>OY986439.1:87696015-88226015 GCA_963920525.1 Dichetophora obliterata | reverse complement strand
AATCGGCTCGAATGGCTTGAATGTGGCTCATTACGCAGCAGCCATGCAGCAACATTACGCTGTAGCGGCAAATGCAGCAGCCGTCGCTGCACGCGCTGAACGTGCCGCTGCCGTGGATCTTGATGACAGCAGCGATTATCAGGATAATGAGGATTGCGATAGCGAAGCTGGTAGCGGTCAACAGGATGATAACAGCGTTTGTAGCAATGGTGAGGTGAGATTCTGTTTATTATTGGGCAGGGACGTAGGTGTGAAAGTAGGGAAAGACTTTAGCGGGGGAGGAGTTAATTTTTGTCTTTAGAAAAACCACAAAATTAGCAGGTAGCTAGATGTGAAAGAACTTTGTGACAAGGGAAAATTTATTACACAGATAAACAGCAAAAAAAATTCGAGTTGTCTTATTAGTCTACCATCCTCATTGGGATGCTGTAAGCATGATGGTATTTTCAGTTTTTTTCAGAACGTTATAATTTATATATCTATAGCTCTGCATAAAGGAAAGTATGAGGTCCATAGTCAGGATTTTCTATTAGGGAGGATGGTTTTAATTGCAAAAATTTATTGGCACCAATACGATATGTAAAGCAAAAAATTTTTCTTCAAAATTTCTTACATTATAAATTAGTCCAGAATGTAGCTTTAATTTTTCCTTTTAAATTACAATAAAAGCTACCATAGATAGCTACAGTGTCTCAAACCACTGACCACGTGTTTAATTACTCTGTATGCAAATGATTACAACAACAAAACTACTTATCCAATATGGCTCATTAAGCTCTTGTTATTTTGTTATTGTGTTTTCTTTAAAATGAATGCATAGGTGAAGCAATTTTAGAAACCGATATCTTTTTATTCTCAAATAAGTGCAAAAAGTGCATGTGGTCAATTGTTTGTGTTTATGTATAAAACATTCAAAATTTCTTGAATAATTTAAATTAATATGTTGTGTATTCAGCGTTGGCTGGCAGAACAGCCTAAATTCTTTATGTCATACTTTCGACCAGGTTTTGGCACACAATGGGTGGTATCAATTCCCAGCTCTCACGACATGCCCCACAATTCAACCAAGGAACTTGGAACACCCACTACACTCGTTTTCAGCTCACCCCAAAGGTGTTCAATCAGATTGAGATCAGGTGACTGGGGTGGCCAGGACAGCACTTTAAATCCGATTTCTTTAAGCCTTTTTTAAATTATTTTGGCAGTGTGAGTGGGATCATTGCCATTTTGAAACATAATTCGCCAAGTCCACTTCCTTCCATCTGATCCCATCCAATTTATTTTGGTTTTATCCGACAATATGACCTTCTTTCATAGTCCAATGTGAGTAGTCTAAAGCTAAATTTAGGCGAAGTTCATGATTACGTTTTGTGAGTAGAGGTTTCTTCACTTTTGCTTGACCTCGCAAACCACCAGAACGCAGTTTTTTTAAGTGTCGCTGCTGACAAGTATAAATTATTTTATCGAATTACATTTTTGTAACTTTGCATTGCCATCTCCACGTTATGGAGCAGATCTTAAAGAATACACCGCTCTTGTTCTGTGCTCAAAATTTTCTTCGGTCCACTTGCACAAATTAGAGGCCATATTTTTGCGCATTTTTATAAGGACACTTTTGCTGTAGTCAATTAATAGACAATTTGGTGCTATTGAACGACATCTTTTACCTTCCATTAAAAGCTAGTGAATGCTCTCCACAATATTCTTCGGCAACGGACGAATAATTTTTTGTCTTAAAAAATTTAAAAAAAATTATTGAAAATTTAAAAGAAACTGTTAAAAATTTACTTACCAGCTCCAAAATATTCACAATACCAAATATTTTTTAGTAATTCCCCCTTTGTTTGCTTTAAATTGCATTCACTGATGTAAAATAATTAAACACAAAAAATTTACCACATGCACATTTTGTAGTTATTTAAGAATAAAAAATAATGGTTTTTTAGATTGCTCTCCCCATGAACTCATTATAAAGAAAACACAATAACAAAGAAACAAGTGCTTGATAAACAAGATCGGAAAATTAGTTTTGTTGTTGTAAGCGTTTGAATACAGAGCAAACAAACAAGTGGTCAGTTGTTTGATTCACTGTATATTTTTTAGATCAAGAAGAGAGCGATCCAGTTGTACCAAAATTAGCCCATTTGGTGGACTTAAAATTTTTCAAATAAGTTTCAAATTGAGTAGTTGTTTCAGTTTTGTTTCTACATACTTTTAAATGTAATACCTCAAGAGGACTTAGAATACGAAAAAATATTCGTGGCAAAAAAATAGTATTTGAACACTCATGTTTTTTATATTTTAAGTTTCTTTGCTTTAAAATAAGCCCCCAGAAATATAGAATTTTTTTAATATAGATATACAGCCCTATTCTGGCAAATTAACAAATTGTTAACCAGTATTTTGAATATTTCTATGTGTTTGTTGTAATTTTTTTATTTCAAAACAAAATTTGAAGCTCAAAAATAAAAAATGTTGATAAAAATTGTCAACTGCTTTTCAGTTATTGACAATTTCATTAACAAATTTTGTTTTTTGAGCTTTGAATTTTGTATTGAAAACAACAAACACATAGAAATATTCAAAATACTGGTTAACAATTTGTAAGTTTGTCAGAATAGGGCTGATAATCTATATAAATCTATATAGATTTTTCTATATAGATATATAGAATTTTTTTAGTATAAAAACTCGCTTTCAACTTAATTTAATCAAATCTACTGTTTTTGTCCAAAATTGAAACAGTGCCCCGACTTGAAATTTCCCTGAGAAATAATAACACGGAGATAATTATTTTGCTTGAATCAAGCAAACCAGCAACACTTTGCTCAAACACGGTATGATTTTAGAAAGAGATTGTTAAATTGAAATTACTCCTCATGTGTTTAGGAGACAGCACAATTTTGATTAAATGCAAGCAAAATTTTGCTAAGTTATTATAAACTGCAAATGCAAATTTATACTTAATTCAAGCAAACATTAAGCTCAATAAACTTAAATAGCAAATTTTTGCTAAATTCAAGCAAATTTCTTCTTAACACACGAGCACACGCTTATTTTTAATGAAGAAAACTAGGCGACGATTGGTTAACAACTGCGATGGCCGAATAGACATGGACCTACACTCATGCGGCCGATGTTCAAATCTCCAGATGGTGGTAATTTTTCAATTTAATTTAATGTTAGTAATTATTGCACTTAAAAATATGCTAGATTTCCGCAAAAAATTAATCAAAATTTGCTATTCCAATTTAAACTTAGCAAATGTTTGCTTGAATTAAGTAGAAATTTGCTTTTGCAGTTTAGAATAACTTAGCAAAAATTTTGATTTAATTTAATTTAGTTATTTTAAACTGAAATAGCAAATTTTGATTAGTTTTTGCTGAAATCTAGCCTAATTTTAAAGTGACTGAGATTCAAGCGCAAGTTTTGCTTAACCACACTACAAATTCTGCAAACAGTTTTCTCCGTGTAGTGTTTTTAAATAGTCTTTCACTTAGTTTTTCTTTAAACGATCAATTTAGGAATCTTTTTAGTGTCTTTTGATGTCGATCATTAGTAAGGGCTATTTATAAAATTTGCTTTAAGAAAAAGTTGGAAAGAATATGAATTATTTATGAATTGATTGATACACTAGTATTTTTAATTTTTTCAGAATTTAGTAAATTAATAATTAATTTGTTCCTTATTTTTGTACCTTGTTTTGTATACCTTCTTTTTTTAAGGGCGGGGTAAGGTTTTAAACGAGAAAAAAATGCATATTTTCATGATTTTTTTTTTGTTGGAGAGATGAATAACGTTGGTTTGTTTATTTCATGTACACGTTATAGTATAACATGTGAAGTAACTTTGGAGAAATTTTAAAATAAAAATATTAAAAAATAAGACCGTGGCAAAACTTCTCCGGGGTTCCTCGAAAAAAAGCTGTTATTCACAACAAAACTCGTTACCGGAACATCTGAAACAAAACATATAAATGCTTTTAAAAGGTAATATGTTTCCCTAGGTAGTGACGTAGAGTTTTGGTTTTGTTTAAATAATTTTATTTTTGCAAGTAAAAAATCCGATTTTCGCTAAAAATTTTGGTAAATTTGTTATTATAAAAAGAAAAAAAACCAATAAATTGTAAAAAAATATTCTCAATGACTACCTCTTGATTTATGTGTAGAAATAGTGTTTAAAATTTCAAAGATATCGGTCAAGTAGATTTTGAGTTATAATGTTCACTAACGATTTGCGAGAAAATCGATTTAAAGTGTTTTATGCTTGAAAAAGTTGAATTTTTTCATCGCAATGTCCATATACTTTATTATGAGTTTGTCCCTATAAAGCATAAAATAACCAATCATAAGAAACGACCTTGTCAACAGAACAATTGAAAACTTGTTAATAATGCGTAATAATGCGTACAATCGCTGGAAACGTTTCAAAACACCAGCATTAAATATAGAGTTTAAAATTCTACTCTCAAGAGTTGCTAAAAGGTGAAAGCTGCAAAAACTAATTATGTGCTATGTTTATAAGCTTAGCTCTGTGCTAAACAGTAAGCAAAAGAGGCGTGAGATACGAAATATTGGTATTGGTATTAGTAATATTGGTATTGGTTACGAAAAAAATGTCGGTATCTGTGATAATGTGGACGTTGAATATTTAAATAAAAAATTTGTTGATTTACCTATGCCGTTTGTAAGCCTTAACGTTTATAACGACACCAACAATTCTTTAAGCGTCGATTCAAGCTTCAGTTTCGCTTGTGTATGTCAGGCTGATGTACTAAGAAGTATCTCATCCATCAAATCGAACGCAATGGAGTATGATGAAATTAGTCCAATGTTTTTAACTCACATATTTAACACTGTGCTCACAAAGTCAATTTACCCAAAAGAATGAAAGAAAGCTAAAAATATTCCTGTACCTAAATCTCATAATGAGCACCGCCCAATAGCAATACTGTCATTTCTATCCGAAGCGTTAGAACTGTTAATAAGTCAACAAGTCAACTTTCACTTGCACAGAAATGATTTTAATAACTGATAGTTGCATTATTGCCCTCATTGATGTATCTGAAGACTTGCGTTCTGGTTTAGATGGTAATGAAATCGGGTTCTTAGTTCTCTTGGATCACTCAAAGGCTTTCGATACAATCGACCACGATATTTTAGAGACCAAGCTTCTCAAAATGTTCAATTTTACTTTATTTGCTGTTAATCTTGTTGCATCTTACCTCTCCGAAAGATCTCAAGCTGTTTTTGCAATAATATCCTATCATCTTTTCTTCCCATTAAAAGGGGTGTTCCGCAAGAATCTGTTTTGGGTCCTCTGTTTTTCTGCTTATATATCAATGATCTACCAAGTATTTTAGATAATTGCAAAATTCGTATGTATGCTGATGACGTTGAGTTATATGTTAAATGTAAACGTGAGCACATCTACGAATGTTTAGCTCGTTTGAATAATATTCTTGAAAAAATCAGCTATTGGGCACTCAAAAATGGTTTAAGCCTAAATCCTAAAAAGTCTAAATGTCTTGTGATTGCGAAGAAAGTTATTGACATTTCTACTGACCTTACACTAAATGGTGACAATATAGAATATGTTGACTCTGCGAAAAATTTGGGGGTTATCTTCAATAGAACACTGACTTGGAATAATCATATTAGTAGCACTGTTCGGACTGAAAAGAAGAGACCATGTCTCCCAGTATGCTACAAGAATTCATGGCTTAACCTTTGATAACTTGCTGAACTATCGTATGCTTTTATTGTTGCATAAGATTATATGTAATTCAGAACTCAGTTATTTGTTTTCGAGATTAAAGTTTTCCAGATCCAGTCGAACTAATATGATTAATTGTTCACGTGTTTCTTTGGAACGCACTTCCTAATTTTTTTTTTTTTAAAAAAGATTAAAGAACCAAGGCATACGCCTTATACAAACAAGGTTAGGTCTTTGACCTGAAAGGAAAGGATAGATTATTTAGAGGAATTAATTAGAACCATACGTGAATCATTGACTAGGCGAAACAACCGTGAAAGACAATTTGAATTGCTTTTAACCGAGGTTAGTGTTATGCCTTAACCTCGGCACGCATTTCCAGCCCTTAGTTGTTCCTGTCCATTAATTCCACATTTTCCACAATTTAACTGTGGATTTTTTGTTTTCCATAATTCTTAAATGTGCAGAAATAATAAAGAAAGTGAAAAGAACCATGCCCGAGCCCGGATTCGAACCAGGGACCACTGGGTTGATAGTCTAGCGCACTCTCCACTAGATTACAAGGGCCGAATAATAGTCTAAGGTCGTGGAATAACGCTGTGCAATTCAAAAATAAACTAGCTTTATTCTATTCTTCGCTGTAATAGTTCAATAAGTTAAATTATTAAATATTTTAAAAATATATAAAATAGTTTAAGATTGGTTTTGAAAGTTAAATACAATTCTTTTTTAAATCTCGCTTTGTAACTAGCTTGTTTAAATTGCATTTAATTTTATTTCCTTGTAATAATTCATAAACTTAATTATGATATGTTATATGTTAGGTATGTAATTTAAGCTTTATTTTACTGGATGTTTATACTATTATGCTACCGGTACTGTTATTAAGATAAATACTGAACTAATTCTTAAATACTGCTGATATTTGTATTCAGCTTGAAATCAAGCTTTAAAAAGAGAAAAAAGTACTTTCGGCACATGGCTCCAAAAAAAAAAAATGTGTGCGGAGGACCTGTCATAGAACAGGCTTTTATGCTATAACATAAATAAGTTCGAAGATAGCTGTTCTCTCAAAGATCTGCCAAAAAGTGAAAGAAAAAATGTCCAAGAGAACCAAAACTTGATTTTAAGGTACTAACTTTATTTAAAAAAAATAATTCAATGATTTGTGAGATTGACAAAAAAAGCTAGAACCAGTGTTGCCATGATAAAAAGAGTGAAATAAAGACGTTACGTTAGAACGTACAAAATAACAAAAACTGAAAGACAAGAGAAAGTGGTGAAAAGAAGAATTCGAAAATTGTACGGCCGTTTGCGTCAAGATTATGTTCAGTGCATTTTTATGAGCGATGAATTCTTCATGAAAATGGACTCAGGAACATTGCCAGGTCCCCAGTTACACACAAAACAGAAAGGTTTTACTTCTGAGTAATTGGAATTATAATTAACAACTTCAACCTTGCAGCAATTCAACAATAAATAAAATAAATAGATAAATTTAACAATTGGAATTTAAAAATTTGGCGCCAGAGTCCTCATCTGTCAGGCTATATACTCTTCCGTCCTAAGGACAACCCATTCTTTACAAATGACACTATATCTGCAGAAATTTAAAAAAAGAAGTGTCTCATGTATCTCCTTATACCATCTTATAAGAACCACATTATGTCAAAAAATGTTGGCCTGATTTAGCAACTGCACAACACGTCCGTTCTATATTGAATTTGTTAAAAGAAAATAACATCAACCCACCAAACGCTCCAGATCTTCGTTCGTTAAAAGAAGAATGGTCGAGTTGCCGGTGCCATTGATTGTATTTAAAAAAACTGACTTAAGACAAGCAGTTCCGTTGCAAAAGAAGTTGTGCAAAATTTAATAAAGGGTATTAAACCAAAAATTCGATGTATTTTAAGATAATAAAAGTCTATTTTAAAAGTTCAAAAGAAAATTTAATGAAAATAAATTTTTTTTTTTTTTTGAAAAAAGCTTAAAGTGAAAAGAAATAAACACCATTGAGTTGCAAGCAAAACTATGTGTGCAGTTTCTTTTCGATACATTCCTTATGTATTTGTTTTAAAAAATTTAAGTATACATTCTGTGAAAAAATCAAAATTGGTTTTGAATTCGGTTTTGAACTCGCTCCTATAAATCACCTCAATATGAAAACATTGCATAGATCGTTTCTAAGAGCTTCACTAATTTTGCTACTATCGAGTGACAGATTGTTTTTATACAATTAGCTCTTGGTCTTTTAATCCTTGCTTAAATAAAAATGTGTGCTATATTTCAAGTAAAGTCCACTTTTAATGCTTAATAATTGTGCAATTTCGATTCAAACTTAGAAAAAAATGCACATCTTATTTAAATTCAATTAAAATTCGAGATTTTTTTAATATTTTCAATTGGATATGGTTAGAGATGGGAAAAGGGTAAATACCCACTTAGTAAATACCCGGTAAAATAATTTAACCAGGTAAAAATGTGTAAATACCTTGGTATTTACCAGTGGAAGTAGAAAGTGCTGCAAACTAATTTATGTATTCATATAATTTTAATATATAAGATACATCTCTATATGATATAAAATGAATTTACGTTTCTTATTTTAAAAACACAAAATAAACTTTGTTAAAAGCTCATGTGTATTCTTTAAGACTTGTGAGTAATCGTTCCTAATCGTAAACAATTATATTCGTGAGCATTAGTTAGTAAAAAAATGGCATCGCGATTGTGAGTCATAGTGAGTAAAATAATAAAGTTTAATAGTGAATGTGCGTCATTAAAACAAAACACATTGTGAGTGTGCGTGATCGTGATTAAGTGGCTACAGCCACTTTACATACATACAGTTCCTTATATTCTGTTGTTGTTCGACAAACCCGCAAAAAAAAATTCTATCTGAGCTAGGGCTTAAACCTCAACTCTATAGCTTACGGGCCACGCATTCTACTACTAGGCTACAGTCACTTTACAATCATACACTTCCTTACGTTTTATCGATGTTCGACAAACAATTTCTAATAATTCTACATTCTACTAATATTTCGTACGGTCAACCATCGAATGAATTGTTTCTACAAATGTTATTCTTCATTCGTACATAATACGAAAGCATAAGTAAATACTACGAATGTACTGAAAAAAATTACGAAGCTATTCGTACGATATATTTACGAATATTATAACTTATATTTTTTACACAATCATTTGTAAAAAGTACTAATACGAATTGATTTATTTTTGTTTACAAATTCATTTGTAAACATATAAAAAAAAAATATTCGTAGATACTACATCAGGTATTAGAAAAATTTTACAAATGAATTCGTAAAGATTGTACGAATATTTGTAGAATGTACGAATATTTTGTTTACTAATGTCATTCGTAGAAATTTTACTAATAAATTTTTAGAGTGTGCTTTTGCACAGTGCACAAAAAACAAATTAGTTTTTACTATAGAATTTTCTTAAAGCCTTGTAAATATCATAATGAAAAACATGCTCGTATATGTGTTAAAAATCGGAGATTCTTTCAACTGTGCTTGGGAATATATTAAGATCAAAAGAGACATATTTAACAATCAACGAAAAAATTATCCTGATATATAAAGTTTTATTATTTGAAGTGAAGTTTTGTTTAACTGATTAAATAAAGGGAATTAAAAAAATCGTACATAATAAAAAATATTAAAAAAAATAATTGCTTCAAATGCTTATTTCAAGAAAACTAAAATTAATTAAATATATTCTTGAATCAAGCTACATAAATTGTTTCTCGATAAAAGATAATTATTTCTCTGCATGCAGCAACTTACTTTGCAACAAGATTTTTTTATGAATAACTTTTGAGGTAGTAGTTTTTAGACAGCAACATTTTTATTAGAATATTTTTTATCTTTCAACCAGAAAATCAAAAAACTGTAGATATGTTGTTTGTGCAAAAACATATAAAAAAAAATTGAACACGTTTTCAATTCTACCTAAAAATCATTCGACTAAAATCTGCGATTTTCGATTAAAACATGATTAAATTTTAGGGAAAAATTTTTTTTGAGAAAAGAACAGAAAAAGGGCATACAAAAAAAGGAGATTCACTTATCATAGCTACTCTTCGATTCAGTTGTTATAAGTTTTAGATCAAGTCTTTTATAGAGTGAATCTTTGTGCGCACACATCAAGAACTGAATAAATTTTTGATTATCATCATTTATTCCTTCCCTTTTTTTTAAAAAAATAATTTACTTTTATTTTCGATCAGTGACTGTGTCAATTCGTTATATGAACTAGACGAATATTTTTGTTTATATTTGATAGACTTGCTTGCAAGTAGTGCAAAAAAATATTAACAAACTGTTTGGCCAATATATCAGCACCAGTGCCTCTAGCAGTTGCTCTAATTATTCATGCCACAACTGTAGTCCAAAATAAAGACCATGCAGGAGAGTGAAAGAAAAGCGAAAACAATTTCCAACCGTTTATTACCACGCAATTGCAACTTCCGCTTAGCTAAAAAAAATTGTTGTTGGTTTTGTTGTTGCACATTCAATTACACACACACGCCAGTTTAATGTAGCCGCTGATGTCTGTGAACACTTTTAACAAAACACACAAACAACAATTGCCAACCACAACAACGGCTAAATGAGCAGCAACCAACTCTATTTTTTTTAAAGTGAAATAAAAATTAGCACTAAATGCAGTTTATTTTATTTCTGCTGCTGCATATGTTTGCTAGCTAAAAGCAGACTTGTTAAAAGCCGAAATGCTTTTCTTTACCAATTTTAGGCTTGTGGCTGGCTTTACAGCCCCAGGGCGCACTTCCCCTAAAGATAGTCATCAAATCGCAAATAATCGCTACTTCCTGGCAGTTTTTCAGCAAGTAAGCAAGTGAGTGAGTCGGTGTGTGTATAAGTGCGGGTGACTCCATATATGTTTGGCTCCGTATGTGAAGAAAATGCTTGAAGACAAAACGGTTAAAAATGCTGTAAGTGTTTGTTTTTCTAGACTCGTCATCGGATGGTGTGCTGTAGGTGGAGGAGAGCTGCTTGAGGGCCAGTGACTTAGCGAGAAATGTATATAAATTTATTTCTCAGACAAGCTGAGCGTGATTAAAAACAACGATATAGTACATTGAATGCAATCTTAGAACAAACTTAGAGCAAATGCATGTAATTACAGGTTGTTCATGTTATGGTTGTTGTTGCACGATTAGAGCGAAATTTTTGTTGTTGTTGTTGCTGACTATATCTTAGCTCGGAAATATGATGTTTAAGAAGTATTTAGTGCTCAAAGTTTGCGATTTAAAAAATCGCCTCGCTCACAAGAAACGTTTTTCACTTGAAACGCAAACAAAGCGGAAAATTGTTATAAAAGTGAATAATAAAAAAAAAATTACAGAAAACTCACAGAAAGCTTAAATTAAAAAAAAATATAGCTCTGTTTCACATGTAAAAACCATTGATAAGCAATTTTATAAACCATAAAACAAAAGACTTAAGAAACGAACGTGAGTTAACATTTAATTGCTATAATTTTTGATATTTTTTAACAAAAATGGTTCTATTAGTGCTGGGAATAATATTACATTAGTATGTACACGAAATGATGCAGTTTAAAATATGATAAAATTTTAAGCAATTTTAAAATTCTAGATTTTACGCTTGCCGTTCCAAAGTTATAGCCTTTAAAGCTTTGTAACAAATTGGTGAATCGTTGGTTGGTGTATCGATTAACGATATCGATACGCTCCACTTAAGATCTCAATTTGATTAAACAATTGGCTCACTATAAGCGCTTTAATGAACTAGCTGCAAACGCCACTGATACTAGCTGCTTTAACCTTTGCTGATAAGCGCCAAAAAAACCAGTGATGTTCCTCGACGCGTCGTCTTTAACTGTTGACATTTTGGTGCCGATAATATAGAAAGTGTCGACAATGTAGATAATGTCGAGAATTGTGTAAACAATGTCAACAAAATGCAACACTGCGAAAATGCAAGTTCTATTTAGATTATGCTGATTCTTAAACTCTTTTGAGAAGTCGTTTAATTAACACAAACTAACAAATTTTACAATTAAACAAAAACAAACCATGCCCAGAAGGCGTAAAAATAAGGAATACTCCGAATTTGGACTCAATTTAATTTAATATCACAATAAACATGCAGCCTCTTACATTAATTATCTACACGTCGTTAAAAGCAATTGTCTACACGACATTTTTTGTTTGTGACATAGTTTTGTTTACATCAAGTTGTCTACGCCACACATCACTGCTAGAAACCAAAACTTTGCATTTGATGGTACAAAATATTAATACGCACAATAATGAAAACGAACTTGTTCAAGCCAATATACAACAAGACATGGTAAAAAGTAAAAAATTCAAAATTTTTTTCAAAGCCAGCCTTACTTTTTTTTAAGCCTGCAATATGTAAATTGATTTTTTACAAGACGATCCAGCGACCTATTCAAAAATTGCAAGTATTAAATGATGTGGTGTAGCCTTGGCAAGCAGTTACATTAGTCTCTCAACTTCTGAACATCGTATGGAATCAAAAATATGAGCTAAGATTCTTCTTATTTTCATTCTTTGATTGATTTTTTTACGTATTCACTAGTAACCTGTGACGAGTTACAACGTATTCATTTTTAATATGACTGATTCTAAGACGAAAAAATTAAATATATAATAACCAAATGATTATGTACATTAAAGTAAAGTTTGGACATTTGTCTTTCGAAATGATGACTCGAAGACTTGCAAAATGTCTGTTATTGACCAACTTATGCTTGAAATTCAAAAAATATTCAAAAACCCTGATTTTTATTGAAAATCCTATTAGCTTGACCTCTAACCTCTTTCAAAAAATCTGAAGAAGTCTCAAAAATATTTTACCCCATAAGCTTTCAAAAAAAATTTTTTTTTGGACGCCCTAATGTACAGAATACACTTTAAAAAAACAAATATATCATTTTAAAATAACACAATCCAACCACCAAAATAATAACAGACGTCGACAAATGGATTTTGTAGGAGAAAACTAAATAAAAGAAACTGTATTCAGTGTTTAAAAAGTTTACGTCTGAGTAGTTTCAACTATAGGACGCAAACTTACTTTAAATACGGCAATTTACTAAACGTAAGAGAACTACTAACTATATGCTTTTGACATACATAGTTGTTAGGTTTGTAGATAGATCTTCAGTAAAATTTTCTAAAAAATAATGTTGTACAATATTTTTAACTGAGTCTTTTACTGTTGTACAATATTTTTAACTGAGACTTATGAGTCTTTTTTGCCCTCTTTGAAAAATATGTATAAAAAGCAACCTTAACCGTAGTTGTAGAGGGTAAAAATATTTTAGAAAAAATTAAATTTATTTGAAAAGTTTTAGAATAAATTTCTTTGGATGTAGATCTATGAAAAAAATAGTAAACTTAATTTAAAAGTGCCCTAAAACTTTACAAGGAAATTTTTTCCGATGATGCATAAAAGTGGCGTAGCTAGGATCTGTTATAGGGGGGGAGTGAACCAAATTTGAAATTATGTTTAAAAACTATACATATTTTATTTAAGCGCTTTTAATGATTCTGCGCTCTAAACGAACAGAAAACAATGAATTTTGTATATGTAAATAATTGATATTGCTTTAAACCAGTGATCCCCATGTTTTTTCTTTTCATTGTTCTTTCAGTTGTGTGCTAGTGCGCGCACATGTGAGAGCGACAGAGAGAGACAGGTTTCACGTTGCCCGTGGGCACAGGCAGTGAGGATCATTGCTTTAAACCACTAAATCAAGCCAACTCACAGTGAACTGTCCGAAAAAACAGCGCTTATTTTTATAGGATTTTTTTTTATCAAAATATGGAAGTTTTCATGATTTTTCATTCGAATTTATGAAATTTTGCAACCTCTTATATATTATATTTTTTTTTTCGATAACGTAATATATTTTTTAAATAACTCTATAATTTTTTATAACAATGAGCTTTTTTTGGCTTAGTTTCTTTTAAAAATGGATTTTTGACAATTATTTATATAAAGCAACTCAAAAAGCTATGTCCCCAAATCTGAGTTTGTTGAAAAGAAAAATACTCAACTCTTAAGCGTTCCAGCTCAATCAAAAAATGTATTGTTAATTTAATTTTTTGAAATTTGAAAACTAGTAAAACTTAGTTTAACACGAAATACAATCAAACTTTTTGAAAGTTTCTTGTTAAATAGGAAGCAATATGTAGAAATTAATAAAATAAAAACCTTGTAAAAAACAATTAAAGTAAGAACACCCAGAGATCTGAACTTACTGTTTCTTTGTTTTTCATATATATAAATGGAATTTTTAGTTTCAAATTAAAGGCTATGTCATAGTTTTATGCTGATGTTGGCAAATGTATGTATTATACGGACTGTAAGAGCTTATATCTAATATTCAATCAGACTTCAATGCAAGGGCGTCCGCTGGATTTGTTCTAGGGGGTGGGGTACAAAGGCATAATTGAATCTAGAATGAACATAAAAAAATGTAACCTATATAATGCTATTTACTACGATTATTGGTACTATATTGTGAATACGATATGCACACTACACCGGTTGACACACGCTTGTACACATTAGAAAATCTAATATAATTATAAAGATGGTGTTAAAATCCTTCTCGTATCATGTCCGAAATATTTAAAAATTTTATTTTTTTTTTTTTGTCATGTAATACATTTCAGTAATTTTTTGCTAAAGCAAACTTTTTAATAGTTTAATAAACTTTATAATGTGAGGCCTGTATCCTTAAATGAAATCTTATTAATTACTATCGAGCCCCAAGATTTCAACTTTTAAAATTAGAATACAAAAATTTCCTAATATTAAAAAATATTTTTTTGTTTAAAAACTGAAAAAAAAAACTAAATTTTTGGGCTATTTTTTAGCTTTGAAAGCCTTTGACTCCTAAACCAATTTTGAGTGGCCTAACATTTTTCAGATTTGGATTTAGGAGGTCAAAAGCCATATCATTCGCAAAAATTAAAAATTTGAGTTGTCGCTATTCTTGAAATGTTCCCCGCATGCTAAGGGAGATATTTTTCACCGAATTTCACACCACATTGACACCAATCTTCTTATTTCTAGCAGCTTGCAAGTTCCTACAATCGAGTAAGAAAATATACCTTTTATCTGAATGATTTAAAAAAATTTATTGGATATATATTTAATCCAAAATTGGCCTACTCTATTAAATTTCCTAATTTGTTTCTTTCGCTTTTGAATTATAAGCTTTGCTCTTGCCTAAATCTGTAAATATTTCTTAAATTTAAATGCTGTATAATTGTTTGTCATATTATTAATTTTAGATAAAATTTAAAAAAAATCCAAATTGGATCATCTATATAAAAGGCTTATTGCAAGAACATGATAAGCCACATCAGAAATATTTTGAAATAATCGACTCCAAAGTTTTTAAAAAATGTATTTTTGTATTAATAAATTTAATTGAGCACGAAAAATTTTACAAATAGGCTAGAAAATTAATAAGAAATAGTCAAAATCTCTTCAGTGGTTGTTGGCAATACATTTAGTAATGTATTCAGCCTAAAAAATTGATTTTTTAGATCAAGTGGCTTATCACGTTATTGCAATAAGCCCTTCATATGATAAAAAATAGCAGCCATTTTGGAAAGCATTAATTGTTTTTTAAAATTATTTACTTTGTCTCCTGATTCTTTACATTGACTTTAGAACATAAATTTGCTTATCGTCAAGGTTTATATCCGTTATTAAATTAAATGCCCCTTGATATCTATTGCTACGATCTTCGACTAACAAAGGATATCATTCCTTAACATTCGTCAATTTCTCTTAGGAATAACTTCGTTACTTCTTTTATCACATTCGTAGTATTTACTACAATATTCATTGGCAGTTTGACCGTACGCATTGCTCGTAAAAGGTACGAAGTTTTAGTTGAGTTTAAAAAATTTGCAACTGTAATCGTCCAGACTGGTTTGTCGAACAATTACCGAATAGAAGGACATGCGTGATTGCAAGGCGGTCGTAGCCTTCTGGAAAAGTACGTGCCTCATACGCTAAAGAGCCGCGGTTCAAACCCTAGCTGAACAGAAGGTTTTTTTCGTGACTAGGTATTACGATCATTCGTAAATGTAAGGGTAAATACAATATAAATTTATTTTTGTGCGAATACGAATAAAATATTTGAAATGTGTACCAAATTACGTCCATTCTACGAATTGTATTCGTGTCTGAAAATTAGGAATAAAATTCGTAAAAAAATTTTCAATTTAAGAATACGTAGTGAAAAGTTTTTGTGAAACAAAGGTAAATTTAATGGTCCCGTAACTTATTAAGCAGTGTTCATATTACTCTTTTTGTCATGATTGCGACACCGCTCACAATTTTTGTTTTCGCAAACACGGCTGAGAAATACTGAATATTTAATAAATAAACGTGTTTAAATAAACGTAAAATACATACAAAATTCAGTATTTTTCAGCAGCGTTTGCAAAAAAAAAAACGTGAGAGCAATCGCGTCTAAAACGCGTAATATGAGCACGGCCTTACAGCAACGGGTACAACATAGATACTATTTGAAAATAAATGGTTTAGCTCTACTTCATTTATAAATTAACCTTAAGAAATTTTTGTTTTCTTTTCAAAATATATTAAATGCATAATGAACATATCGTGATATGAAATCAAAAAAGCCATAAGTTACAAAAAATTCAAAATTGACTTTTTGATTGATTACGATGCATCTTATCAAAATACATGTTTCGCAAAATTTTACACTTCTACAACCAAAACCGGAGTTTTTATTAACAAAGTTCTCAAAGCTCTCAGTTTAAGCGCAACTTACAATTAAGAAAGTTTATTGATTTTATCTTAAAAATTTTTAATTTAAACTTACGGCTTTTTTATTTAAACTTATGGTTTTAATATAAAGTTATATAAAAAATGGTCATTGCCTAGTGCAAGGTGGGCAGTTGCCCCCCCACTTTTTTAGCTAGATAAACAATTTAAAAGAAAAAGTTATTCAAAATATCAGTTTTTTTACAACGATAATATTATTGTATTATATATTTTCCTCCTCTTTATCTCTTCTTCATGTTTCATGTGAAGAAATTTTGGTAAACTTTTTTTGCACCACTATTTGTACTGCCCCCCCCATTTGTACTGCCCCCCTAGATGAAATTCGCTTCCGACGCGCTTGCCTAGTGGGGGAGGCAAGCGCCCCCTTCACCCTTCCCCCATGCTTCAATACAATATCAAAATGGTGTTACTATTAATAGACTTGCTTTACTTGGCAGCAGTGATGTTTTTTGTTTATGTAAAATTTCTTAATAAAATATATTAATGCGCAGTTAAATCAAAATATATTTTTAATTCGAACAATTTATGTAAACAATTTAATAACATTTTTAAAAATGAAAAAATAGATTTATTTCATAGGAAAAGAGTGGATATATTCCCCCACGCCTCGCAGCTACGCCACTGATGCATAATAATAAACTCTCGTTGTGAACTAATTAAAAACCGACTATTTATTTCAACAGAATAACGATTTATACAAATCTGTGCAAAGGTTTACTTAAAAGCAAAATTGTCCAAGGAACGTTTTCAGGGAATATTTTTACCTCTACAAATATTTTAAGGATACCTTTGAAATTTTTTAAAATCTATTTTTTAAAAGAATTGAAAAATACCAATAAAAAAATGCTACAATGTTAAACTCTAACACTTGTTAAATAAAATTAAAAGTAGTCACAGTACGTATAGTAGTTTCCAATTAGTTCTGATTGTAGAAGATGAAAACCCGGTTGTTTTGAAATGCTTTCAAAGTACATTCAAAATACAATAAATATACCTCAAATAATATTGAAAATTTTTGAGACCGAATTATGTAAAGTGTGGCCAACATAAAGTTTAAATTTCCCTCTAAATTAAGAGAAATTTTATTTATAATAACATTTTATTAACTAAGCTCGCTTTTTGCAAAATGTATCTTATATATGTTCAATACATTCACTACATCTGCTCCATCTCTATTCTACTTTGCCAAACAGGTGCCAAAGATGACGATGGAAATAGCAGTATTAAAAGCGGCTCCACCAACGACATGAGCGGTCTGAGTAAAAAGCAGCGCAAGGCCCGCACAGCTTTTACAGATCATCAGCTACAGACGCTGGAAAAAACATTTGAACGTCAGAAATATTTGAGCGTGCAAGAGCGTCAAGAGTTGGCACACAAACTGGATCTCAGTGATTGCCAAGTGAAGACTTGGTATCAGAATAGAAGGTAAGCATAAAATTACTGCAAATAATTACGACCACCCACATAAAATATTATGCAATTAAATTCATTAAAACATGCAAGTGAATTGCATTGAGTTTGTGTTTTAGTTGTTTTATAGTTATAATAAATGCTTAGTAACGCACTCATTTTCAAATATTGAAGCACTTGCTTTGTACTCACTCTGTCATTCTGCCAGTTGATAAACAATGTGCGCCACAGATCGGAAATTTTAATCCATTTTCAATTAATTTTTGGTTCATTTTTATTAATGTTTATGTTTTTTTTAAAATTTCTTACCAAATGTAAGATTTGTGTTGCTTAGAGCCATAGATTTGCTGCTAGCACGCAAAAACAATTTTAATGCTGGCAATTTAAATGAACGGTTAAGTTATGCTAGGTCTTGGCTATTCATTGCTTGCTGCAGTTGTAAATTTCGCTACAAATTTGCTCGCAAGTGCTAGATATAATTTCCTAAAATGATTGCCAATGTGCTATCATTAAAATTAAATTGAGCCTTAAGCTGTAATTTTACAGAATGATGTAATAAAAGTGGCAGTTTGTAGAAATTTTTTACACAATGAGTTAAAGATCTGGTGAGATAAGCTTAAGTCAATAACCAGGGTGACCGTTTTCAGTAGATTCACTACTAGATTGGTAGGGTTAGTAGATTTTTTTGTAGCAGATTTTCATATCTGGTAGATTTTTAGAAGATTGTCCATTTTCAAAATATTTTGTACAGAAAAAGTCAATTTAAGGATTAAAGTTTAAGACGAGTTCATAATTTAAAAAAACAGGAGATTCCTTCCAGAATTTTAAGTCATTGTTTTGCACCTTTCAATATATGACACATAAAAATTAAATTTATTGATCGAAGAAAAATAATATTCTAATATAAAGCAAATATTTTGCTTGATTTAAAAAAAAAATATTAACACCCTCATTTGCTTAAATCAAGTATGAAGACCTTAATTTAAAGAAAAAAATTTACAATGATCATTTATTTCTAAAATTGAGTTAAATAATTTATTGCTTGAAACAAGAATAAAATACTTGATTCCTGAACCTGGAACAATACTTCAATCAGAAAATATTTTTTTAACTTAAGCAAAGGCAGAGTTGATTATTAAAAATATTGTTGAATCAATAACTTAATTGAAAACATTCTAGTATTGTTCACTTGAATCAAGCAAATTGTTTTCAACTCAAGAAAGCAGTCACTTTTTCGAGCACTTGCTTCTTGCAAAATAGTAAAAAACATTTCTTTGAAAGAAAAAGAAATTCTGTTTTGATTAAACAAAAGTTGTGCGTATAAGCGTGTCAAAGCGGATGAACTGCAGAAAATACAGCAGACTACTGAAGAGTTGATGTAGCAATCAACGAAACAGTCTGTTTAGTGTGCTTGTTGGTTTGCTCTGCAAAAAAATTGTTGTTGTTGTAACCTGTTGCTTCATGAACTTATTTGGCAGTAAGTATATTTTCAAACAAATTATCTACATTTTTTTAAATAATAAAAACAATATATCAAGGAAAATACATTTCTCAAATCAAGCTGATAATTCTAATTTTGTTAAAATTGTTTAAATTAGTCAAGCAAATTTTTCTCACTTCAAGCAAATATCAGACTTGACTTTAGAAATATACTATATAGTCTTAAGCAACTGTTTCTTGAATTATTGGGGGTTGGAATTAATTTTAAAGGTTTTTTTCGGTTTTTGAGCATTTATTTAGAAACAACGGTACAATGTATATTATTCAAAGTATTGTCCATCGTTAGCTACAACATTTTCCCATCTTTCTGGCAGCATATTGATTCCGCGCCGGAAGAACGATTCGTCTTTTGAGGCAATCCACGAATCGACCCATTTTTTGGTATCCTCGTAAGAAGTGAAGCGCTGCTCAGCCAAGCCATGCGTCATCGATCTGAATAGGTGGTAGTCGGAAGGGGCTATGTCTGGGCTATAAGGCGGGTGGGGTAGCACATCCCAATTCAGCGCCTCCAACGTTTCCTTGACGGTTCTTGCAACATGTGGCCGTGCGTTGTCATGTTGAAAAACCACTTTGTCGTGTCTTTTGGCATATTCCGGCCGTTTAACCTTTAATGCTCGGCTCAATTGCATCAATTGTTGTTGGTAGCGTTCCCCAGTGATGGTTTCGTTAGGTTTTAGGAGCTAATAGTACACGACACCCTTCTGATCCCACCAAATACACAGCATAAGCTTGGCGCCATGAATATTCGGCTTGGCCCTCGATGTTGATGCATGGCCGGGTGGTCCCCACGATTTTTTTCGCTTAGGATTATCGTAATGGATCCACTTTTCATCGCCAGTGACAATACGATGCAAAAAACTCTTCCTTTTATGCCGTTGAAGCAGTTGTTCGCACATGCAAAATCGCCGTTCAACGTCTCTCGGCTTCAACTGGTACGGCACCCAATTTCCTTGCTTTTGAATCATTCCCATGGCCTTCAAGCGTTTGCCGACGGTTGATAAGTCGACTCCCAATGATTCTGACAATTCTTGAAGGGTTTGACACGGGTCTTCATCGAGCAAGGCCTCCAATTCCTCATCTTCAAACTTTTTCGGCTGGCCCGGACGCTCTTTGTCTTCCGTATCAAAATCACCACTTTTAAACCGACGGAACCAGTACTCACAAGTAGAAATCGATGGAGCATAGTCCCCGTAAGCCTCAGTAAGCGTGCGTTGTGCTTCAACCGCTTTTTTCTTCAAATGGAAGCACAAAAGTAAACCTTCCCGCAAATTGCGTTTTGTTGGAACGAAAGTCGACATGTTCACAGAGAAAAAAATATATGTTATTTACACTTCAGTGGAATGACACATACTGAAAAATGAAGCTTAGACAATGTGCTTTGAAATGAATATAGTCACAGGTGTGCCCGATGCGATCTATTGATAGTTACGCCATCTCTTAGAAAACCTTTAAAACTAATTCCAACCCCCAATAAACCTTTTTTCTTACTATCATGTGTTTTAAATTTGCTCAATGCAAGCAAAATAATGCTTGAATTGAGAAATTGACGCTTGAGTGTAAACTAGAGGTGGGGGCATCTCACGAATTAAGTCGTTACACGGCGTGTCACGATGAATCACGTCGTGATCGAGAGTGAACCCAACAAAAAATCATGAGATATTCGTGATCGTACGTGATTTAATTTTACCTCGTGCTTCAGCGTGTGCGACTTAAATTTTTTGCGTGTCATGACTTTTCATCTTAATTTTTCAAATCTGTGCAAAATTTAGTGATAAATTTTTTGTACGCTTTTCTTAACAATTGCATACAAAATGCAACACTAACCACTTCTAATGTTCTAGCGGCAACAACCAACTTCGTTATTTTTATTTACTTCGCGACACGTCAGTGACTACTTGGGGTGAATTTGCCAACTTTAAATAGAAATAAAAAGCTATTGAATTGATTTTCTTTTAATAGTGCTATATCTACCATTCTGTTTCTTTTGCTCCTTTCTGTGTGCTGTTTTTGCCAAAAGATTCTCTTGAGAAAGTCTTGTTTGAGAAAGTCGGGCGCTAATCCTACAGAAGTATCGGTGCTGCTGCTGTTCCTGCCTGTGTGCTTTTCTTGCCAGCTGGTGCTTCTGCAAGAGTGTGGTTTCTGCTACTTTTACCAAGGGCTAATTGTGCAAAAGCGTCGTTTCTGCTGCTGCTCTTAAAGTCAAGATGGCTATCCAAGAAATTAATTTTGACTGTCATAATAACGCCTATTTCCTCAAAGAGTTCAAACATATTGCGAACAATATCTCGGCAGTTATCCTGCTTCTTGCTTCCTAAAAACTTTTTAACTTTTGCGCCCAAGCTTGGTAGGGTTATTCAAGGCTGTCATTTGGAGTCAATGTATTTCTTTTCGCCTTGTTCACCCTCCCATAGACCCAAAAAATATTGATGCTTTGATAATCCTTTCTTCTAACCAATGAGTATTGCGACCACTTTCATGTCGCAGCTAATAACAAGGGTGACCGTTTTCAGTAGATTCACTACTAGATTCGTAGGGTTAGTAGATTTTTTGTAGCAGATTTTCATATCTGGTAGATTTTTAGAAGATTGTCCATTTTCAAAAATATTTTGGACAGAAAAAGTTTCGACGTAATTTTTGTAGATAAAACTTTCCTATCTGTTATGTAGCAAATATAAGTAGTAAAAAATAACCTTTAGGTGCACAACACTGCTTTTTTTGAGTAGTTTTATTAAAATCAAAACTTAAATTTACAGTAACAATGAATAAATATGCCGAGTGGTAATCAACGAGAACCTTATCACAGCCAACGACTGTCCTTCTTTTTTAAAATAGCTTCATTTACAAAAACATAGAATTAAAGGCAAAAATTAAATAAAAATCCAAACTGACACTTTAAGTTTATAAACAAAAATAATATATGAACTAAAAATTTATAATTTTAACTGGTTTAAAATTAAGCTCCCAGCATTATGCTGATCAAGTAAGATTGGCATGCAGCTATAAGTTTGGCTAGTACTAAACCTACGCATAATTGAATTAAATTTATCGTCACCAAAATTTCAACATTTATTATAAAAACTAACATGCGAAAGAGCCGCAAAACGATCAATCCCCATGCAACTAGCGACATTATAAATCTGAGAGACCCGAATATGTTTGAAGGAACCACGATTTCGCTTAATATTAGCAGCGGATCTAAGGCAACTCCTCTCAAAAACTCTTAACAATTCCATTTGATGACTAGAAACCTGTGGTTGCCGACACCACACAGGCGAAGCATACAAATGGATTGGCCGAATATACAGCTTATACATACATGTTACATTTAATTTTGGTATTAATCTTTGAGTTTTTAAAAATTCGATTTAAATGAAATTTTGCTTTTTTGGCCTTATTTAGCCTAATTCGAATGTGTTTAGTGAATCTACTATTTGTTTGCAACTGCATTCCAAGCAGTCTTATATCTTTTTTAACAGGTAATAAATGACCATTTAAAGTAATCTTCATATTTGTAATAAATCTTCTAAGTTTTGGATTTGTATCACGTACAAAACCCATAATATGAATGAGCTCAGTCTTATTTTTGTTTAAGGACAACTTCCAATTTTTAAGATAATTCGATAGGATCATTGTGAACCACGTGAAGCGTGGTGTCATCAGCAAATTGAGATACTTTGATAGAATTATGCGATGGACGCCAATTTTCTATCAAAGAAATATCCTTACCGGGCTTAGGAATAGGTGTAATAATCGCATATTGCCAACATCTTGGAAAATAAGATATCGCAAGTAAATGGTTGAAAAAAACAGTCAAAAACACAATGACACGCATATCAAATTTTTAGATAATAGAGTACGGCATGCAGTCAGAACCAGTAGACTTTTTGTTTGGTCGAGTTTTTATGATTTCAGAAACTTCTTCGGCCGAAGTAAGAATACCACGCGAAAAAACCGGCAATCTAGAATTTAATTGACTAAGCATATTATTATTATTTATGCGAGGCGAAATGCTTTGATCGAAACGAATAACGGGATTTGAATTATTGATCAGTGCAATAGAATTATTAACAATATTAGTGTATTCAGAATCGAAACCAGCAGTAAGTTTGTGATTTTTTGAGAAATTTTCAGCCAAAAGATTTACAATGTTTTCATCACCAGAAACCGAAGAAGTTTTCTCTGCATCCAAGAAAGGGAACCATTTATGATTTCCGACTTTTTATGTCCCGTAAATTTTTTTATGATTTTATACGCATCACGATTTGATTCAATAGAGTTAAGAGCATTTGAAAAGAATTTACCAGTTTCATTTAAAATCATATTTTTTAAAAGCTTTAACCGAACTTTCAACTCACTTACTCGACGAAAAGGAGGGACGGGGCCAAGTGCAAAAATTTTCCTTTGTATCTTTTTGGATTCTCGTTGAAGAGCCAAAATGCTTGGTGAAAACAGCACTCTGTGTTGAGTGAACCTAGAAACCGGCACATGTCTTTCAATGGCAGAGTCAAAAATTTTCTCAATATTAATGGCCACTTGTTCACAATCACCATTTAACAAATTATAGCCAAGAGGCAAACACAAATCGTTTAATTTGCTCAAGATGAAAGAATTTATGATATTAGGATTCACTTTATTTCGATTCAAAACTTTTAATACAACAGTTTAATACAAGTGTTCGAATTAGTGGAGACCGGACATTCAAGTGGGATTGAGCATTTAATAGCAAAATGATCAGAAAAAGACGGGGCAACTTACGAAACCAGATGGTATAATACTAGAATTGGATATGAATTTATCAATGAAAGAACCAAAAACAGATTTCAAACATGTGGGTGACCTGGAATTAAAAATTTTTACATCTGTAGTAGAACCTATATCACAAAGAAAATTTCCATAAACATTGTCAGACACATCACCAAAAGACACATGCCTAGCATTAAAATCCCCCCCGAAAAAAGTCCTAGGATTTTCACAGAAAAAAGTTTTGATATCGTCACCATTTAACTTTCCATGCGGGAAATAGACAGAAAAAAAACGATACCACGAATTAGAGAGTTTACATTCAATTGAAGTAGAATGAATTTTATTTCTTGTAATTTTTAAGTTACGAATAGGTATACCATTTCTAATAACCAAAGCTGTACCACCCCAGCCCCTCTTTACATCACCACGAAAAACGTTATAACCAGGAATATTGATTTTGCAAGACGAATCAATTTGAGTTTCCTGAAGCATAAAAATGTTAGCACCAATCTGATTTATAAACTCATACAACAAGGAGACACGATTTGCATGAACTTTGGAACAAACATTTAAAGAAATAACCGTTAAAGTCATTTCAGCAAATCTTCAATTATTTCGCACAATTTACCAAAAACTCTGCGCAATTTAACTTTGTTTCCATCATCGGTGCTAGCCTCAGAAAAATTGTCACTCGACTTACCCATTTTTTTATGATTCTTATTATTTGTTGCAATTGACCCCTTTTTTGCTTAAACCCCATCATCTCTTGGTCCATTTGCTGGAGTATGAATGTCTTCCAAGGTATTAAACTTTAAAATCCCAGAAGAAGTTGATGGTCGACTTGCATTTGAACTTGTAGCACGCACCCGATTTCTCTCAATGAATTTTGAACCAGCTTTATCAGCAACACCCGCAGTAGCAAACATTTAAAGAAATAACCGTTAAAGTCATTTCAGCAAATCTTCAATTATTTCGCACAATTTACCAAAAACTCTGCGCAATTTAACTTTGTTTCCATCATCGGTGCTAGCCTCAGAAAAATTGTCACTCGACTTACCCATTTTTTTATGATTCTTATTATTTGTTGCAATTGACCCCTTTTTTGCTTAAACCCCATCATCTCTTGGTCCATTTGCTGGAGTATGAATGTCTTCCAAGGTATTAAACTTTAAAATCCCAGAAGAAGTTGATGGTCGACTTGCATTTGAACTTGTAGCACGCACCCGATTTCTCTCAATGAATTTTGAACCAGCTTTATCAGCAACACCCGCAGTAGCAACACCACGCTGCTGTTTAATAGATTTGTAGAACTCGCAATGCATCAGGTCATTTGCAGTATGCCCATTTTGTTTCAAACCAGCAGTATGACAATTTATGCATCCAATAGGGATTTTTTTGTTTGTATTTCTCGGACAACCACCAGGGTTATGAACACTAAGGCATTAGACACAACGATAGTTGAAGGCACAGGAAGAGGCCGTGTGCGAAAAACGTTGACAACGCCGACACTGCACCACCCTTGAGTTGAACAGTTTGTCAAACTTTACACGAAAAGTGTTTATTGTTTTAATCAGTGCAAGCCGAGAAACATCAGCATCACTATCAAGCACCACCTGGTATAATGGAGTAACATTTGCATCACGCTTCATAGTCGGTGTCTCAAAGGTAGAAATATTAACAATACTGCCGATGTGATACTCTTCCAGAGCATTTGAAATCAACTTTATATTTTCATCTTTATTTCCATGTATCCAACCACGAACAATGAATGCCTTTTTCTTACAGCCCTTTTCAGCAAACGTGTTAAATTCAGCACCCCATTCATCAAGAAAACTCATGATCCTAGCTTTAGTTTCCACGCTATAACATATGATACGTGGAGCAGAATTTCTACGCAACTGTACCCATTCATAACCTCCAGCACCAAATTGACTCCTAAGGCCAGCCAAAATTCCGCTATAGTCACCATTTACATTTGCCCCAAGCTGAATAGGGGTTGTTTTTTGCACCAAGAGCTTTTCACTGCTCGCAGCAACATGAGCCCAAGTGTTCACAACAGGAGATTTAAAAGCCGGCGCAGAAGACGCGCCTCATGCAGCTTGCTTGCCATCCAAAGTGAGGTTATATTGAGCCGAGGTTTGATTATCATTCAAACTTGCAGGAACAGTATCCATTTAATCACCAATAACATCAGCATCGGCTGCAACTAAACCAGCAGCCATAGCCACACCTGCACTATCACCATTTTTGGGAACAATTGATTTATTTTTTTTGCACATATAGCTATTTATTCTATCATCAGAAACACGCTTTCCAAAAGCACGATTTACATTTGAGGCCACATTAGAATTTTGTGTCTTTATTGACGCCGCAAGCGCCGCCATATTTAGATTTTAACAAGAAACATTATTGTTCAACTTCACAATTTGCTCAGATTGAAAATTTATCTGCAGCTTTAGTTCAGCAATAAGCTTATCTTTGTCAGCTATGATTTTATTCAGTTTATCAAATTCATCGTTTTCATTCTTATTTAATTTTTCATTTCCCTCCATTTTTTAAACGCACGCGATAAAAATTTTTTGATTATCATTCACGACAAGCACATGTTGACTGTGAGCACAACACTGCTGCTAAAAGTTTAGAACACTGCAACTGTCAAAGCTGCTTCCTTTTTTTGCGCGTACAATCTGAACAAAAATATTTGTAGGATATAAAGTCAATTCATAAAATGCAATAATCGTTTGCGATGAAAAGAACAATTGAGCATTTATATCGAGATGGGTGGAAAACAATGAGAACTTCAAAAGCTGGCTCTGTCAGAACAAAGATGGCAATTGCAAGGCGTGCAGTCGAAATATATTGAGTCGTCTTAAGTTTCAGAAGACGTAACAAAACCGATCTACCCATCATTGACAAGTTTATAATTATTTTTCAAATTGAATTGTGTGTTATTCATCATCCTTATGGTGATATGTTCGATATGTTTAAATCGTTATAAGCTTCTACATAAAACCGTCGATAAAGTCGATAAAATTGTCGATAAAGGGGTCAGGGATTTTTGAATAATTTATGTTTGCAAGTAAATAATATGTTGCCAGTCGATGAACCAATTTTAAGAGGACTAAAATTTTTAGATCCACAGGAAGCTTCTACGCAGAGTTTTGTAGCCGCACTAAATTATTGGAACGGTTCCCTAATTTAGCAATTACTGAAAACATTCAACAACCGATTGATGAAAAATATCGACAGTTAAAGCAAGATATATAGTTAAAAATCTGTTAAGTCCCTCAAATGGAACTATAATTTCCATTGAAAAGTTTTGGTTTGAAGAAGGAGGTTTGAAGGATTTTACCAATTCCTTAAAGTACAAATATCTTCACCAATTTTCTAAAGTCATGATGGCAATGTCAGAGTCAAATACTGCTTTCGGACGAGATTTTTTGTAACTAAACCTTGTTATATCATTACATCGAAACAGATTTCTTAATACTCACGTGGCATCAGTTTTGCATGTCAAGCAAGGATGGTTGCTGTACTTATTTGAGCCCTCCAAATCGATGATTGCATTAGTTCGCAATTAAAAATATTCCAAAGAAATAAACGCTGGTTAATTCTACTCAGTTTTTTTGAAGTATTTTCTTTAAAAACTTAAATTTTTCTTGATTTCTTTGCTAATACTATTTAATTATATCATATGGCCAGCCCTATAAAATAAACTCTAAAAAAGACTCTTTAATAAATAAATAGTTTGTATTTATGTGAACTCAGCAACATTTTATGTTATGAGAGTATAATCATGTACAGCTCCTTTTTATAAATCATTATATGTATATTTATGTATATAGTTATACATTATTTATGTTATTTTTCTGTGAAAAATTATACTTAAAAATCTTAGTATATTTTGAGTGTTTTTTTTTAGAATTTGTTAGTAGATTTTGGTAGATTTTTACCCTGCTTGCGGTAGAAAATCAGTCTGGCAAAACGGTCACCCTGCTAATAACCCAGCGATGAAAGTCGTAATTTATTAACTCTTGTTTCACTTTTATATTGTCATAGTTTTCTTTTACATACGTGCCATATATGTACAATGGGTACTGACAATACACGTTACCAATATGTAAAAGCAATCCTTTGCAGTTCTGCATAGAATCATCAATAAAGAGGCGCCGTTCTTCGTCAAACTCACTGGACGGTAATAAAGTGTCATTTGAATTTTCTAGTGTGTTACACACTTAAACTTACATGTGTTGATGATTACAGGAGGTAATTAGCTCAAAGAGCTAATTAGATACTGAAGATCGCTAATAACACCAACCAACCATCAGCTTTTTTTTAAATAAATAAAAATAAATTATTTTATTATTTATGATATCAAATTTGCTTTTATACAACTTTTTCCTTCTTCAGCACATAAAAATAAAATAATTTTCTTTTATTTTAATTGAATATTTTTTCAAAAAATTTCTCCACTAGCCACTCCTATCAGCCACTAGCTGATGTCTAGTTTGTTTGAATGGTGATCAGAGATTTTAGTGAGACCATTCGTAATTTTTTCCACTCTAATAACAAGCACCATTAGCCACAATCGCAAACACAAATTAATGCATTCATACGGCTGAAGCACGTAAAGAACGGTTGCGGATCGATATGAAGGCAGCATCAAGACCAAGGTTCATTTATAAGGTTGTGGCACTTGAGAGAAAAGTACTCCTTTTCGGCCTTTGCTTGAACTGTCACTGTGCTTTTTTTTGTTCTATGCATTCATTTTCTTGCTTTCTTTTTATCCATTCTGACAATTCAACCGAGCTCGCTCTCAAGTGCCATAACCTCATAAATGAGCCTTGATCCAGATAATGAAGACATTCGGATGCCTTGCTTGAAACTCGAGTGTCTGTTGCTGAATGCTGGGGCCGAATTACAGCATCCGTGATCGAGCAAAATTACGAAGGACACGACGAGACAAGTGCCTGTCAATCTTTTACATTTTTGCTAGATCACGGATGCTGTAATTCGGTCCCTGGTTTTATACTTTCCTGTCGTTCTCTAGCAACGCGTTCCTCTTTGTGCTTTTTGTAGGGCTGCCAGGTCCCGATCTCCACTCGGGTTGTCCCAATTTTCAGCCTAAAAATGTGCGTCCCGCGAAGACCTCACGCGGGACGCCAAATGTCACGATTTCTTGAAAAACAATTTTGTTTTGTAATATTTTCACTATTTTTTAAAAATACTTCCTACGATTTTATTTCTTCATGAGTAAATTTGTACAGATTTTTTGTACGCAACCGAATCGCGTACTTTTCAAGCAACCGAACAGTGCGTGAAATAAAGAAAAAGGGAGCGAATAAAACAATAACATCATTCTTTGTGGATATTGTTAATTTTGCTTTGCTCATTTTCACCCACGATGTTCGTTAAGTTCAACATATCGCATCCTTTTTTAGCAATCAAATATAGCATAAACGAAAGAAAACAAAACGAAAAAAACAATAAGTGCATTATGTAAAATACATTATAAAATACAAGTTTTGAATTTTCAGATTTTAATATGGGTTAGTAAAAATATAAGTTTAATTTGTTTCTATATTCATTTATTTGAGTTCTGTGTTACTGACTTCTGTTTAAAATATAAAATTTCTTTTTTAAAGTTTCATAAAACTCG
This sequence comes from Dichetophora obliterata, assembly GCA_963920525.1. NCBI lineage: Eukaryota > Metazoa > Arthropoda > Insecta > Diptera > Sciomyzidae > Dichetophora > Dichetophora obliterata. The sequence goes on along the minus strand of OY986439.1, from coordinate 88,196,105 downwards.
AAAAAAAATCGATTTTCAGCAAACGTATTTAAAGTTTTTTTGATATTCTAAGCGTACTGGACGATTGAGTCTCTGTCCCGATTTCTTTGCTTATGTCCCGATTTTTTTTTTTTTTTTGTAAAATCCCGATTTTTTAAAAAAAAAACCTACAAAATAGCTGTTAGCCCTAGCTGTTTGTTTCTTTTTAGTTTAGTTTGATAAATAGGTCCATTTACTTAAAATACCTTACAACTAATAACCTGGAAGCTGCAATTTGCTAGAGTGACCAATTTCTTTTCAAAACTTGTTCAGATGCTTTCTATTATTCCGCCAGCCATGAGACGAAAATGAAACAAATACGCAAGATATATTCTCGTTAGCATTATCACTTTACTTTGAGAGTTGCATTAGTAACATTTTTTTCTTGGTGCAAATGGGACATAAAAGCATGCCTTTTCCTTGCTTTTGGAAAATGTTACTTATGCAAGGCTTCGCTAGGCATTCTCGTGTCGTAAAAATTCGTAATCGCGAGCACTCATACTCTATCAAGAATGATATATAGAAGAATGCACACTCAGAGCTCCAAAAATTAAATCTACTGAGCAGCCTGCGGGATGTGTGTACACACGTGCAAATCCATGTACACAAAAAATACATACACTGAGCAAAAAAAATCAAAGGGGCTTCATTAGTCCGATTACCCCTAAATGGATATTTATGGCAAATGTTTTTGATTTAATTATAATGTACTTTGTTTCAAATATGAAAGTATTTTGGCATGTTATTTAAACGGAAAAATCCTTAAATTAAAGTAAAACAAAATTAAATTGAGGTGAAGTACATAAAATTTAACTACGCTCTTAACTTAATTTAAGAATGGTGTGCTTTTGAGTATTTTTGAAATGCATTTATAATTAAATTAAATGCGCTTATATTTAATTTTACTTTGAATAGCAGCGTTGTACATACAATTATTTTGAAGGATTAAGCTATTTTTTTAGCTATGTGTTTTACCGGTATGTATGCATTGTATGTATATTCACCTGTTCCACTCTCACTTCTTAACTACCCTTTAGGAAAATCAACTAATTTAAAAGTAATTAAAAAAAAAGTTTTTTGTCAACCACAGCTAGTTGAAATTCTGACAACATATTTTGTATTGTCCGCTAAATAAGTCAATTGACTTTCGTCTGCATATGTTTTCAACTACTTGTTAAATTAGTTGAATTTAATTTTTTTTAACTACTTTAAAATAAATCAATTGAAAACCGCATATATTTTCAACTACTTGTTAAATTAGTTAAATTTAAATTATGTTTTTATTTTCTTTAAAATAAATCTAAACTAGTTAATATTAGACTTACTGAATATGCATTTAAAAGCATAAAAATTTTAAATTTCTATACACCAAAGAGATCATTTATTTTATTGTTTTGAAAAAAAAAATACATAAATTCATATTAGTGAAAGCCTAAATTTAATAATATTTGTTGAAATAGCATGGGTTAATATATATTAACTTGTAATCTAATAAATATTTGCAATAAAAACATGCAAAAATCAGAGTAGTTGCCGCATTAATATAATTCAAAGTAGTTTTTAAGCCACTTGTTTTGAAATAGTTTTTCAATTACTTCATATATAATGCAATTAAAACTATTCCAAATTGAAGTGGATGCCGTCTAAATATAATTCAAAGTAGTTTATAAACTAGTTTATTTTAAATTAGTTTTTTAATTAGTTGTTATTAAAAACAAGTTAGTTTGTGCCTATAGGGTACTTATAATAACTTGCCAAATGAGGTATCGTTGGAAGCGTTTTGATCGTCTACTGGTTAAAGGCTATGTGACGTCACATTAAATTAAATAAAGCACCCTTTAGAGGAAATAACAAATTTAGTGAATACCATTAATGTTAATACATAATTCTTATGCATTTTTTATTCGCGTATTTCTTCTTTACATTCTTTTGTTTAAAAAGAAAAAAATGAAATCTAGATTTTTCTTTTCATTATGGAAGCAACAAGTAAATATATCAACCAAAAAGTTTGCGTTCCGTTTTAAAATAAATTATTAAAGCATTAGAAACAGTAAGGGCATATAAAATTTAGTATTTTGTTTGATAGCCACGTAGTCTTAATCCGAACTTGATTTCAGATTTGACCTATCACTCTGGTTATTGATAGATAGTAACCTACAAAATTCATACAATGCTGTTTTGGTTATATGTTAGGGCATCTTTAACGAGGGATCGAACTTTTCGATTAATCAAATGGGGCAAAATCGTTGTTGAAATTCATTAAATTAAATGCGTTTTCTTTGATTTCACTACCTTTTTTCATCAGTGTACACATCAAACGAAACTAAGCAAATAAATCTGATTGGCTTATTGAGAAACAAATAAAATACAAACAAAGAAACAAACTGCTGTCAAACCAAATTGAGCTACGTAGATACTACACTCTAAAAAGTTTTTGTTGAAATTTACTACAACAGTTGTAGGCAACAGGTTAGCTACTAAAACTGTAGTAAATTTACACACTCTTATTTCATTCAACATCTTGTTTCTATTGTTGTGTAGTAAAATTCAACAAACAGTGTTGAATTTTGCATAAAATAGGAAGCAATGAAATTGATATTGCAGCGAAATTAAACATCAATTGTTCAATGTTACTTTCATCTGTGTAGTGCCAATACAAATCTACTACTTCGACTTCAGAAAAATTCAACAATTTATATTTAGTTTTACTATAATTGATGTAGTCAATCTAAACTTCTATTGTTATTATAGTAAAGATATAAAAAAAACAATTTGTTACTTTTGACGGAACGTGCAGAGATATGGTTTGATTTCTGTTTCATGTTTATTCTTCTTCAAATTGGCACTACAAAAAACGAAATGAAAAATAAACACTTAGGAATTGAAGAAATGAAACACAAGAATTTTTTTTGATTATTTCAAAGAACTGAAATATTCAGATATTGCTTACAAAATATCACTAATAACACAGCATTCAATTAAATTTTACTAAAACTGAGTTCTCATTACACTTTTTTAATGAAAAATCAGAGAACTTTAAGTTAATGATCCTAACACTTTGACAAGCTAACTCAACTGTTCAACATCTGTTCAACATCTGTTGAATATATTGTCGATGTTGAACATTCAACTGTTTAATTTTAATTAAATTTATGTAGTACTCTATTACTTTGCAGCTGTTATTGCAACAATATTCAACATTTATTGTTTAATTTTAGTAAGAATTGTGTAATTTGGTAAACACTTAAAAATTAATGCAAGATTTATAGTAAAATCAGACATCAGTTGGAATTTCAACAAAAAATTAATGTAATAATTTAAGTAAATTTACATATCTTTTTTAGAGTGTATTTGTGTTACAAATTTTTGAAGTGAAACTTCTTAGGTGGCGATTTGATAATGAGGTTTAAATTTTTCGAGTCTCGTAACGTTTTTGTGCAGATGAGCAATAATATTGTTATTTTTGATTGGGCTGATTGCGCCGAAATTTTGGCAGTTGATTTGTTCGAGTACGAGATAGTTAAGGAAAATTTTTGCCACACCCCTTTTACCGCATACAAATCAATAAAAATTATACATTGCGTACGGTTTTGATCGTATTAGACTAAAATTTGATAATTTAGTTCGTATGCTTACTTTCAGACACTGTACTAAAAATGAGCGTAGTCACCTTATAGTTTCGCCCACTTTTCAAAAGGATAAGAGTGGAGTGAAGCAAAGTACGCCAGACGTAACCTGAATTGAACTCAAATTTTGGCTGTTGATTTGTTTCGAGTACGAAATGGTTTAAGGAAAAAAGTATTTTAAAATTTGTTCGCCCAATAAATAAAACCAGTGGTGCGGAAATTACGGATTTCTACGGATATTTAAGCCTTGCACAGATAAATAGACAACAGCGGCAAAAAAAGGCAAATCTACGGATTTTATGATTTTATGATCACACCGAATTTTCGTAGATTTCGTTTTTTTCACCAAATTTTATGCCAAAATTAATTTGAATGGTAAAAAATGTACAGATCACTCGAAAATATGTTTACTTAATTTGTTAAAACTTTGTGTTTGTCAAAACTTGCAAATAATATAAATGTGCAACCCTGAAAGTTTCACACTTAAGCAAAGTTGGCAACGATTCGGTCATTCGGTTTGTCGAGCAAAAATAGAAAGCGCGCCATTTTTCGTTCTAAGCTTGAAATGAAAATATTTTTTGTAATATATTAAAAGTGTACAAGTGCAAGATATAAATTTGTTAAAATTGAATTAACGTTGAATTTATTATGTTAGTAAAAATAAAACGGTACAAACAAAGGTATAAGGTGGAGTTGGAACTGCATAAAGGTTTTGGTTCCAGGATTGCAAGGAGTTCAATGGAGCCTGCTGGTTCCCATTTTTGTTGCAACATTTGTGATCATCATGTCAAAGATATGCTAATCGAAATAAAAAGACACGCCGAGACCAATAGCCGTAAGATATAGGCTGAGGCAGTAAAGTGAACCGTTCCATTGTCCTCTTCCTTTGTCAAGCATTGCTCAAGTGATATAAGGAGGAGCTGCTGCTGTCTGGGTTTCTAGTTGAGCACAACCTTCCATTTCTTAAGATGCCGCTTTTGGAAGGCCTAACCAAAAGAATATCGGAATTAGATGGTAATATCACCCAAATACAAATTTTTTGCTTTCGACAAAGAGTAGCGCTATTGTGAATTTCGTGCACATTGTTTGTTCACGGTAGTACATTTCTATCAGGTGATCGTTGTATTATTTCAACTAAATACGATTGGTTTGAAAGTTGATTGCAAAAAATAAGACAAAAAAGTTATGACTATGACGAAAATAATTTCCATAAGATTCGACGCTTCGTCAGAAGATTATGAAAGCTTGACGGAACTGTCTAGAAGTAGAAAACTGTTGAGCAATGCTTTTTTTAGCTAATCTTAAGCCACTTTGCTGTTGTTCTAACTGGTGGTCTTAAGCAATTTAATTCTGGCGTGAGTTCTTCCCATTACTTTTTCGCCTGAACTTTGGAACAAATATCCTTTGTAGTCAAAGTTTGCCTCCATCAATGAGACCAGTTTTTTTAAATGCGATTCGTTGCTTAGATCTGCATAAAAGTTACAAAAACAGTTCAATATTAGTTTTTAGTCTTTAAAAAGGAAATTACAATCACAAAATACTTAAATTTTTAACAATTTTTGCTCAGCACGCATCGCATCGAAAGCAAAATCCTATTCGACTGAAATTTCGATGAGCAACGAACATTTCGATAGGGTTGCACTGCTCATAATAAAAATTTAACTTTCGATACTCGTTGTTCGATAACCAGCGAAGATCGAACGTCGAAAGCAACTCATAATAAGGGCCTAAGTCATTTTTGAGCTGTTAGTTTTATATTTAAAAAATATATACATTTGCTATAACGGATTTACACGGATTTTTTTGTCACGTTTGTGGATTTTTACTCTCTTCGGGTTGGTACCACTGATTGTGACTTTGGTTTTTATCATCGTTTTTATTCTTTCTCTTGTCGAGCATGAGCTACGTCACAACCAGGCAATTCGTAATTTGTAAATATATCATTATTGGTACTCTATGGCATTCGTATCCACAGCAATTGGTGCAGTCATTCGCGCATTAATTTTAATGCAGAAGGCACATTCATTCGTTGGTCGTAGTTACATTGACGAAACACTCGAAACGTCATTTGAATGCACTCAAGCTGTTCTCTGATGGTGATATGTACTATCGATGAGCGGTATCTAATTGGCTCTATTGAGCTGTTTTGATAATATAATCCCCAAGTACCTATAAGTTTAAGTGTGTAACACACCAGAAGATTTAAATTACACGTCATAACCGTTAAGTGCGGTTGAAGAAACCTAGAAGGTTGATAATTTTTATAATTGAAAGTTCCTCTAAATTGCTAATTGAAATGTATAACTGATGTTATTAATAATTTTTGCTTTTTGTAAGGGTCATAGAAAAACCTCAACTTTTAGGCCAGTGTGGCTTGCTGCAGTTCAGAACAAGTTGAAAACAGGAAAATATCACTCGTTGCTCGCTCTCGAAAGCCAGAGCAACTTTTTGAATATCTGCAGGTTGGATTTACGAGCGGAAGCCATGATACAAAGAACTACAGATAAAGTATTCCCGGCGCAACTAACAACATTTAATGCGCACCTCGTCATCGGTGCTCGTCAAATGTGACACTTGATGAATACATTCAAAAGAAAATGTCGAAAAAATGGCGAAGATAGCAAAATGAAAACGAACAAACAGTCAAAATTCTGTCAAGCACATTAAGCAACGTAGCCGCTTTTTGTGTAAATCGGTAAAAAGGGGAAAAAACACCCCTGCAAAATATGCAAATTTTTTTTCACAAACAGTACTAAAAAATATATTTACTTTATTTTGGACATGTGCTTTATTTAACAATATTTATTTCATTTCAGTAAAACAAGTTTTCATAAGAAAATGTAGGCATTTTAAAATCTTTATACCCTATGAATAAATTGTGACTACGTTGCCACCAATGAGCACCTTGCACGTCACAGCAAAGATGGCGGACATGCGCAATACTTTACCTGTAGTTCTTTGTATCATGAGCTGAAGCTACTTTCTGCTCACGAACTGAAGGGAAAACATTTCTTATTAACTGAAAGGATCCACAGATGGCTACAGTATGTACCTAATATAGAAACTGTACTTAAAAATAAATTTTTTTTGGTTACTCGCGACCTATTAACTCGCTCATGTCTCTTTAGCGAGTGTTGCCGGGACCCTTCAGAGTTTTCCTTTTTTTAAATCTCAGTTTTGGTACATTTATACAATGGCACTCTATAATATTATCAGAATAATTCAGAAGAAAATAATCATTCGCTTAAACCCCAAAACAATGTTTGTTAAGTTGACTACTGTATGAAAGTAAAATATATTGGGGATGTAATTATTTCTTTACACTATCTTCTTTGATGTTGCAATGGCAGCCTAGGCTACTGGACAAAAGTCGCATAACTTTTACCATGATATTGCGATGGTAACTAATTGACCGAAGTAATTTGTTATTGCTGGAGTTGGACGCAAATTTTGTTTGAAACAAATACTTTATTCAAATATTTTTATCAAAGATTTAGCTTTCAATTTCACCTGTCTTCAAAGAATATTTCTATACTAATGGCATTAAATATTAAAAAAAAAATGTATTTGTCCATGGGGTAAGGGTATTATTTTCTGTATCTATTATTGTATTAAGCCGTATTCCTACACGTGCATAGGATTTGAATAATTTCGAGTTTGCTAAATATTTTCTTTTCATTGCATAAACTCTTTTGTACTTCTACCCTGAATGCATTTACATCGTAATTTTCGAAAAAAATCACCAAACTATAGCTACTTCAAACTATATACTTCTCGCAACTTTACTTAAAGAAACAATGCCTTGAGCATATATTTCTTTTCATTCACAGTGTTTCCATAACTGATTTTTATTGAAAATAAGTAGTTGCTACAAATGAAAATTGCTTTCTTAAGAGCTGGATTCACAGTAATTTTAAAAAAATTAAATTTCTTTTTGATTACTTTACAGTTTTTTATATTAAAAATATGCCTAAATTAAGAGCTCGAAACAGGCCTTAAGTAATAAATTCCAATTTTTCTTGATAGTTTCTTAAGAGCTGAATAAAGTCCTTTTATTGGAAATTGCATAATTATAATCTGTTTTTCACAATATATTAAAAATTTTCTTGAATCGTCAAATTTGTGTTGATTTATAAACCTACCTATATGAGAGATGTTTTAGTCCCAAAAACCCCTTAGCTTTGGGCATTGCTTTTTTTTGATTTATTTGCATAAATACTTTATTTCTAATGAGAAATAATTTCTGTTCTTAGAGTATCCTTATACTTTTGTAAGGCAGTGCATTTGTCGCTTTTAATGTCAGTTTGTTTAAATAAGTTAGGAATTTAAATGTCAGTTTGGTTCAAAAATAAATATTTCTCAAGAGTAAATTATTGAAGCGATTTATTTGAAAGTTTGAGGCATGTTTTAAGAATACAAAAAAATGTATGACTCAAAAAGTGTATATATCGCTCATTTCGTCCGAGACCGTTACTAAATTGGGGTTTTTTGAGTTAAATATACAGAAATATGTTGTTATCATATCTTAAGCTTAAGTGAATTCCAGACAGATTTGCTGTTAATTGACGGTTTCACAGATAGTTGTATCGTTCTGACTTTTAGCAATTTCTTCATTTTTTTGTAGCAATAACCTTTAATTTGTATTTATAACAAAATGTATTTTAAATTTCTCCATAATTTTTCAACAACATTAACTTATTATGGCATTAAAAATTTTTAAATAAAAATCCAAGCAAGTAATCTAATATTTTTTGTAGTAATAATGTACCAACTCAAAAAGTGACATCTCTCTAGCTCAAAAGTATGTTTTCATATTGTAGCAAAATCGTCACAACTCAAAATGAAACAATTTTGAAAAGAAGGAGTTTTTATAGTAATAATGTCACAACTCAGACACTTGCAAAAATATTGCTTAAAAATTCACCATTGACGCAAAATGAAAATGTTATGATATTTTTGGTAGAAAATATAATGGCCGACAAATATTCCTTACATTTTGCAGTCTATCTGTTCAGTTGATGGTCATTTTATAGATTTTTTTTTTCTAAAAATTTTTTTAATAAAAATTATTTTTTTCACACTCTGGCATATTTTTGAAAATAGTGTAAAGTATAACTGTCCAAAGTTTCGAACTGATTGGTTGAAATTTGTTTGCCATTTAAAAAATAGAGGTTTTGAGAAAAACACTTTTAAAGTTTTAGGCTTGATGGAAGCTGGCTGCAGCTTGCAAACTAAGCTTTCAACTTTCGAACGGCTTTTAATTTCGCTATAAAATTTTTTCAGCTTATTTTTAAGATATTTCTGAAGTAATTTACCTATGTTTAAAAATATCAATTTTTAAAACAATTTTCATGTATTGCTGGCCTTAATAGAGTAAAGTATTCTTATGATAAGTCTTAGAAAATTTCTCCCTCCCATACCTAGGTCCCTTGACTACATCACACAAAAACTAGCCTTTGAAAGGAAGTTCAATGTGTTCATTCATTCTCGAGAAGAGTGGAAAATAGGTAACCGTTCACCTCACAATGGCATTGAGATCTTTACTGATGGATTAAAACTAGATGGCAAAGTAGGTGGAAGAATCTACTCAGAAGCATTAAGCATTAATTTAGCTTGACTATTACAGTGTATTTCAAGCTAAAATCGCTGCTTTACATGAAGTGTTAACTTGGCTTCAGGTGAATGAGATTTCTTCCTAGGATATTTGTATACTATCTAATAGTCAAGCCGCTTTGAGAGCCCTAAGAACTGTTGAAATAACATATCAACCAGTTTCCAAATGCCGCAGATCTCTAAACGAGATGGCAGAGCAGCTCAAAATCCTTCTATGCTGGATTCCTGGACATAAGGATTTTATAGGTAACTGCAAAGCAGATGAACTCGATCGTACAGGTACTACCAAACAACTATCTTTAGATAAGGCAAGCCTTGGTATTCCTCTCACTACATGTAAACTCCTTACACATGAGTTATCCGGTATCACAACCAGCAACAGATGGTACACGTGTAATATAACGCGGCAAATCTGGCCCAAACTTAACCCTAAGCGTTCAAAAGAACTTCCTTCTCTCAGAAGAGACCATATTAGCACCGTGGTAGGGATCCTTACAGGGCACTGCCGTATTGGCAGACACGCTCAAAGATTGAACATACCTCACAACGATTTCTGCAGAAGCTGTAGAGATGAGGAGGAGGAAGAATCTACAATACATATGCTCTGCACTTGTCCAGCGCTGGCTTAAAAAACGCTTCCTCCACTTAGGTAACTAGTTCTGTAATGACCTTGACGAAATCTCGGAATCTTCGGTTTACCGAATCCTGCACAGTGCCAAAAACCACCACATAAAATCAATAAGATCACCTTATTAAGCTATTTTATTAGGTTTTCTTATTAATACTACCAAATAATAAGAATTTTCCATAGAGAAATCTTTTTAATTCCATAGAGAAAATCTTATTAAAAATGTACAACTACTATCATTTTTTAATAAGATTTCTTATTAAATGAATTAAATGATGTGGTAATCTTATTAATACTTTACTTTTATAAGAAAATCTTTTTTTCACTCTCCAAAGTTTAAAAGATACCACCTTAAATTAATAAGAAAATTTTTTTGATCTGCTTTTATAAGATTTTCTTATTAAACACCCTTTTAAGAAGGTAATAACTGTGAAAATGCTACTCATTTTTTTCTTTAGCTTTCAGTCCATGAAGTTTATGTGCTTTTTATGGATGTAATTTATTTAAAGTAAAATAAAAATATGTGATCATGGATAATGAACTTATTTTCGACAAGGCTGAAATTCTGGAAACTCAAGACATATTTCGGTCGTGGAGCTTGAGTGACTCAATTTCGACTTTACTAAAAATTTATGGAGTAAACTCGAAGGAGGTTCCTAAAAAAATGGAGATTGAGGATGTTCGCCACTTTCTTCGAAGACCTCGACAGCGCCGGGTATTTTAGTATTTTTGAAAACTGTCTTGCTTGTTAAGTTAAAAACGTATTTATGCAACAACTTTGAATTTATTTTTTTTTTTTTGCTTTTTGTAAAATCATATTTTAACAGATTTTTTATTTTCTAATACATTTTAATAAACCATCAAAATTTCTTTTTATTTAATTTTACAGGCAATTAAAAGTATATTTGTTGGTAAAAGGTTAGTAAGATTCCGTTTTGATTTAAAAAGGTTTCCTTATTAAAATTTAAAAATAAATCCTATTAAATCAATAAGATGTCCTTATTAAATTTCAAAAATAAATCTTATTATGTCTATAAGATTTCTCTTTTAAAACCGAGTAGTTTTGATAAGATTTTCTTATGTTAAGATTTAAAAGTGTTTTTATAAAAAACAATAAGATTCTTCTTAAAATTATGTGGTTTGCCTAATAAAAAAAGCTCATAGTTTTAATAAGATTTTCTCTATGGTTTTAATGAGACAATCTTCTTGGATGAAAACCATAGAGAAATTTTATTGATTTTCTTTTATTTTATTAGGTTGTTTTGGCTCTGTGTAGGCTTAGAAGACATCTCAAACTGGTTTATATAGAAATAAGAAAAATTAACCCTTGGTATCACAATGGGCCTCATTGACATAAGTGTGTCTCGTTTGAGACAGCCACACTAACCTAACCTAACCTATGATAAGTCGCAATCATTTCAGAAATTGTATGCATTTTTTTGTTTATTTTCCATCACCGTCGCTACGTGTTGTCATACTAATTATACTAATTAGTACATATATAAGAAACATATATATTTTTTTTTTACTAATAATAATTTTAAATAATGTTTTATTTTTAGCTGCTCAAACTTTGAAATTAGCAGATTATCTTTAAAATCCTAAATAGATTGAATCTTTATATGAAAGTAAAATAAATCCAACTTGTATAAATAAATATCTGTAAAATATATGTATATATTTAAAATAAAAGTCTCAGAAAACCTTTTTTCGCTGTACTCGAGTGCAACATATTTGGAACTTGCTTCTTAATGCATGGTAAACAATTTAAGTTCAGCGCTTAAGTCTTTTGTTTTTTTTTTCTTCAAAATGTTAACCCTTTTTCAACTATTTAACGCAAATATTTATACAATTTAGGCTACAAATTAGGCAGCTTGCATTCTGTTTAACGTATAAATTGCTAAACAACGCTAAATATGTGCACCTAAATTATTTTCTAATTGCTTTTTACTGTTTGTAAAGCATAAATTTAGCTCCTGTTTAATATTGCAAAGACAATAAATTGCGAAAAATATGCACACTAAACAGCAACAACAACAACAGACACGAACAGCGTGGTCAGACGTTTAATCTGTTCGCATAAATTTAAGCTGCCACTTACCAACAGCAAGCAACATGGCCAACAACTGGGTGGTTAAAACGACGCTAACGACTGAGACAACGAACGACATTCTAAGCTAACGACACATAAATTAGATCTAGAGAAAAATATGAAGAAATGTAGAGAAAATAGTGAAAAACTATAACTATTAAGAAGTAAAAAAAAGATAGGAAATAAATAAAAGTAAAAATTGCAAGGCGTAGAAATATTTGTGCGCAGGCGCACAGCAGCAATTCTTGGAATTTCTTTCAACACGCACTGGGGGCAGCTCGCACATAAGCCCAGTTGCAGCAATAAAGTAATTTTGTTGTAAAGTGCAGATATAAATGTTGAATTTAGTTGAATGTTGTATTGGTTTGCTTCGTGTTCTTTTGTTGTTTTTAAGTGCCAAGAATGTAGCTCGCACAAGCATTGCGACCAAACAACGCATGCGAGATGCGTGCGACCAGGCCTCCTGCTGCCTGTCATTTGTGGCTTATATGTAGTATAAATATAGTTTTTCATTAAATGGAATAAAGTATTTCATTAACAGAAACAAAAATAAATTAAGCTAATAATTTTTTCCCTCTCTTCTTTTTGCAGAACCAAATGGAAACGGCAAACTGCTGTTGGACTTGAACTGCTAGCCGAAGCTGGTAATTTTGCTGCTTTTCAACGTCTCTACGGTGGCTCACCATATCTAGGAGCTTGGCCATATCCGGCTCAGTCACCTCATGGCGGTCCACCCGCTTCAACCATTGACTTGTATTACCGCCAGGCGGCGGCAGCAGCTGCTATGCAAAAACCACTTCCATACAATTTGTACGCAGGCGTACCCAATGTTGGACCCATGTCGGTGCTGCCGGTGGCAACATCAGCACCTTTTTCGCATCTTACTGCTTCCACTTCGCTCTCATCCTTGAGCAGTTACTATCAAAATGTAGCGCCAGCCGGCGTAAGTGGGCTGCTAAAACCTATTCCGGTATTATCACCTAGAGAACGTGAGCCACGCAATTCGCCTAGTCCTACCTTGAATCCAGGTAGTCCGCCAGGACGTTCTGTCGATAGTTCGCAGGCACAGTCCGATGATGAGGATCACTTACATGTTTGAGATTTTTTTTAAGAGATTGCTTTGGGGACAAAAATGGATAATTTTAATAGTTAAGACAACTTTTATGAAGCTTTAAATGTTGTTCTCTGTGTGTGTTTGTAATTATTTGTAAATTTTGTTATAAGAAAACGTATATTTAAGGTCATCTTCCAGCTTCAAATAGTTCATTAGAAAAGACGCTACTTGTTTAAAAATGTATTGATATTTGAAAAATAATGTCATGGAAAAACGGTATTTATTTGTAATTTTATTGAAATTAAAAAAAATATAAAGTTTTGGCATGTACTCATGTAATATAGTTAATAATTTATGTGTATTAGATGGTAAAAATAACGTATTCATATCTTAACTGATCTTAGTTAATAGCTTAAAGAATATGTATATAATTAAATAAAATAAATATATACTAATAAAAATTACTTTTAATATACATACTTAAGCTTTTTATATTTAAGTAGCTGTACTGGTGCTGCTATATGAATCAAATGAAATCTTGACAAGCTAACATTTTTAACCCTTCGTTGGGCTCAGTGTTTTTTGAAGAGCGAGCATCAACTATATCAGCTGCGACTTACGAAAAAATATCCCTTGTTTAATCGAAATTTTGTTTATCTTTGAATTTGAATGTTATTTTATCATTATATATCATCAATCTTCGAAGAAAATCAACCCACTCAGCTGACGGATGCGAAAACACACCAAAAACAGAGGTGCTATTGAAAATTCATGGAAAATGTTAGGCAATCAATATTGCTTAGCCGTCTTTTGGTATGGATAATACGTGGATAGGTCCACATATGCGATCTGGACATGTAATCTATATACCACGATCTACTTGTTTATAGCCTCATCGCCAGGTCCAAGTTTTCTGACACGTAAAAAAACAGTTTTGTCGTTGGACACACGAAAGAAGCGAAGCTTTTTCGCAGTTTCATATATTTGATAATTTAATGGTTTTTAATAAAATATTTTTTAAATAAAAAATTTTTTAATACCATGAAGATACTAAAAAAATACACTTAATATTCGTATTAAATTTGATTATATGTTATATTAATTTTTAATTATTTTATAAATTTTTTTAATTATTATTATTATAGAAACTTAGTAATAAATTTATTAGTTTTTGATATCTGAAATAGCAAACGTATATTATAGATGTAATGTCATTAATATAGCTAGCAAATACTGCATCCATAGTTGTTCTTAATCGTGTTGTACAAATGTTTGGATTGCTGATCATTCGCAAATTATATTTATCAAAAAAGCATTGCTTAAGTACCTGTGAACATTCATGTCTTTAATCACAATTAAAATCTACATCTAAAACCATTGGCAATCATGAAGCATTTTCTCCCGGGAGTTGTAAAGGGAGTTTCCGGTTTTAAGTTAGCAGGTAAAGACATCTAATTTTTTTATTTTACGCTAATGAATATTGGCGGTTGATAAAAAAATAGTATTAAAAATTTAAAAAAAAAATGTTTAAACTCCCTTTTACAACTCTCGAGACAAAATGTTTCATGATTGGGCTGATTGCGATAATTTTCACCCAGTTCAATGGAACTTGCTCGTGTATTGCATAAAAGTGATTTGTGAGTTTGTGCATACTTTCAGGCTGAACATTTTTGAGTATATGATGTAAAAGCACTGTATCAATGGCAACAAGTTGTTACAGTTTGAGCAGTATTAGAGCGGGGAAGCATACTTACCTTTAATGTATTAAGATGTGCATACTTTCAGGCTGAACATTTTTCAAGACAGAATATGTTGTAAAAGCAATGTAATAATGGCAAAATATAATTACACTTTGAGCAATAAAGATGCGGAGCAGCATGCTTGCCTTTTATGTATTAAGATTGTGATCTGGTGCAACATAGCTCAAGTTAATACATAATATTGAATAAACCAACCTACCCAACAAAGGATATCGAAGGGGTACAAGTCCAGTTTTGACTGCTTAGTGCTTCGTAAGAAATATTTTTAAATTATATTTTCTTGTAAATGTAATAAACGCAAGCAAAAAGCAACAACAGTTCTAAGAAAAAGGTTTATGGAAGATGTTCATTTTTGAGATTTCACTCAAGCAAATCCCATAAGGGGCATAAAAAGCTTCACTTCAATAATCATTAAAAACAAAAACGCACGGAAAAGTATTTAAAAAAATTAGTTGACCCGGCAGACGTTATTTTGCCCTTTCCAAACTGAAATATAGCACTTTTATTCAAAGTGTGGCAACTTTTGGTTTTCTATTATTTGAAATATGAACCTTTATTAACCTTGATAACTAACAGATGTTATAAATTTGGTTGGCTTAGTAAAAGTAGGCGTGGCAACATTTATGTATATAGTGACCACCGCTTGGTTCATAGCACAAACACATCAAGTTTCATTTTAAAAACATACACAACTCAGGAATTATAATGATTTCTGAAAATTGGGCGTAGTTAGAGTTCAACCACTCCCATTTTATGTTGAGTTTCCGAGAGTAGCCATACGAACTAAATTAATTGATAAATATCGCATTGAATTTCAATTGATCGTAATGCTTGTACCGGTTGCGAATGTGATGCGTGATATACGACTATCCGGAATCAGTGTAATAATACGCAAGACTCGAATCAATTGCTGCAAGAAAAATATCACATGTGCTCAATAGAAAATGAAAAGGCAAAAAGAACACCTGTCAAATTGCTCACAGCCTAAGTCAAAGTATAAGGCCATCAATCGGGTTGTGGCAGTGATCGCAGCACAGCGCCATCTTTTATTTATCTCGTTAACTTCTCCACTCAAAATTCACACAAAACTTCTTTTATCACAATGGATTTCCCAATTATGCGAAATTTTATAAGCTTCACAATTAATTTTTCACCTTTACATCGTCGAAAAAATTTAAACTTCTGGGCTTTTTTTCAGGAATTTTCCGAATTTTTCACTAAGAATTTTCTATTTTTTCATTCGAAAAGCCATTCCGAAACGATTGCACACAAAATTAAATAAAAAAAAATCAATTTTCGATTATTCCAATCTCACGACTTATCCAAAGGGTTTTCTTAAAATTAAAGCCTTCTCCTATCTTTAGAAGGTTAAAACTGTCTCCTGGCAATTACGAACAACTGAAAAAAGTTTGAGCCAAATCAGCCCCGCCGTTCTCAATTGATGAATTACTATAAATTTTACACAACATTTTAATATATACAGTCAAATCTGGATATAACGAATCCCCGAAATATTGAACAAGTCGAAAAAGTGAACGTTTTAGTAACTGATGTAGTGTACTTCAATCTAAACATTTCTATAACTCGAACTTAAACACATTTGTTCTATACAATTATTATTTATAAACATTAACACATAAAGATCTAGTCTACAAACTAACATTTCTATAAATGTAGCCTAAGCACATTTATGTAGCAAACAAACAAAACAAACACATAACTATTGTTTACATTCTTACTCGCTTGCACTTTATGTTTACATAGCTACACTACATAACTAAACTAAAATGACTACATAAACTAATGTTCTATTTAGTTACAATTATATATTTATATTTAATTTTGTATTTATTTTAAGTTAAGAAATAATGTTACTTGGCTTTATAAGCCGAAGAAAATCTTAAAATAAAATCACTTAAGTTTTGAGCTTTAAACTGATTGCTCCTTAATTCAATTCTAAAGCGCCTGAAGGCACCTTTGGGTGACGGCGCTAAAGAATCCTTTTTTTTAAACTGGCCAGTAGCGCTCTTAAGCGCTGGCAAAAATAATAAACGCGTATCATTATAATAACCGCGTAAACTTTATTACACGTAAAACGCGTAAGCCGCGTATTAAAAATTACGCGCGTCCAACATTACACTGACATTTCAAAGAATCAGAAGCAAAAACGTAAAAAGTCAAGATTTAATTTTAAACATCCATTTTTTGAAAAAAAAAAAATCAGTCACGAAAATGCGAACAGTCTGGATACAATGAACAGGCCTTGCAAAAATTAATTCGCTATATCCAGGGTCGATTGTATATAGAAATAGGGATGGGCAGGGTTCGGACTAGAAATTCGTAAATCGCAGTAAATTCTAAAAAAAACGCAGTAAAACGAATTTTTTCGTAGTAGTTTTTAAGCTTTTTTTATTTACAACCACGTACACGGTTAGAAATCTTGGAATAAATTGTAATACTTTTTGGCTTACATATATGACCACACCAAAATTGTATTAAAATTAAATACTGGCCAAATATTAAAAATTATTTTTAATAAAAATATGTATTATAATTTAATGCTCAGTTCATATTAATTTATAATACTGATTTTGCATTAAAAAATAACTCTAATATTAACCATAGTATTAAATTAATTCTAAAGGGTAAAAAATTTCGGTGTAATATATAAATTGTATTAAAATTTAATAAAAATTTTATTGAAATGTAATACAGCATGTCTTAAAAATATTCAATGCACTATTCACCATAGTATCGAATTTATTCCAAGGGTATAAAACATCGTTGTAATATTTGCACTGTATTAAAATGTTAAACAAAATAAATTTAAACATTTTTAAATCAATTGAGAAGAATTCAATTTAATACTTTTTATATTAAAAATCTCTGTAATACTTTGCATGTATAAAAATTTATACTAAGATTTCTAACCGTGTACTTACTTACATTTACTAAAAATGTATGTACATTTTATACTAATAACATAATATACATACAAGCTTTCGGAGTTATGCAAATATGTAGTTTTCAGTATTTCTTAAATGTTTAACCATTTTTTTTTTCTTTTTTTTTTTGTATACTTGTAATAAGTATTTTAAAAATAATATCATGTAAAGATATCCAAGAACAACATAATTAAATCAAACGTCATACATCATTTGATTCGGTTTTATCAATATTGGCATGTAAAAACATAATTTGTGTAACTTTATTATTAAGGGTTGGAACCAACAATATTTCTCTAAAGTGTACTATATTTCATTTAAAATAAAATAGTTTATGCCAACGATAGACAAGAAAATAGTCTACATTCGTAAAAATTTCTGTAAACCAGTCAAATATTTGTAATTAATATCAAAACATATGCTTGAATTAACTTACCTCATTCTCACTTCACTAACTGTACCCATGAAATTTTAGACCTAGAACCTAAAGATGCACACGTTTTGATTTATTCGAAAGCACAGAACATGAGAAAAAGCAAATAGAGTGAAACACACCAAGAAAAGCTTCAGAACGTGATACTCTTCATATCTTATGCATGTTGAATATTAATTATACTGAACTCTTCGTATAAGTAATATGAATAAAGTACACTTCAGTACTGCACTCACTGCAAAGCGCAGTTCAAACACAATCATGTAGCTCTGTAATTTATATATACTTAGGTTGTTATCATGATATCAAACCATTTTGCTCATAAGCCCTTTGCTAAGGCAGAGCAATTTGATCATGAGAAGAAAAAATATGTTTGGTTGCCGCCACTGAATGTGATTAACAATACAACTAAAACATGGGGTGCGTCGACTTTTTCGGAAATACTAAAAAAGTGGTATTGGCTACTGTTCACAAATGTATTGGACGCCACTATAGTAAATTCGTGGAAGTTACACTAATTGTGCACAAAATGCGTAAGTATCTTTGTACTAGGGAGACCATCCGGGAAGCTTTTCTCTATCCCGGGACAGTTGGGATTACAAATTTCAATCTCGGGATCCCGGGATTGGTTTGGGATTGAAAACTTTAAGAAGTAAATAATTCAAAACGGTTTTAATACAATTTTATATTTTGTATTACTTGAAAATAAAAAAATGTAAATTAATTCATTTATAAAGCAATAAAAACAAAACAAAACACATTAAGGATATTTGCAATTGCGTTGTTTTCAGTGAAGTTAAAAAAACCTTATCTGCAGAAAAAAGAGATATTATGGCTCTTGGTCTAATAAAAGTATAATAAAACGCAACGAAGCGGTTTTTATAAAAAAAATTTGGAACCACTTTCAAGAAGTAAAGTCTGTAATTGCATCATATCACTATTTTTGTGAAAATATTGAAAAAATGGAAGTGATTCAATTAATAGACCAATATCATTCTTCACTGTCATTTTGATATCTTTTTCTTGTTTTTGCTAATAATGTTACGAACAAACTGTTTTTAAAACTTGAATAAAATCGTCAATGAACTCACAGAGATCTTAATCCTATTGAATTAAAAGAACTACATATCTACTGATTTGAGCAAAGAAAAAAAAAATATTTGAAATAAAAAACGACATATCCACACTTCAACTAATCTTTTTAAAGAGATTAAATAAAATTGTTTTGCTTGTAGAAGCTTCTTATCCTTTTAATACAATATTCTGTTACTTTGATTTGTGAATATTAGTACACTGAAAGATTTAAACGGGTTTTTTAGCTCTTCTGAAAAAAGTTTTTTTGTAGATAGGTCATATTGAATATAAGATCTCGATATCAAATTGGATAGTTAATTTATTTGCATAGTAGCAAAAAGCTATAGTGGAAGGTTTCCAACCACAAATTCTATTTTAAAGGGTGCTGATAATTGTTGTTTTCAACTATGGCAAAAAAAACAACAATACCACGATACCACACATTTACACTCAAAAAATTTATTAGTAAAATTTCTACGAATGATAGAAACAAAATATTCATGCAATCTACAAATATTCGTATAATCTAGAAATATTCGTACAATATATAAAGTATTTTTACTGCGATATCTTTACGAATTCATTCGTAAAATTTTACTAAAACCTGATGTAGAATCTACGAATATATTTGTTTTATATACTAATGATATTCATAAACAAAAATAAATCAATTCGTATAAGTGCATTGTACGAATGATTGTGTACATATAAATAATAATAATTGTAAATATCTCGTACGAATAACTTCGTAATTTCTTCCATTACATTCGAATTATTTACTAATGCTTTCGTACTATGTACGAATGAAAAATAATATAAGAAACAATTCATACGTAGGCTGACTGTACGAATTATTAGTAGAATGTAAAAATTATTAGTTGAGTTTAAAGAATTGAAAACCAAAATTGTTCAGCCTTGTTCGTCGAACATCTACAGAACATAAGGAGCTGTATGATTGTAAAGTGACTCTAGCCTACTGTTAGACTACGTGGCTCGTAAACTAAAGGGCCGAGGTTCAAACCCCAGCTCACATAGAATTTTTTTTTTGGCTGGTTTTTCGAACAACAACAGAATATAAGGAATTGTATGATTGTAAAGTGGCTGAAAACTACAAATAAAATTTGAAGAATGAACGCAGTTATAAGCAATATTTACACACAAATATTTTTGAGTGTATGAAATTTTGACGTAGAATTACGTCTTACAGCGCGGTTTGTATGGGGGTCAGTTTCACGAATTTTTTCAAAGCGATATTTGACACTTTGTGGTATACCTACAGCCTTTAATATTCATCGTACAAAGAAAAAAAAATGCCAAAATATCAGTTTTAATGGGAATAAAACGAATATCTAATAAAATAGCAAAATCTAAGAAGTTGAAAAATTCATAAATTCGTATGAGAAATGCACATTGTAGCTGCAGTAACTGCTATGATGTTTTTAAGGATGTTGTTGTTGTTGTGTTTGCTTGTTTGGTTCGTAATCACGTCGTTCGTTGTTGTGCTGCTTTTGTTGTTGTTGTTGTTTTTTATTTATATGTATGTAAAACATACATATATAAATACACATCACTTTAGGTCAGGTTAGAACAATTTATTGCTCTAACGATTTTTTTTCAAAGAAACAACAGCATCAACATTTTCAATATGAAAAGAAAAAAAAACATCACTAGCTGATTAATTAGTTAGCTGATTGATTAACTAGTTAGAGCAATTAATTGTTCAAACCTGACCTAAAGCTCAATAAACGATTTTAAACTTGATTTCAATGCAGGATTCAATGCATATTTTAGAGTTTTTTGGCGAACGGGTGAAAAAGAGAAGGAAAAAAGACAAGAACAAACGACGCATCAAGTGAATATGACATTAATTTCAATTCGATTCTTGATAAATATAAAAAAGGACTTTACAATAATATAGAGAACGGTTTAAAGGTGTAAAAACATGTCGTTTTCATACCAGCAAATCAGACGCTGCCGTTTTAAGTACCGTTTAGCTGGCACAGTAACATTCATGGCTTGTAGGGTTGTAATGCAATAGAGAATACAGATGCATGTAGTTAGAGAGGTAGAGAGTATGCGGCTACAAAAAAATGTACTACTACTAGCCAAGGTTGCCAGTTAAAATTTAAAACAATTCCGACAAAAAGTTATTTTTTTCACAATAACATAAATTAAACACAACAAAAATTACCATTGTAAAAATAAACAAAAAAGTTTCTTCCGCAATAAAAAAATATTAAAAAAACTCTCACGATCATTAAAAATTACTACAAAAATACCACGCGTTTTAAAAATACCACCACAAATTCCATATGCATTAAAAATTGCCACAAAAATCTCATTCGCATTAAAAAATACCACAAGTCCCATATGCACGAACAATTTAAAAAAAACATTTTGAAATACCAAAGAGAAACTTTGCTTACTAAAAAAGGAAAAAAATTTAAGAATAATATTACCAAACTCCCACGGAAATTTAAATAATATCCCGCTGAATTTCCACGCCAAATAAAAAATACCACGCTGAATTAAAAAGTTTAATAGGAACTCCCAGAGACACAAATTCCTAAGGGAAATTAAAAATTACCACGAAATTTTTCCAACATAACTGGCAACGTTGCTACTAGCTGCTGATATTGTTGTTTTGGTTCTGCATGTACTGCAAAGGGCTGTTTTTCACTCGGCAATTCTATGAGCAATAATTGCTTTCGCCGCAAGTAGTTTGTTGACTACTCGGGTTTAATGGGGACTTTCGTAAACCCCCTCATGCGCGCGAATAATCCACAAACTGCTTGCGGCAAATGCAATTATTGCCGAGTGAAAAGCAAGAGAATTATTGCTCTCGGAGCAATAATTGCTTTCGCCGCAAGCTCGAGAATTTTCTTGAGTGACGAGTGAAAAGCGGGACATAGTAAGCAAAGTTCTGTTTATTTCCTGTGGACGATTCGGTTCATCCCCTCTAACGCTGCTCAACCGCTGTGATCTTGCTCTTTTCTGTGCGTCGTTGTTTTAGATTTGTTGGTTTAATTATTGTTGGTTCAGTTAGCTGAAATGTTTTTAGATGTTCTTAATTTTTACTTGACATGAACAGCTGTATTTGACAACTAGCTCGCTTTTCTCTGCTTTCTACTTCATTCCTCTCCGAGTCGGCCCTACCTGGTTATTCTGCCATGAGTTAGAGTACGAATAAAACGAATGTTTAT
This sequence comes from Dichetophora obliterata, assembly GCA_963920525.1. Lineage (NCBI taxonomy): Eukaryota > Metazoa > Arthropoda > Insecta > Diptera > Sciomyzidae > Dichetophora > Dichetophora obliterata. The sequence goes on along the minus strand of OY986439.1, from coordinate 88,173,659 downwards.
TTTCAGCATGTACATATGTAAACTACTACGCAAATTTGCGCATGCGTCACTAAGCATGCGTTGTGCTTTAAAAACTACATTTATTTTTTAAATACCATAATATATTCGAACTATTTTTACTATGCATTATATTCTTTCCATATTAAAAATTTATTTTGTCAACTAAAATTTTAATTTTAAATTACTTTTAAAATATACATACATATATGTATATGCTCTTTACTACAGGAAAAATAAATAATTCAAATTTACCCATACTTATTTCCATTAATTAAACATAACTTTGAATTACATTTATTTTTAACCAACAAAACAAATGAAAAAGAACAACAAATTCATCACCATAAATATCAAACGAAAACTTTTTATAAAACAAAACAAATTTTTACATGAATTTAATTGTGAGCTTTTTAGATCAGGTAAGTTTAAAGAAGGACAACAACAACAAAATTGTTTTTGAATAATTTTTATTTAGAAGATGAAATACTTTAAAAAATTTTTGAAGAATATACTTGAAAAAAAAACCAGAATTTTTCTCTATTACTGTATAAAAAGGAATTCTACGTCTATACTTACGATACTATCGAAACTGTGTCTTTTTTTTATTTTAGTTATTTTTAAAGTAATGCATTATGTGATCAACGTGCCTTATTTTTCACTAGAGAGTTTTGTACGGATATTATTACAAATATAACTAGAAAAATAGTTGTACGACAATCATAAGCAATTTTCAAGTTTCGATCACGATTGCTTTTACCACAAAACAAAATTATTTCCTACGTCAGAATATCTGACAATTTTTAAATACATAGCTGACTTCCCGATACTGCAAATTCTTCTCAAACTTTGCAAAGTCTTTGCTCCAGTGAATCACACACATCGTCCTTACAATCTTTTTCAGCCCCAATAAAAAGTTTTTCCAATTCTATATTCATATCAACTAAATTGAAATGGTTGCATTTACATGAATATTTGTAATAGAGATTTTTTATTTAAAAATACCGGGATCCCGGAAAGAAAACCCCGAGATTTAAAAGGACTTCCTTAGTAACTACCCACAAACCAATATGAATTTTGTCTTGCCGTCGTCATTGACATTGTGTTTCCAATAGCTAAGGATCATGGTGGCCATGGAAAATCACAAGTAACTGCTTCTGAATTGGCTGTAAGGATGGACCATGTTGACCATTTTACAACGAAATCGGTAAACGCTCTATTTGTGTTCAGTGCCCAAAGTGCAATGTGAATTTACATTCAAAAAGCTTTAGGAACTACTATAATAATGAGTCGTGAGAACAAGAAAAGCTTCTATATAAATAAAACATAATAAAACATATCCTTTTTCATACAAAGTAGAGACAAAGTTACAGTCAATGGAAAGGTAAGATACAAAACTAAATAATCCTGTTGTGCCTTGATCCATTTTTCATATTCTTGTTTTTCAATGCCACTCTTTGCACCACCAGGAAATGCGTTATTTTCGTAGTTTGGTAACTCTAGTAAGATGGCAAAATTTTAAGGTGACCTCCAGTAGTCGAAGAAAGTTTCATTTTTTATCTAATCATCCTTATCAAAAGTATTGCGAAATATTCTCTCCAAACTTTTTTGTGCTTTCTTGAAAAACTTATTTTAATGGGTATTTTTCTACCCATTAGGCAGTAAGGTAATTGATTTCGAAAAAAAGGGTTCAAAGAGGATTTTTTTTAAACTTTCAAAATTTTTACACAAAAATCCCACCAAAAAACCTTAAATCGTTTTAACGTTTCTTATCGTCGCATTACATGAAAAAACAAAACGAAATTTTAAAAAAGGCATAACCGATACCTAGAGCAATTAATTAATTGATTTCCACCCCTGCCAAACATTAATTGTACATGCAAGACGCATTTAACCGCAATTAGTGCATTTATGGGATAGCGATTAAATAACAGCCACCAACATTGAAAGAATAAACAGACAAACTGTCATTTGGCCAGGCGAATGGCAATGAATGTGCATTTAACCAAAACGCAGAACAGTTAGCAAAAACATTGCTAAGCTTTGTTAAATGTGTGTGAGTAAGTTTAAGTTGCTGTAGCTGTTGTTTTGCAAGCACAAAGTGAGCAAATATGAACAAAAACAATAACAGAACCATTCATTAAATAGCAAAAACAAAACAAAAAACAACTAATATTAGGACTTAAATTTTCTTGGTTACGCTCAATTAAATATTATTGTTTGTCATTTTCAAAAAGATGCACAACTAGCAAATGCATCAAACAAAGTTCAGACGTGGAAAAATGTTAGTACAATTATAGAAAAAATCTTAATTTTAAGTTTTGGGCAAAAAAGCGCTAAAGCTCTTCACACAAGGTGTAAGTCAAATATTTGTCAAGTAATTTTGAGCAACTTCATATAGATTTAAAGGATTATATGATAAAAAAAATTACTGCAAGGCATTTACTAACATTTTGGACTGCACATGTTGTCAACATTGTCGGAAGTATGGAAGCAATAAAAAAAAACAGACCAGTAGCTTGAATTACAAGTTAAGAGCATTTAATATCCTTCAGTTGCACTTTTGATAAGAACAATAATCAAGCAACAATTACAAACACAACAACAACAGCAACATGAGCAAGTACAACGCTCTCAACTAAGCCACTTGAAGGCAGGTGTGGATTGTTTCGTTTTCCATTCCTTGCATTCGTTAAACCAATTTTTTGTTTTTATTCATTGAAGTTGTTGTTCATTGCTGGTTTTTATTTTTTTACACAAAATTGCAAAACGTTTAACAATTTCAGCTCATTCGCATGAAATGTCGTGACGAAGTCCTTTTTATTTTTGACATATAATTTGTCAATAAAAAATAAAACGCAAAAATACACACTTCATGTCAGCAACACGCTTGCAGGACACTCTGCAGCACAGCTGTGGCAAAAAACGAAATGCAAAAACGTTTTTGTAGCCGTGCAATTATATCGTTCCTATCTTGAGCGAATTTAAATAATTTAACAAATATTTTTTTTTTGCTTTTTTTCACTGTTCCCTCATAAAAACATTTAAGTAATGTTAGCGTTAATGAATATTAATGGTCGGGAATTTTAAGAACGCTCTTCAAGTTAATGACTTTTATCAACATGAAAATTTTATTTGTTTTAACAAACCTGCCTTTGGAACAAAACTTAAGAAACCAATAATTTAAAGTGGTGATGTTTATGCGAGAATGGGTTAAAATGTCAACTGAAAGTGTTGCATGTCACAAAAGTTTGTAAGAAGTAAGGAAACAGGATGTTCTTTAAATAAATTTTACATTTTCATAGAGCTATAACAATTCTAGAATTCTTGTTAAGAGGATTAAATTGTTCAAAGGACGGGAAAACACTTTAATGCTTTATATTTTTAATAAATTAAAAAATGAAAGTTTTGTTGTTTATTTCTTTAGGAATATTTAATTGCTAAAATGATTTAAAAAAGGCTTCAATTGATAAAATTAAAAAAAACATACCCGTTGTAAAAGAAATAAATTTTTTTATTTTATTTTATTTTATTTATTAAATTAATTATTATTTGTCTTAGACTTAGTCTTTAATAGTACATCAATAGAGGTGAATCACATTTATATACTTATTACTTATTGAATAATTAACAATTTGTCTAATAACTATGTGAATTTAGAATATAAAAAGTAATTAAGATTTAGCATTAAGGTTAAGTTTAATTAAATTGAACATTAAAATTTTTAAAAAAGAATTAAGAATAAGATAACTTAATAATTACTTGATTGAAGATCAAGTTTTTAAGAAATATTTTAAGAAATAAGTAAAGTGGAAAAAAAATTATTAACAAAATAAAATAAGAAGAAAACGTTTAAAAGATATGCTTATAAGGAAATAGAGAAAGAATAAATTTAAAGATTGAATTATCCACCAATAGAACAAAAGTAATTATAAACTGCATGTTCAAAGCTGCTTCTAAAAGTTAATTGTTTCAAATAGTTGGGTAATGAATTCCAAAGTCTAATGGTGCTTATGAATAAAAATCTACTGCTATTGAGGTAGTTTTGTCTAGGAACAATGATGTTGGTAGACCGAACTGATTGAAAAAATTGTAATTTCTCATAAAGGTACCCTGGGCATTGTGTATTAATAAGTCTGTGCAAAAAGATTATATTACGCATATTCAAGTATTGAACCAAACCACACCCAAGAAAGTCTTTACTTCTCAACGAAATATGGTCAAAACGTTGGATTTCAAAAACATACCTTGCAGCATTGGTTAAACGCCACAAGGAGCTTATGTTGCGATTGGGAATCATGCTGACTATAGACAACATCTGAAAAAGTAATATGTGGCATTATTAGTTGTACTACAAGCCTACGACGAGTTTCAAGAGGGATAAAGTCTGAGGAAGCTAGTAAATAACGCAAAGTACCGTAGATTTTACTCATAATATAATTAATATGGTCAATACAGGTTAATCTAAAGTTAATTATGAAACCAAGGTTTTTCACTTTATTCACAACGTTCAATTTATCAGTTCCTATTGACAAAAGTGGAATATCCACAAAGCATGAATCATTCCTTGCAATTGGTAGCACTTTAGATTTTAAAGGATTGATATAAAGTAAGTTAGTGACTGCCCACTTGTTAAGCAATGCCAGATCATAGTTTAATCTATAAGTTAAGTCTTCTTAAAGACCAGTAAGTCGAGAGAGGTATAGCTGAATGTCATCAGCATAAGCATGAATGGTTGCATATTTACAAACAGAGAAGATGTCATTTAAAAAAATAGAGAAAACTAAGGGACCCAAAATAGACCCTTGAGGCACACCGGCAGAAACAGAACAAAGAGACGAACTATTCTTTGCAATATTTGCTCAAAATGTGCTTACTCATTAAGGGGGTCCTCTGGTAATCTATGCCAAATTTTAGCCTTTTTTCAAAATATTGTGGAAAGAGAACGAGTAAAGATATTTTAGTTCCGTTTTTTGATTTGGGTAGCTTAATTTATTGAAAAAAATACAAAATTTTGAAAGAGTGAATTTATGGACCGTTCAGAAAGTTCTCGGCCTGGTAACGAGGTTCTCCGGAAAAAAGGTGGGTCCAAATTGCGCACGATTCCAAGAATAAACATCGTCTGAAAAAAAAAAAAAATATTCAGTTACTTAGAATGAATGTCCCTATAGCCCTTACCTCGGAAACAAAAATCGAAATTTTTTTAGGGGGGGAGCCGCCACTTTGAAAATGAAAAATCGAATTTCGACCTTTTTTTTTTAGTCTAGTGTAGAAAAAAAATAGTAAACATTATTTTTTCGGCAAGTTTGAGGTAGGGGCTATAGCGGCGTAAATTCTGCGTCGTTTCATGCCTCATATATCAAAATCGGTCAAAAACTGTTTGAGTTATCGTGCGCAAAGTTTTGAAAAACATGGTTTCGAGAAAAACGCGTTTAAAGTTTTGACTTCAATTTTGAGGCACACAAATGACATTAACACATATTTTTTTAATACAATACTTACGAATATTAATCGGCAATTCCAGCCCCATAAAGTGTGCCTTCCTCCATCTCATAAAACGAGTTTTCCATGGCTTTTTGGGCTCTGCGGGCTGTGCGGCAAAGTCGGTGTCCTCTACTTGGGAGTGCTGGTTTCCACGGAAATGCCTCTTTTTTTGTTCGATACGCGTACTTACGCGGCGCGTTTGGGTGGCTTTTTTTATCCATAGCAAAAAAAAAACACAAAACGATTTTTCTTTTATTTTACAACAGCAGTTATCGCGCACGCGTAGCTTTCAGCGTTCGAAAATAAACTGAATCTCGTTCGTTTGCTTCTTTCATGTGAACACCTGGGCTCAAAATCATTTCAACCCCTAAATCAAAACATGCATGTATACATACTGCATATATACATACTGCATGTATACATACTGTGTGTGTATATTTTGTAATATCAATACATATTTTGGAAGAATTCCACAGAATTTTCGACTAATGACTGCTGGCAAATAAACAACTTTGCTGATGCGTTATTTTGACGAAAACATACCTACACAAAAATGCCTGTATCTCCTAAACTATTTCGAATTTTAAAAAATCCTTTTGGGAAAATGTTTTTGAGTATCTGAGCAATAGAAATATGAAAAAAAAATCGAAAAATTTTTTTCGGATTACCAGAGGACCCCCTTAATACCCGAAGTCAGCATTTTGCTTATTTTTATTTATTTTATAAGAAGACCTTTAATGTTAATGACATGAGACAGCAAAACGTCGTTTTCAAGAAAATACTAATTTTACCCTGATTAACTATACTATCTCCAAATATAATGGAGAAAATATCAATTGAAATTCAAAAATTCCATTTAGAACTTAAGAAAAGATCTAATTATACTCAGAAACTGCAAGAAATAACGATAAATTGAAATTCAGAAGAGATCCATTGACTTGCAGAAAAGGCCAATTATAATTCAGTGAATATCAATCGAAATTCAGAAAAAATAAATTATGTATAAGAACTTACTTAATAATTTTGATCCCATATCTTTACTATATCATTTCTTTATATTTGTGGACATTTGACAAAATAATTCTCTCACGATAAGAAAATTTTCTAGGATGTTAATTATGTACATGAAATTCTAGTACGCCTCGTTTGGCATAATCGTCTTATTTTTGCAATTGAGTTAAAGAGATATGGCATTGACCTTTCAACCTCTTACGACTTTTTTCAAAATTGCATTTGACAAAACAGCTTGTCTCAAACAGTTTAAGAATAAAACATTGTGCTCGTTTGTTTGGTAATTTGAGTAAATATTTTTATTATTTAAGCTAGCCTCCACTACTCTCTTATTATTTTGATTACAAAATTATGTTTTTTTTTGTCAAAATCAATATCTATACTGTTATATTAAAGCCTTTGTGACACGCACGGATGTTTCGCAATCACACGAGAACCACTGAACCGATTTATACAGTAAAGGTATCAAACGATTTGTTATTTTAACTGAATCGTGATAGGCTATGTAAGATTTTCCACTACTTTTTACTCCTACTATATGCAAGAAATGCTACATTTCAGATGGTTTTAGTCGTATAAGACTTAAATTTGGTGATTTAGTTTGTATAGTTACCGTCGGAAACTGTTCTGAAAATGGGTGTCCACACCTCCTTTTACCGCCCACAAAGCAATAAAATACTTTATTTCAGACGGTTTTAAAATGAAATAACTAATTTTAGTCTTATATGAGTCTAACTTTAATTGATTTGTGGGCGGTAAAAGGGGTCGTAGAAACCCATTTTTAGTACAGTTGCATGTACAATTTTTCGCACATAGTGGGCGTAAAAAGTAGGCGTGCCAATCTTACATAGCCTGTCACGATTGAGTACAAATAACAAATTTGTTGGTACTTTCTTTTACTACGTTTTTTTTCAAAATTTACTGCGATCTACGAATTTTCAAGTCGGAACTCTGCTTATAAGTGTGGCATCAGATCTGGAATGTCAACCGTCGACCAGATCTTCACGCTAATTGGAAAAGCTCCAATAAAAACCAATCGGCACCCACTATCTTTTTATCGAATACAAATCCACCTTCGGCAGTCCAATAAGGAATCACCTTTACTCCACCGTATCCGAATTTGGTACTCCTGCAAGACTAATCCGACTAACAGCGTAATTAAAATTGAAGAGGACCTCTCCCCACCATTTTTTACTAAACGAGGTTTTTAGGCAAGGTGATTTCTTATCTTGCAACTTCTTAGACATGTAAGCCCAATGATAGCAAATTGGGTGGACAATATGCTCAAACACAGGGCTGTCAACATGCAGAGTGGTAGAGTAAAGACTAGAGGTAGAGTAAGTAGAGGATGTCCCCAGGGCGGGGTGTTATCGCCAACCCTGTGGAACATAACTGTGGACTCACTACTGGTTAGACTGGATGAATCGGGCATACACACGATAGGGTATGCAGATGACATTGACATTGACAAGTACTTATTAGATCATGTACTGATTAATATTCCTCTAAAAAAGAAGTTTTATAAACTACCATGGTATACAAATGGTCTAAAAAAGTTAAAGAACCTTCGGAATAAATTCTGTTCGAAATTTAAATCTACAGGTTTTATAGAATTTAATGAAAAATTTATATATTATAAACGAGAGTTTGATTTTTTAAATAAGTTTCTTTATAAGCAATATATCTTGAATCTTGAGAGTCGTATGAAATCTGATCCGAAATCATTTTGGAGATATGTTCAAACCAAAAAAGGTACGTCTTACATTCCCTCGTCTATGTTTGACAATGATAAGGTATCGAATACTTTGTTTGATACTGCCAATTTATTTGCAAAATTTTTCGTTTCGAATTTTAGTAAACAGAATTCTAATAATATTCAACTAGAAAATGTTGATTCTTTCCTGGATTTCGGCAACCTCTGTCTATCCTTAACTGATGTTGAAAATGGTATTCTTAGCTTAAAAAATTCTTTTAAAAGTGACCTTGATGGACTTTGTTCTCACATTTTATTAAAATGTATTAAAGCTATCTCTTTTCCGCTCTTATTGATTTTCAACAAATCTCTTGCTTCTGGCATATTTATTAATAAATGGAAAATATCTGTTATTTCTCCTATTTTTAAATCTGGAAATAAGAACAATATTGAAAATTATAGGGCAATTTCAAAACTTACTAATATATCCAAAGTTTTTGAAAAAATTGTAAAGGAGAAAGTTTACTTCGCGGTACAGAATACTATCTGTATCTTACCAGCATGGTTTTGTTTCGGGAAGGTCAGCTACAACTAACTTAAGCATCTTCACAAAATATTGCATTAATTCATTTGAAGAAGGTACCCAAGTTGACATTATTTATTCAGATATATCGAAAGCTTTTGACAAAGTTCCACATAATCTCTTGATTTCGAAATTGTCCATGTATGGTTTTCATTCATCGGTTCTCTCGTGGCTTAGTTCCTACTTGTCTAATAGGGTATCTTATGTTTCCATAGAGAACGTGAATTCTGAACCCTTTTTGGTAACATCTGGAGTCCCGCAAGGCAGTATCCTTGGTCCGTTACTATTCATTTTATTCATTAATGATATCTCAAAATGTTTTTCTTCAGCCTCCTTTTTATTGTACGCTGATGATTTGAAAATCTATTACAAAATAAATCATTATTCAGATTGTCAAGTTCTTCAAACTGAATTGAATAATTGCTTAACCTGGTTTAAAAATAATGGTCTTTCTTTGAATCTGAATAAATGTTGCAGTATGACTGTCTCCAAGATTAATACACCCATAAGTTTTTCGTACTACATTAATAGTGTTGTTTTGAAAAAAGTTAATGAAATACGTGATCTTGGTGTTTTCTTTGACTTTCGTTTTAGTTTTGTTTGCCATATTAATCGCATAATTCCGAAGGCGTATTCCCTTCTTGCTTTCATTAAAAGAAATAGTTCCGCTTTTCTTTACCCTTATACTTTAAAGCAGCTCTATACTTCATTTGTACGATCTAATTTGGATTATGCATCACTCATTTGGAACCCGTATTACGGTGTTCACGTTAATCGTTTGGAGCGTATACAAAAGAAATTTCTTAAGTATGCATTACGCTCAATTGTTTTTACTGAGCCTATTCCCTCGTATACTTCTCGGTCCATGCTTATAAGTCTTGAAAGTCTTGAAATGAGGCGGTTGATTCAAGGTATAATGTTTATTTATGACATTATTAATAGTAATATTGACTGTCCTTTGCTTCTTGAGCTTATATCTTTTAATATACCTTCTAGATCGTTACGTGCATCAGAATATTTTCATATTAAATGTCACAGAACTAACTATGCCATCAATGAGCCCATTAATAGGTCTCTTTCATTGCTTAATAATATATACAAAGATAGCTCCATCGATTTTTGTATGACTAAAGTTGATTTTAAGTATGCTTTGCAAAGACTTTTGTAATTAATTTTATGTTAATTTATTTCGATATAAGTTATTTAGTTCCTTTAACTTTAAGTAATATTTTTTGTTTTAGTCTGTAAGGAATTCTTCCAAAGACTCAATAAATACTAAATACTAAAATACATTGCGTTGGTGGTCCGCGGCAAGTTGACACCATCTCTGACATCATGAAGGGAGCACTGCGAATGGTGGAGGAGTGGTGCCGAGAACAAGGCCTTACCGTCAACGCAGGTAAGTCAGACAATATTCTCTTTACTAGAAAGAGGGTAGGCCTGAGGACAGAACCACTCAGACTTTTTGGAGCTGAAATCAACATGTCCACGAAAGTTAAATATCTAGGAGTAACCCTTGATAGCAAACTGAACTGGAACGAGCATGTAGAAGATAGAATTCAAAGAGCCAAGAGGGTTTTGTTCCAGTGCAGACGCGTTTGTGGTCTCAAATGGGGCAAACCCAGAGGCTATGAAATGGGTTAACACTATGATGGTTAGACCTGTCATCACGTAATCTTCGGTGATTTGGTGGACAAAAGTCAGCCAGAAAACCATTAAGAAGAGACTGGACAGAGTCCAACGGCTGGCGTGTGTTGGAATAACAGGTGCAATACGCACCACTCCAACAAGCGCAATGGAGGTTCTGTTAGGTATGCTGCCGTTGGATTTAGAAATAAAGAAAACAGCGGCGCTGTCAGCCCTCAGGATGTTGCGAAATGCTACGTGGCATGGGGCAACGGCCCTGCATGGTCATATTCGCATCCTTGATATTGTACAGAGAGATGTCAGGGAGGCATAAATGCCTATGGATGGAAGGCAGAGAGTAAAAATAACAAAAAAATGTTATAAAACTCTTATAACGGATGGAGCCGTTTGTGAAGAAATTGCTGGTAGCGATATCAGTATATTCACAGACGGCTCTCTGATGAATGGCCGGGCCGGGGCAGGCGTGTACTCAAAAGAGTTAAGCCTATCCTGTGTACTGAGGTTGGGGAGGTTTGTGTCTGTATACCAGGCAGAAATGCTTGGCGTAGTGCATGCGCTGGACCACCTGATAGATGGCCGGATCAGTGGCAAGAAAATTGTCATCGCCTTCGACAATCAGTCTGTGATTAGGTGTATGCAACGGACAGACATCACTTCCAGGTTGGCCATAGAATGTCTTACAAAACTCAATAGGTGCTCCCAGACGAATGAGCTCACACTTATGTGGGTGAGAGGACACTCTGGCATAGAACAGAATGAAGAAGCTGATTCCTTAGCAAGAGCAGGATCAACAGAAGAATTCTGTGGACCAGAACCACGTATCGCCATAGGCGACAATATGGTGGCAGGCCTTATTAAACAATGGACGGACTCGGAACACAGTAAAAGGTGGGAAGAAGCTGTTAATTGCAGGCAATCAAAGGCGGCCGTGAAGTGGTCTCGTAGTGAGGCAGCAAAAGTTATCCGATACAATAGAAGGACTTTAAGCTGGCTTACTGCACTGGTCACAGGACACGGTCCCTTCATGTACCATCACGGGAAGATGACTCTGACCGAGGACGATGCGTGTAGGTTATGCCTAGGGGAGCCGGAAACAGCAACACACATTCTGTGCCAGTGTCCGGCGCTGGCAAACATAAGATTGACCACTCCGGGACGCCCATTTATTGGCGAAGACGAGATTGGTCAACTAACCTATAAGGATATGCTTGAGGTGACAAAGGATGCTTACACAAGGAGCATGCTCACGTACGAGTAATCCGAGCAGTAGTACCCTTTGTCCAATGGGGGACGAAAAGGGACCCACTGTGGTCTGCTTCGGCAAATCCCCAACTTATTATATATATATTATATATAGACATGGTGACACAATATTCTAAAGGGTGGTTAAATTTTAAGGGCCGATGTTGATTTTGAATAAAACACAAATTATTTAAGAAATTACTGTCATTTCTTTTTATTGTGATAATATTGGTATGGTTCAATTATGTATGGAACAAAATGTTGGCCAAAGGGCCGCCGCGACCTCGGCGGCACACCTTCATCCAATGGTCAAAATTTTCGATAACGCTGAGGCATAATTGAGGTTCTATGCCGTTAATGTGCCGAATTATCTCATCCTTTAGCTCCTGAATTGTTGCTGGCTTATCGACGTATACCTTTTCTTTCAAATTACCCCAAGGAAAGAAGTCCAGCGGTGTCAAATCACATGATCTTGGCGGCCAATTGACATCGCCACCACGTGAGATAACACGACCATTGTTTCGTTAGCTGTGTGGCAAGTGGCACCGTTCTGATGAAACCACATATCGTCCACATCCATATCTTCCAATTCGAGTTATAAAAAGTTCGTTATCATCTCACGATAGCGAACACCATTCACAGTAACTGCCTGACCGGCCTCATTTGGACAAAAATACTACCCGATGATGCCGCCAGCCCATAAACTGCACCAAACAGTCACTCTTTGTGGGTGCATTGGTTTTTCGACAATCACTCTTGGATTATTATTCACCCAAATACGGCAATTCTGCTTATTGACGAATCCACTGAGGTGAAAATGTGCCTCTCTTCGAAAATTGATCATCCACTGTTGCCATTTCTTGCCACCATTCTGACCATTGACGACGCTTCAAATGGTCAAGAGGCTTTAGTTCTTAAGTCAATTGCACCTTGTTAGCGTGTAAATGCAAGTCTTTATGCATAATGTTCATCGACGACGAGCGTGAGAGGTGCAATTGTTGGGCACGACGACGAGTTGAGGTGGACGGATCTTCACCCACACTATCGCGAACAGCAGCAATATTTTCTGCAGTACGAGCTGTACAAGCATGCACTGGTGTTTTCACATCTCCTACAGACCCGGTTTGCTCAAATTTTCGCACGATTTTTCCGATTGTACGCACATTTGGACGATTAAATGACCGAAAAAATCACGAAGCGCATGATATGTATCTTTCCATGGTTCAAATTGAATTAGTCTGAAATTGAGAAATGTCAAATGAAATACAAAAAAAACTTGACATTTAGGTGTGGTTCACATTCAACATCGGCCCTTAAAATTTAACCACCCTTTACAAGAGTGTTATGCTGCTAGCGTTATCTGATGACATCGGTATCATTGGCCATAATACGAGCCAATTAGGAAGATTCCTTCGCTGGCTAGGTCATTTTCAGCGCATGAAAGACCATGCTCCAGAGAAGAAAATATTCCCAGCGCTGCCCAGCGGCGGTCAACGCAGAAAAGGACGGCCGCATCTACGTTGGAAAGACGAAGTCTTATTAAGTAAGTAAATCGGACTAAATTTTTTGGAGCCATTTGAATTTTCCTAAAGAGAATTGGTAATATATCTTGTTTATTTCATATATCTCATTATTTTACACAGAACGCTTAGCCTTATTGAATAAAAATATATTCAAATTGAATAAATATATCCTCCCCATAACAGCATAAAACTAATATAAAATTACAAATTATTATAGATCTTTTGCTCCCCAATTTTTCGGTATTCTAAAAAACACATTTTGTTAAATCTACTGTTGAAAAAGTATTGCGTTATTTTTTCTTTTGATGTATTTATTCGTTAAAAAATCTAAATACAAAAATATTTAACGAACCTGTGCAAAAGTTGGCAAAAGTCTGAAAATTTTAGCTGCAGTGATCTCTGCCGAGTACTCGTATCAGAGAACTGCAATGAGTATCCGACAGAATTCGGATACTCAAATCATACCCGAGTGTCGTGCTGTTCTGAACTCTATCCATACTTATTAATATGTGTAAAATACTTATAGGCATTCGGCTCATTAGCATTTTTTCGGTTATAAGTATATTCTCATATCCGAGAGCGGCGTGATCCGATCCACTTCGAGCCGTTTTCAATGAGTGCGTTGAGTCAGTTTGTTAAAAAAGCGCTCGATCCGAATGTATTTTGAGTGTACTCTGAGTACTGCTCCTTCTCTGCCAACGTCTCTTAGCGTTAATTAGTTTTTTTTTGTGTATGCTCTTTTCATAAGTATTTGTCTGCAGGCCATGTGAGCTCTCATTTTTTGTTTGTTTTTTCTCGAAAACGAGTTTTTGCTATTTTATTGTTGCACTCGATGGAGAAAGAAACAATAACAACGCTTGTGATTTTGGTTTGTTAGACATAAACAAAAATAAAACAAAACCAAAAGGCCGGCGCACAGTGGTTAAAAGTTGGAAATAAATACCAAAACTGATGATCTCTTTTTGTGATTTTTTTTTCTTTGCGTTGCTTAAGAATATTCAAACTCACATGATTCCAAAATATTTATCAGAAATATATGTATATAGGTTTTCTGTGTAGACGCCTTAATATACAATTGATGTAAAAATGTTGAAAAAATTTCGTATAATATTGATATTTTTCAAGAGTTATTACAGACAATTGAGAAAACGTATTGCAATCTGGTTTTTTTAAGTACACAAAACATTATTGAAAAAGTTTTTTGCATTCTTGAAATATTTTTTTTTTAATTTTGCAATAAATTTCTTATGCAAAGTTGATATGACAAAAAAACGTAAATTTATTTTTTTGCAGAATAAAACATAATGATCTATGGATGTCGACGATATTTTAAATAAAGAAATGCTTTTATTGGACTGTAAGTTGAGCGATTAAAAAAAACTGACAGAAATTTTTGAGTCCTTGAACAACATTTGGTAAATGCGTTTAGAAGAAAATATAGATATGTTTAGTCTCAAGGTTTATTGCTATAGTCATTTTCTTTAGTATTATTTGAGGCATTTTTTGTTTAACGATCACTTCTTACGAGTTAAAATCGTTAAATTTTTAATGTAAATAGTGAAAGCATTTACTTACTAAATACGATAAATGCTTTAAAAATGTTATTATGCTTCTTTTGCAATACTTTATATTTGCAGAGTACTTAAATATTCTATAGTGTGTTTCTCAGTCTATTAATTTACTATGTTAATATATATTAAATATTTTTTTAAATAATTACAACTAAATTGAATTAGTAAAACAATAATATGATATGTATAAAGTTAAACTAATTCACATTATCTTATAGCTTACTATGAAACATTTTAATGAATTTCGCAATAAAATGCTTTCAAAACTATTCAAACATTCAAATTCCCTTGTCAAGAAATGATCTTCAAACATCTTCAATTAGCTGAAAGTGAAATATATATTCTTTGATTCTAAACAACAGAATTAGAATACGTACACGGAGAAAATTAATTTGCTTGAATCAAGCAAATGTTTTGCTTAAAAGCAAATCAGCAAAACTTTGCTCAATCACAATGTGATTTAAGAAAAAGATTGCAAAATTGCAATCACTCCTCGATTATTTAGGAAAAAGCAAAATTTTGATTACATTCAAATTTTTACTTAATTTCAGCAAAAATTTGCTAAGTTATTATAAATGGGAGGAGCAAATGCTTACTTAATTCAAGCAAATATTTGCTTAGTTGTTATATATTAGAAAAGCATATTTTGATTAGTTTTTGCTAAAATTTTGCATAATGTTGAAGTGGCTTAGAATCAAGCGCAAGTTTTGCTTAACCACAATACTAATTTTGCAAACAGTTTTCTCCGTGTATGCAAGCCATGTTTTTATGCTACACGACCTGTGCTCACTTTATCACAATGCTAAAAAGTATGCTATTATCTTTTTTAACTGTTGATAGTATCACATTTACAACCAGTGCCAATTTGTGGCAAAAAGCATGAGGTTCACTCCTTTTTTTGGAATTCAAACGAAACGATAAGCTTTTTTTTGATGATTTTGTTTTTGTTTTTATAAAAAGCAACAAATAATATTTTTAAATACTATAAACCTTTAATTTAGACAGTTTAGATGCAGCGCTTCATTGAACTTGGAATACGGAAAAACACGTGAATTGGAAAATTTCGTATGGGAGGTGGGCGTGGCAGAAAATACTTTTTTTATAATAGACATATATTGAAGATTTCTGACAGAATGGTTCTTGTATTGGTTTAAGACAAAAAAAATATGGCGTTTTAAATATTTGTGTTGTATGGGAGGCAGGCGTGATTGAGGGCGGATTTAAAAATATTTTTGTGTGTATTCTAATAAGGCAAATTCCAAATAATACACAAAATTTAATTGGTTTACGATGAGTCCTTCTATTTATTGACAACTTTTGTATGGGGCTCAACCACTGTGCGGCACACGTGTCTGTTTGCTTCTTGTGCGTAAACACGTGCAATAGAAGTGTAATTTATATTATGCGCATGTGATTTGGTAACTGAAGGCTACAGAAAAATAAAAAAATACTTTACAAATTTAATAATAATTGCTGATTGCAGAAAATGAATGACTTACGATACTATCGAAACTGCGTATTATTTTTAAGCCTTAACAACGTTACCTCATGCGCAGCTTTCAGTGTGCACGATAAAAACAAAAAGCAACACAAGAATAACACATCTGTAATTCAGCATTTAGATATGCGTAGGAAAAAATAGCACAAAACAAATACAAAAAACTCGCTCACTATTTACTGCTGCGCTCTACTGCGCTCTACTGCGCTCTCTTTCATATCCGTGGCAGATGAGCCGAGTGATTCGGCTACTTGTGTCGATTATGAGTATTTGGGCAAGTAGGATAAGTATCAGCAAGACGACAACAACCATAAGTATTTATGAACCGAAAAAACCCGATCTTTCCTGATCCGACTCATGACTTAGGATACTCATATTTATTTGAGCCGCCGCATTCTAGTTTCGTAGAAGAGAATATGAGTCGAGTTGTGTGCGCTTAGGGTGAGTAGGTTTTTGTACTTATTTTTTTCGGATATACTCAGAGTCGCAAAAAAGCTATCC
The DNA here is from genome assembly GCA_963920525.1 of Dichetophora obliterata. Taxonomy (NCBI): domain Eukaryota; kingdom Metazoa; phylum Arthropoda; class Insecta; order Diptera; family Sciomyzidae; genus Dichetophora; species Dichetophora obliterata. The sequence continues at coordinate 88,156,909 of OY986439.1, read as the reverse complement.
GTTGCAGATCTCTGACTCGTATCATGCGTGCAACTTAGAAAAAACTCAAATGTGCCAATTGATATCGATGCTCGTTACACTGAGAAAACAAAAAATCAAAAACGCACATTTTAAAAACGTTTAGTGAAATTAATATTTTTAAAAACTATTTTACTCCATACAAAAATTAAAAAGCACATTTTTAAATAGAAAAATAAAACGAAACGTTTTTAAACAACCGCGAATATTTTACGTTAATAAAGTAGAATAAAATTAATATTTTTAAAAACATTTTACGCCAAACAAAAATGAAAACACACATTTTTAAATCGAAAAGTGAAACGAAACGTTTTTAAAACAACTACGAACATTTTTCCATGACATAGTAAAATTCACTTACCTTGTTTCATAACACTTGATAATAACGAATTGTTTGTTATATATGTTTCATTGACTTATTTATTTTATATTTGTTCAGAAAATAAAATATTTTTCATTCTCGATTTCATCACTCTGCAGTTTGCTTGCAAGAAAGTAATGAAACAGTTTGAGTTGGAGCATTTGCTGCCACAACTAAAAGGTAAGTATTTTAAATAAAATTAATAATATCTGACAAAATTATATTTTTTTATAGATGCTGGGATACAGTTTAATTATCTGAAAAATTTTAAAGAGATGAACATAGCTGATGATGAAATAACTAAAATAAAACTGTAGTTTTGAAAACCAATAAAGCTTTTTTTAATTAATAGAGGAAATGCGGATTTCTATAAATTTTTTGAATTAATGGGAAATAATAAACATTTTCGTTTTTAAAATATAAATAATTTTTGTACCATTGCATTTTAAAATGTTAATTGTTACTAATCGAACGAACATTTTAAAATCTCATTTTAAAATTTTCATTTTTAAAATGAAAATAAACATTTTACATTTGAGAATATTTATTATTAAAAATTAAACGAACATTTTAGAACCTCGTTTTAAAATTTTCGTTTTTTAAATGAAAATAAACGTTTTGCTACAGCATTTTAAAATATCTATTGTTAAAAATCAAACGAACATTTTAGAATCTCATTTTAAAATGTAAGTTTTTAAAATGAAAATAAACGTTTTACTATTTAATTTTAAAATGATCGTTTTTAAGATTAAAATAAACGTTAGAAGTGCAAAATCTGGATTAAAAGTTTTTAAAAGTATCTCGTTTCTGCCACTTTTGAAAATGTTGTTTTCTCTGTGTATATATTCTGGGGTGCTCACAAGACTGGTAACTATAGAAGTTAAGAGCCTTAGAACGAAGTGTTATTAATACGTAATACGTAAGCATAGATATCACTAGGTTTTTTAGTTCTCAACAGTTTTTCCTAATATAACAAAACAAATTCTTTATGAATCTATTTATGACAATTCAAATATTTTCATCACTTGATACAGAAACCATAAATTCTCATTTATTCAAAACCAAGGCACTGATTGAGTTGAGTTTTCTATGCATGCTGAAAAACAATCGTACATCTGTACACATATATGTACAGATATACCATGCAACCTTAGATATCTGTATGTGCATGGGCGTCCACAGGCAGCCAAGGAAGGAAGGGGGCACTTACCTAGGCAGTGCACATTTTTTTATATCTTCATATTAAATCAAAAAATCCGTAAGTGTACATTAAAAAATTTTAAGAGAGAAGCAAAAAACTTTCAAAATTTTAAGTTGCGCTTAAACGTAGGGCTCTGAGAACTTTGTTAATAAGAACGTCGTTTTTAGTTGTAGAAGAGTAAAATTTTGCGAAACATGTATTTTGATAAGGTGCATCAGAATCAATAAAAAGGTCGATAGTGTATTTTTTGTAACCTACGCATTTTTTATTTCATATGACGATATGCTCATGTATTTAATATATTTTAAAAAGAATACAAAAATACTTTTTCTAGGATAATTTATAAATAAAGCTGAGCTAAACCATTAATTTTAAAATAGTATGTTGTACCCGTTGCTGTAAGGCCGTGTTCATATTACGCGTTTTTGTCGCGATTGCGACACCGCTCTCATGTTTTTTTTCGTAAAAGCGGCTGAAAAATACTGACTTATGTATGTATTTAAATACATTTATTTATTTAATATTCAGTATTTTTCAGCCCCGTTTGCGAAAAAAAAATTAAAAGCGGTGTCGCAGTCGCGTCAAAAACGCGTAATATGAACACGTCCTAATAAGTTACGATACCATTTATTTACCCTTGCTTCACAAACACTTTGCAATACGTGTTCTTAAATTAAAAAATGTTTTCTACGAATTTTATTTGTAATTTTCAGCCACGAATAGAATTCGTGGAATGGACGTAGTTTAGTTCACAATTCAAATATTTTATTCGCATTCGTACAAAAACAAATGTATATTTCACGAATACATTTACGAATGATCGTAATACCTAGTTACGAAAAAACCTTCTGTTCAGCTGGGGTTTGAACCGAGGTTTTTTAGCTTATGGGCCACGTACTCTTCCAGTAAGCTACGGCCACCTTGCAATCACACCTTATATTCGCCAATTGTTTGACCAGTCTGAACGATTTCAGTTGTATATTTTTTTAACTCAACTAAAACTAAGTACCTTCTACGAATAGTGAGTACGGGCAACCTATAAATGAATTTTTTTGTACTACGTACTACGAATGTAATGAAAGAAATTACGAAGTTATTCCTACGAGAAATTGACGAATGTTAAAGAATCATATCCCTCATTAGGCGAAGATCATTTTTCGTAACAACAGATATCAAGGGGCGTTTAATTCAATAACGGAAATAAACTTTGACGATCAGGAAATTTATGTTTGGAAGTCATTGTAAACAAGCAGAAGACAAAGTAATGAAATTTAGTAAAAAAATTAACGTTTTCCAAAAAGTCGGCTTGATTTTCTATTACAAAAATGATCCAATTTGGATTTTTTTAATTTTTCCTAATCTTTATAAAATGGTAAACAATCCTGCAGCATTTCAATTTAAGAAAGATGCAGCGATCTAGGCGAGAGCAAAGGTTCTAAATCAAAAGCGAAAGAAAAAATGAGGAAATTTAATAAAGTAGGCCAAGGACTAATCAAGGAAAAATTTTTGAAAAAATCGTATATCATATTAAGCAAACGATTTTAAATTAGAATTTATTATAGTCAAAAGTTTTTCATGACATAAGCATAGCGACAACTAAAATTTTTAATTTTTGCGAATGATATGGATTTTGACCTCCTCAATCCAAATGTGAAAAATTTGGTCCGCTCGAAATTGGTTAAGGCTTCCAAAGTTAAAAATGGCCTACAATTTTAGTTTTTTTTTAGTTTTCCAACAAAAAAATATTGTTTAATGTAAGGAAATTTTTGTATTCTTATTCTAAAAGTTGAAAACCTGGGGGCTCAATAGTAATTAAAGCGATTTCGTTTAAGGATATAGGCCTCACATTATTTATGAAAAAAAAATTAAATAAAATTTTTAAATATTTCGGACATGAGAAAAAGTTTTACACGATCTTTAAAATATATTAGATTTTCTTATGTGTACAAGCGTGTATAGCATTATATAGGTTACATTTTGTTTATGTTCATTCTAGATTCCTTTATGCCTTTTTCCTCCTCCTAGAAAAAATCCTGCGGACGCCCATGTGTATGTGTACGTTTATCCCTTTGCGGTCAGTTTGCTAGAAGCTTATCCTGTGGTATTTGCGTAAAATTTAAGTCCTGCCATTACGCTAAATAAGTCTTTAAATCTGGATAACAGTGGGTGATAGCAAGAATGGGCCATGCCATAATTGCAAATCAACCCCCAACAATCAAGAGACACCGCAATTCAAGCGGTCTTGGGTTGGAGGGTTGATTGGGTGTCAACAACAACAACAATAGCAACAGCAGAAACAACTATATCCTGTACAGCAATTGTACCATGAATGCAGGCAATTATTTTACACAGAGTGACAGCAACGGAATGACAACCGCCGAGTGCTTGTTTGATTGACTGAACTGTCAGTGATTTGACACTTATGGTGATTTGTTGTTTTCGTAGTTGGTGTTATTGTTATTGTTTTTGTTGTGCATGTGTTCATTGGATTCCCCCACATATCTTCACTTAAATATGTGTAGGTGGTAAAACTAGCTGGTGTTGGTCGCAAATGGAGTGGCTTGCGGTTGGTTTATCTGAATTTGACTGTTAAGTTGTAAGGAGAATGTTATCATTACCACCCACACGGTGGTTGGTTTTTGCTATAATTTTCCGGTGTGCTCAGGACAATAAATACTAGACATGTGACTGTAAAATTCACTACAGTTCAATAAAATCCACTGTAAAAAAAAACTATACATTGACAGTTCATTGAAAATGTCTGAAAAATTGATAAAAATTTTATTTTTATTAGATTTGGGTAAAGTTTTATATGTCATGTTTTGTCTCATGACCTCAATCGGTAAAGTCGTTTAAAAGTTATGCGAACACAAAAAGGCGCACCAATTATTTGATGTATATACAAATAGTAAATTTTTGTAAATATCTCAACCCCAGCGTCGCCTCCTGGGTCCGAATTTTGTCAAAGACATATTTTTTTATTTAAACAATATATAGTGTGAATTTGGGCTAAATACGAATGTCCATAAATAAGAATTTTTGACCCAGCGCCACCTAGGAGGATCTAACATTAACAAAAACCGTCTGAAGTACCACACGTACATACGGTATGAATTTAAGGTGGAAAGAAGCTTCAGTGGTTCATTTGTGATGCTCGGACATACATACGCACCAACGTTTTTATATATTAAGATTTTGTTGAAAAACAGGAATCGTAAAAATTCATTGTACTAAGATTTTCTACAGTTTACTAGATATGAGCATGTTATTGGTGTCAAATAAACTTTGTTTTTTACTAAATTATCCCCAAGAAAATTTAAAAAGTTAGTATACATTAACATATATTGGATAAAAAAAAGCATATTGAAGGGTATTCATAAGAGAAAAAGGGAAACAGTCCAGGTGGTGGTAGCCCATGGATGCAGGCAAGATCAATAATTACCAAGAATTCTTTCATAGATTGTTTAAACGTATCTTAAATTTGTAAACTACTTTTCAGTGTTTTTACTTTCCAGTTTTTTGCAAAAGAGCTGCTATTTTAAAGTGAATCCTTTTTTGGTTGTACCCTATGTTTTTACCAGAAACGTAAGGACTACAGAGACTTCATGTAAGGCTTGAGGAACACTCATTTGGTAGTTTTCACGTGATACGCGTACACACAGACAGACCGTAATTTTAAAAACTATATTTTTGGAATCCACATCCTTCAAAATGTTCAGCGCAAAAGTAATTTCGAAAAAGTATTCAATAAACAGATTTTTTTTAATAGCTTTATATACATATTTTTACATACATATTTATACATACTTTAATACAGAATTTAAGAAAGAATTTGGTCAGTAAAGTTATATATAAATACTTATACAGTTAGATCTTTTCAAAAGATTCTATGCTTATACTTTGTTTTTGCATAGGATTCAAATAGTTTAAAAATTCATTTTAAATTAATTTTAAAGAAAGATATTAATTTTTTTATAACATAAACTCAAAAATATTTGTGTGTAAATTCTACTAAAAACTGTGTCCATTCTACGAATAGGATTCGTAGAATCGACGTATTTTAGTCCATATAACGAATATTTTATTCGTATTCGTACAAAAACAAATCTTTATTGTACGAATACATTTATTACATTTACGAATGATCATAATACCTAATGACAAATGAAAAGACATTTTGTCTGAGGTGGAGTTTGAACCTTGGCTCTTTAGCTTGCGAGCCACCCACTCTACCAGTACGCCACTGACACTTTACAATCATATAGTTTTTCAATATAGTCTTTATATTCAAGCCAGCTGAACGATTTCGGTTTTAAATTTATTAAACTCAAATATCTTACATTCTACGAATAATTCGTACGGTCAACCTACGAATGAATTTTTTCTACTAATATGATTTTTCATTAGTATATAGTACAAAAACATTATTAAATACTACGAATGTAAGGGAAAATATTGCGGAGTAATTCGTACGAGAAATTTACGAGTATTTTATTTATTTATTTTATGCAATCTACTGGGCTTAGCCCTTACAGATTAGGAAATAACTTAAAACTAAGATTTACTATGAATATTTAAAATAATGAAAATTAATTACTTAAATTAATCTCATGAAATACACTTAAAGGATAAAATTAAAATTATAGCATAGATCTCTTATCAAGGCTGGTCTAGATGAATCTAAGTTTATTTTAACAATGTTGCACATATTAAGTCATCTAGATATAGGGTCACTATTATCATAGTTCGTTCTATGTACTTTGACGTAAAAAGTGCAGTGTTCTCTGAGTGGTCTAGCGGGAGCATGAAATGGAATTAACCCTTGGGCAACATCCTTCCTTACAACCCTTCCACTGACATCCTTGGTACAGCTGTACCACTACATAACTTATATTGAAAAAATGGTCTATTACATTGAAAACAAAAGAAAATTTAAGTTTATATATGCTTTGCATCACAAATCTTTTATTATTATTATTTTTTTTTTATTTTAAAAAGGAAAATTAAAGGTGCAAATTCAAAAACCACAGAATAAAAGGTTGAAAATAAATGTATAAAATATTGAAAGAAGAAACTTATTCACATTTTTTGCATGTATGTTGGACGATGTTATGCTGAGCACATACAGGATCACCACATTTCGAGCATGTCTGCCGTGTTTTACGATATCTTTTATCGTGAATCGCACACAGCTTACAACAGCCTTTTACTGCAGTTGGACCTGATGATGACGATGTTGAGGCAACAGTTGTTATCATAACTACTGATCCGCCCAACATGTGGGTAATTGCATTTTTAGTGATTGTTTGAGCCAAAATGTGTCTATTGTTTACACGACGATCTAATTCTTTTTGCACGAGCTCCTTGGAAAGCTAATGTAAGCTTTCACGCCGTGCCTCCGTTTTATTAGATGGATGAAAAGTCGAATATATAATGTGCGTAGCTACGGGCAGCTACGTCTAAAATGTTAAAGAAAAACGCGTAGGGCCAGCGTCGAGTTCTGCGCTTGCATGTGTACGTCCCAAGCATTTGATCCATCGAGTCTACGCCGCTTTTGTATTTATTGTAATAATTTATGGCCTCGGGCTTCTTTTGAGTACCTCGAGTGCTCATATCATAGTGTACCGTGGAAAGCAGTAACACGCATTTATTTTTTTTCGGAACATAACTAACCATAGACGTATCGTTGTTGTCAGAATTGTGGAAACCAAATAATGATGAGTGTACTTCACGGCGTCTGTTTAATTGAAATTCTTCTGGAACGCAAGCTTTATTTTTTCGTAAAGTTCCCGCATATGCTAAGCTGTTGGATATAAGATTTTTGCACAGCGGAAGTGATGTAAAAAAATTATCTCCCACAACTGTTCGACCCGTGTTGTAATACCTCTGAACTAAACGTTTCACAACATTTTCTCCAACATTTGTTTGTTGCTGAGCTCCTGGTGGTTTGCCGGTATAAAGTTCTCACAAGTTTGCCGGTACAGTCACAACATCGTTGGCTTTATAAAGCCGGTTCAAATTAGAGTTAAGCATAATGAACATATCACTAATCACAGCAGCTTTATCCGTTTCTTCTCTCCGAGTACGTGTAGGACTGTTGTCAAATCGAATAAAACTATTTATAGTGTGAAATCTCTGGCGCGTCATAGTAGCTCGAAATATCGAAACAAATCTGTTTTCCATAGCTCAACGATGTGCTAATAGTTGGATTTTGTGACACATGCGGCTATCAGAAGTCCAAAGAACGCATAGATTTCATTGACTGTAACAGTTGTCAATATCCGCGGCTGTGCAAGCGGTTTTGTTTCATTCAAGTTTCTAAAAACCTCTTCAGCTTTTCTATTTTGTCTCTCTGACAATGATGTCTACCATTTCTTGAGTGATTAACTGTTTCAAGATTTATATGCGCGAAGCGTATTCAAGACGTTTCGATGGGCAACCTTGCTAACGAACGATGTTATGTGCCCGTATTTTTGATGGAGATGGAGGCATCTTGCACCATTTCGTGCCATCTTTGGCTGTAAAGAAATCACCGTTATCAGATGTTCTTCAGGTTGTATAATTTCAATTTCAACGTATTGGTCCTCATCAGAATCCACGTCACAAAATTTCTTGACTCGATTTTTTCAAAACACTGCAAAAACATTTTTTTGCAATTTTTTGCTTTACTAAAACACGTGTGATCGAAACCACAGCTGAATTTACACTGCGACAATTCTAATTCTGATGCGGACAAACAAACAAATAAGCATCAGAAATGCAGAAAACATGCACAAACATGCACTATTCATAAATTTTCCATACAAATATCTTTGTGGTACAATTGTACCAAGGATGGCAATAAAGGCATAGATGTACGTTTGCCACTCCCACCGATTAACGAGACATGAACAGACAAAACAAATGTGATCATTACATTCTTAAATGTATATTTGAGGCATTCATAAAGTTTCAGCTCTTTAGATGCAGAAATAATATCAAAATTTTGTTTTCAAAGTTCAAATTGGTACAGCTGTAGCAAGGATGTCACACAAGGGTTAAAGATAAAAACTAGGGTGAGTCAATTTTGCCGTCCAATATATCTTTAATAAAAAGAATACTAGATAGATTGAATCTCACAGTAGGTTTTTGCAAATTTAGCAATTGACATCTCCTCTCGTAAAGTGGCATGCTTTCGTGCAAAAACGTTCGTCGAAGCGCAAACCTAGTAAAATTTTTTGCACTCGCTCAATCCGATCAACGTCATTTTGATAAATTATGTACCAAATTATAGCCGCGTATTCAAGAACTGATCTGACCAGGGAATAAAGGTGGTTCTATGCGTAAAAACATCATTAAATTCTTTAGTGTTTCGCTTGATGAAACCGAGTACCGAATTAGCTTTGGAAATAAGGTAATCTCTGTGAGGGCTGAAAGAAAGTTTCGAAATATTTTATCTCCAGGCACTCTTGGAAATTCTTGTGCCTGGTACATGTACTTAAATACTAAAGGTGAAAAATTACGAGAAAACGTCAAAAGCTTGCATTTAGTGAAATTAAGATTCATACCGTTAGTAGAACACCAGGATATGAAGGCGTTTATGTCGTCCTGAAATCTCGAGCAGTCAGACAATTTCTGTAAAGCTGAATACATCTTCAAGTCATCAGCATATAAAATGACTTCGCAAAAGTTAAAAACTTTAACAACATCATTTATAAAGATGTTAAATAGTAATGGTCCCAGATGACCACCTAGCGGAACACCTGACTTGGCATGAATGATGCGGGAGTAACACCCATCAACATTAACAATTAACTTCCTTTCCCTAAGGTACGAGAATATCCATATCAGATATTATTAATATTATTTTAATATTGTTATTATTATTACATAAATGTACAGAATCACTTGTACAATGCACTAATATGAATTGATTTATTTTTGTTTACGAATATTATTAGCATATAAAACATTTTACGAATGAATTCGTAAGGATATCACAACACAAATACTTTGTATATTGTACGAATATTTGTAATAGAACGTACGAATATTTTTTTTTGCGAATGTGATTGGTGGAAATTTTACTAATAAATGATTTGAGTGAAATAATAAAATCTTATATAAATAAACTTCAACCAAAAAATAAACAAGAATTTTTCTCTATTGCTGTATAAAACCAAATTTTTTGAGTATTAATAATTTTTTTTTTAATTTTGAAGTAGTTTTGAGGTAACTTTTTAAGAGTAAGAATGGAAACGAATGCTTGTGTAAGTGAATGAAATAAAATTATAAATTATTTCATGTATTTGAACCGTTCCTGCGTCCACTATATTTTTGCATAGGTTATGTGTCCACTATGACAGTTTCGTTCGAGCTATTTTTTCACCCCTTTAGAGACATCTTTGAACCCTAAATTTAATTTAAAGTTTTTGTTTTAGAGTTTTAAATGAAGGAATAAAAATGGTTTTGCTTAAAAATGTTTTTACTTTATTGCGCAATTAATTTTGGAACAGTCAAAAATTAGAATTTTTTACTTTTTAATAAAAAGTGTATGTCTCTGACCCTAATTTTTATTAAAAAAAAAATGTTTCAAGGAATTTTACTTGATATATAGGTATTTCAAAATAACCATCCAAAATTTTGCTCCGTTCCAAAAACCTTAAATATAAAAACTAAATAAAAATCTAATTCACCACCTGAAAAATCACATTTTATTAGGTAAAAAATATGATAAAAAGTTCAAGTATTTATAGAAAAAACATTGAATTAAGAGTATATAATGACTCTAAAAGGTTTTACAAATCATGTACTAGCTATTTATGAAAAAATAAAAAATAAATGTTATTCAAAAATATTAAAACAGTTTGTATCCATGAAATTACATATGGGCATTTCCGCCAAAAGGTCTACCACGACTGAAAAATTAAATATTACTTAAGATTCGTTTAAATCTCCATAACAGAGAAAAAATGTTTAAATTTATATTGTTAGAGTACTGAGAGCTGATTTCAATTTGAATTTAAAAAAATGGCAGCAAACATGATGAAAGGCAACAAAAGTTAAAAAATGGCGACAAAAGTTAAAAAATTTTAGCAAAAGTTGAAATTTTATAAGTACAATAAATACTCTTATAATATTAACTTTAATTAAATTTTTTTCAGTTTTCCGTTGTAAAGGTCCTGAATTACAGTTTAAATGTTTTTCTAGTTCAATTAAATAAATAAAACTATAAAATATATACACTTATTTGAAGGAAAAAATTTGTCACATAACGTATCATACTATGGTTTGTACAAAAATAATTCAAAAAGATTTTTCAACGAAACAATAATGAAAATGTAGCAATATTATTCCAGATAATATTAAAAAACTTTCATAAGAAAACTCGTGCATACTTCGCCGATTTTTTCGTTTATATTGATGCAGGTTAAAACTACTTCTCTTATATGTCACGTAACGTATCATTTTTGGTGGCTTCTATCTGAGAACTGAACTTTTATTAACTCTTGGCTTTTACACCTTGTATAGTGCGCTTACTAAACTATTGAAAAATCATAATAAAAAAACTGTAAGTTTAATTTTTTTTTTGTTTTTCTACTCATTAAAGTCGTACGACTGTCACGTGCGTAGCTACGGAAATGCCCATATACATATTACTGAAAGTTATTTTATCAGCAAAAAAACATTATTTTTTTATTTATACAGTTTTTATGATAAAAAAATTAAAAATATTAAAAAAATACATAATTTTTAACAAATTTTTGTTAATTTTACACTTACCTAAAATCGCAAAAAAGTTACGTATCGTGTCGACCAGGGCCGTAGCAAGAATTTACCCATGGGGGGTTTTGATGAACAATATTTTATTCAAATGGACCTTCTTTTTATAAAAATTCCCAAAATATTTTGGCTGTAACGAGTTAAAACATTTTGCAAAAACCTCAAAAAATCATGAGTTTTGTAAATATATTGACTGGTAGAATAGTTGAAAAAAGCTATCAGATATGAAAGGTCGGAAAAGACTCTTTAAATCTGCATTTAAAAATTTTAAAGTTTTGCATAAGCTTTATAGATAATGCTGTTTTTCGTGCCTTTTTTCATTTTTTTTTAATTTATTCCAAGATATCGTTGGTAAGGTCTTGAGTGCTTGCATTTCAAAGATTTTTACATGTTAAAGCTAAGATATTAATTATAAAATAAATACCATCTGAAAAATATTGTAAGAAATTAAAAAAAAAAAATAAAAATTAAGTTATGTGAATTTTAAAATTTTTTGTATGGAAATAAAATAAAAAAATATAAAAAATTACGTCTACTTTTTTGCAAATTCTACCAACACGTCCTGCTCTGATATTGTGGGATCACTGTGTATGTAAAGGGGTTCTCATCTGTTCAAAACAAGTGAAGAATAATGAAAACTCTAATTTTATAATTTTTTTTAATCATATGTCTTAAGACTTTTTAAGTCCAATTCCAGGCCGCTGTCAAGTGGCTTCGAAGTAAGCGGGGTCCAAAATTGCATAAATTTACCATTTCGAGTACAATATAGAAATGTGAAATAAGTTGTACAAAAAATGTTTACTTATTAAGAGGTTGAAATGTGATCTCGTCAATGAAATATCAACAAATAAAATTCTTAGAGTACTTTAAGAAATACGAAGAATAACTTGTGGCTCCAAATGTGAAAATTTCTTTATGTGTAGCTGGACGTCCAAATTTAATGATGAACTCAACTAATGTGTTTTGTTATCCATTTTTAATAAGAGGCATTCGGCCGCTGCTTAGGGATTATACTGCCGTCCTAAGAAAGAAAGTCACAAACGCAAAAATTCCAAAATGTAGAAAGGGCAGATTCGGAACCATGAATGAGTTAATGATTTTTGTGTTAAGCTAAGATTACCCATTTTCAACTCCAAATGACTGAAAAATTTAAGTAAAGAGGTCACTTCTAGTGTATGGAAAGATTAAAAACGTAAAAGCCAAATATCTCAAAACTACTCAAATGGAGATATGACTTTTTTACTTAGGAGGGTAGTATAACTCTCAGTAAGTCCAACACCGGCTTTGCTGTCTACAGTACTTCTGAATATAACTATCCTGTTCTTTGATATTTCGTAAAAGGGTGAACCATCAAGTGTGCATAATACGTAAAATGTTATATCTTCAAAAGTAATGCATGGATTTTTATATTAAACGGCTCGCTGAATAGGTAACAGCACAACCTTCCAGGTCTTTCAGGTCAATTTTTACAAGTTTGAACCCCTATAACTTATAAACAACAATTTTCCGGATTTGAACTTAGAAGGTTACATATAATTAAAAATCAAAATATTTAAAATTTGAGTTTTCACCATTCTTTAATTATACTATCCTTTCAAACAGATTTCGCCCATTTAATTACGGAGGTATGTTTTAAAAAATTTAAGGGCTTATTTCATTGATTATTTTATAAGAACAAAAAAATAGGTTATATTAAATGCGGCGTTAAAGCATAAACAAAGTACAGTCATGTGAAAATAAATAGGGACACCTGTATTTTTATATTTAGAGCTGCATGAATTACATACAAGGTGCAACAGATATAGCATTAACTCCTTCCTAATTAATTAAGAATTTAAAGTAGATAAATGCAGTTAAGTTAATGTAAATTAAATGTAAAATTTTAACAAAAATAAATTCTAACATAATTTAATTTTAACGTTGCTATAAGTGTTTTGATTATAGGTATATCTAACGTTCCAAAGATTATCTGAGCATCAGTCAAAACCGAATATGAATCGACTACGGTTGTACGTAAGTGCGCTGAGGTAGGCATTACCTGTGCACCTGCGGTCGTGTGCAAGTGCGCTGAGTCGACCACGCTGCTGCGGTCGTTCCTAACTGCAATGTGATGAAAATCTTTATGGAAAATATATTTGCGTTGCATGTTAAAAACCACTTTTAACTACATAGTTAAGAATTAGATTTGATTTTAACTTTAAATTGATGGTTTTAAATAAAAATGTGATATTTACCATATAATTTGTGTATTCATCCCAATCTAACGTAATACGAGTAAAGTTTTGATTTTCACTGCTCCTGAGATAATCTCTTGTTTTGATTTAGAAAATATTGTTCGATATTGATACGAGTAATTCTCGTACTTTTAATATCATTTAAATAAACAAAAGTTCACTAAAGGCTTTTACTTAATACTTTTTACCCATAACACTTGTTTCAAGTTAGCTGTTGTCACTTGAGTTGTCGGCACAGGAAGGAAAGATTAATGCCGGACGAGCCAGCGCTAAGCTAAGCACCGAAAGCTCTGAGCCAAAGCTCTGATCGAAATCGCAATAAGTAATAGAACGATATTTCTCAATATAAATCAAATCCCATCAAACAAATTTGTAAATTCATGCCTGTAATATTTTTCATATCACCACATAACTACTATTAAAAGTATGTGTGCCATCACAAATCTTTTTAGGCGGTTCGAATAAGAAAGGTTTTTTCAGTAAACGTCATTCTTCTTGTCTTCACTGTTATCGTCACTACCATCATCTCCAACTACCGACGTCAAGTGTAGTGAAAACAATAGTGTTATTTAGTGTGAAAACAATTTTGAATGTATCACGTTTGATCCAATATATCACGATAATTCATTATCACTATTGTTTACAAGAATCAGCTCATACCAAAGACTTTTACACGTAAAAGCATATGATTTGTTAAGATTTCTTAGAACATATTAAAGTGATTCAATAAAATAATTATTAAAATGCATTAAGTTTTATTAAAATTTCGATCCTCTGGAGGGGTTTTGAACCCAAAAAATCGCCGTTGGCTACGGCCCTGGTGTCGACTATGACAACTTCGGCAGTACACTGCGGAAGAACGGCTTGATAGAAACTCCTGCGGCTTGGCGGAGGGCTAATATATATTTCTTAAAGAAAGGTGAATGGTCCATATTTTACTAATTTACTCAACTATTAGAACAAAAAATTAACATTAATTAAATTTCAAATTAAAAAATTATAAACTAAAAGTATAAAATTTATAATTACACAGGTTAACAACCATTTTTCCCACCATATCTCACTATAATTTTCTCATGGAATTTGCCCTACTAAATACGAAAATCACATTTAAAAACTTTTTAATGGTAGCGTTTTCGAGATATACATTTTTGAATTTTTTCCAATTTTCGGAGCTGTTGCGACGTTTTCCACTATATCTCGAGTTTTAATTAACCGATTTGACTAAATAGGCACTTAACTTAAAGGAATCTCAACTTTAGACAATTTATTATATCAAAAATATTAGATCTTCTCAGTAGGTCAGATACTAGCGATGTTTATATATGGAAAAAATAGAATTCGCAAATAAAATTTGCTTGAATTTTTTTGCATTATGTTTGATTTTTTTTCAAAAAGAACATGCTTCTTTTGATTAAAATTCGTGCTTAAATGGTAAAATTATGAATTTTTTAGTGGAACGTTTTTTCTTACTTTGAAAGCATGAATGAAGTTTGCCGAGATTTCTAACACATTTTGTTAACCGAAGAACAATTAAGCATTGTTTCAATAAAGTATTTACCTGATTGTATATTTGTGTTTTGCCAGATATGTGATGGCTCGATTTTGTATTTCCCAAAAAAACCCAATGAAATAAAAATTAATATTTACATGAATTAAAATTGTAAGCTCTAGATCAAGTATGTTTTTAAGAAGACAAAAACAACAACAACTCTGTATAGAGTCAATCACTTAGCTGACTAGACAGTGAAGCAACTGCGAGTCCACTGCGAGGCGGATGGCTGTTTCCTGCACCATCCTTTTTCCCATAATATCAAGGGGTATGTTACAAAGAACCGCATTTAGCGCTTCCAATGAAGTTGACCTAAGCGCTTCGCCAATACATACGGCCGCAGTTCTTTGTACTTTCCCTAACAGTTAGCAATTAGACTGTGTTTTAGTGCTGTCCACCTCGCACATACACCATATAGCAAGATTGGCCTCACTATAGTTGTGTAAATCCAACGTGCAATATTCGGGATAAGCCCCCACGTTTTACCTATAGCTTCTTACAGACATATAAAGCAACATTGGCTCTCCTAGTTTGCTCAAGAATATTCGGTTCCAGCTTAACTTCCAAAGTAACTCCTAAGTATTTTGCCTCTTCCACGAAGTTTAGCAGAGTGCCATCCAGACATGGAGGAACTATGCGAGGAATTTTGTATTTCCTCGTAAAAAAGACCAGTTCGGTTTTTTGGGGACTTACCCCCAACCCACAACTTTTGGCCCAAGTATTGAGATCGGAGAGCGCTGACCCGAGCAGCTTCAAGAGAGTATTAGGAAACTTTCCCTGTGCAGCAATAGCTACGTCATCCGCATAGGCAATCACCTTGCAACCAACCTTTTTTATTTTCCTCAGACGTTCATTGGCTACCAAGTTCTATAATAAAGGTGTTAGAACACTCCCCTGAGGAGTGCCTCTACTCACAAATCTCCTGGCCTTTCAGACACCTAGAGACGCACTGACAGCTCTGCTTGTCAGCAGGTTTTTTATCAGTACACAGAATTACTCATTCACCTGAAGCTTCATGAGTGCGTCAATGATTTCTCCCGGTGGAACATTGTTAAAGGCACCTTCAATATCCAGAAAAGCTACCATTGTGTTCTCCTTATGAGAAAAGGAATTTTATACAAGGCCTATCAGGGAGTGCATGGCCGTTTCTACAGACTTACCTATCCTGCAAACGTGCTGTGAAGCTGAAAGAAAATTTGTATCTATGCGTCAATCAGTCTTTCGAGTGTTTTCAGCAGGAAATGTGAAAGACTAATGGGTCTAAGGTCCTTTGAACTCGATTGCAATTTTGGGTTATTATCCCGACTTTGGGATAAATACTACCTTTACTTCCCTCCATTTTAATGGTATATATGTCATGTCAAGGCAATATTTAAAAATGATAATGAGCCATGAAAGGATAATAGACGCCGTCTGCGTCAATAATACCATCAGGCCCAACAGACTTGTAAGGCTTGAAGCTAAACAGAGCCCATTTGATCCTGTACTCTGATATGATAAAATAAAGATCACTTAACGTCAGAGCTCTCTCACACCTAGTGTTAGTGGGGTCCACAGAGCAATCCGAGAAATGGGTACTCAGAAGAAGATCAAGTGTTTCCTCTTGCTAGAGGATGTTCAGGTATCGTCTGATTTCTTTAAGTATTGGGGTTGGAATTAATTTTAAAGGTTTTTTTTCGGTTTTTGAGCATTTATTTAGAAACAACGGTACAATGTATATTATTCAAAGTATTGTCCATCGTTTGCTACAACATTTTCCCATCTTTCTGGCAGCATATGGATTCCGCGCCGGAAGAACGATTCGTCTTTTGAGGCAATCCACGAATCGACCCATTTTTTGGTATCCTCGTAAGAAGTGAAGCGCTGCTCAGCCAAGCCATGCGTCATCGATCTGAATAGGTGGTAGTCGGAAGGGGCTATGTCTGGGCTATAAGGCGGGTGGGGTAGCACATCCCAATTCAGCGCCTCCAACGTTTCCTTGACGGTTCTTGCAACATGTGGCCGTGCGTTGTCATGTTGAAAAACCACTTTGTCGTGTCTTTTGGCATATTCCGGCCGTTTAACCTTTAATGCTCGGCTCAATTGCATCAATTGTTGTTGGTAGCGTTCCCCAGTGATGGTTTCGTTAGGTTTTAGCAGCTCATAGTACACGACACCCTTCTGATCCCACCAAATACACAGCATAAGCTTGGCGCCATGAATATTCGGCTTGGCCCTCGATGTTGATGCATGGCCGGGTGGTCTCCACGATTTTTTTCGCTTAGGATTATCGTAATGGATCCACTTTTCATCGCCAGTGACAATACGATGCAAAAAACTCTTCCTTTTATGCCGTTGAAGCAATTTCCTTGCTTTTGAATCATTCCCATGGCCTTCAAGCGTTTGCCGACCGTTGATAAGTCGACTCCCAATGATTCTGACAATTCTTGAAGGGTTTGACACGGGTCTTCATCGAGCAAAGCCTCCAATTCCTCATCTTCAAACTTTTTCGGCTGGCCCGGACGCTCTTTGTCTTCCGTATCAAAATCACCACTTTTAAACCGACGGAACCAGTACTCACAAGTAGAAATCGATGGAGCATAGTCCCCGTAAGCCTCAGTAAGCGTGCGTTATGCTTCAACCGCTTTTTTCTTCAAATGGAAGCACAAAAGTAAACCTTCCCGCAAATTGCGTTTTGTTGGAACGAAAGTCGACATGTTCACAGAGAAAAAAAATATATGTTGTTTACACTTCAGTGGAGTGACACATACTGAAAAATGAAGCTTAGACAATGTGCTTTGAAATGAATATAGTCACAGGTGTGCCCGATGCGATCTATTGATAGTTACGCCATCTCTTAGAAAACCTTTAAAACTAATTCCAACCCCCAATAGCTTGGACAGCTCGGATTAGAAGCCAGGATCTTACGGAGTCTTGATTCTTTGGACGATTCCTCCTTATTGGAAGCAGAAAAGCCTCCAGGAATTGCGCTGAACCTTTAGAAGTGCTTTCTTAAAAATTTTTAAACTGGATTTATACTCATCCCAGCATTTAGTTCTACCCGATTTCTTAGCTTTATTAAAAATCTTTCTGCACTGCGATCTTAGATAACTAATTTCCCTTGGCCACCAAGAAGGTTTTGCTTTTCCTCTTGGGGCGCCTTTAGGGCATGAGATTTCTAAGGCCGCATTTAGAGTCCCCTGTCAGCATTATATACATTATATTCTAAATTTTTAATTTTTTTTCATGTTCCCGGCAAGAACATTCCATTTTGATTTTTTTTTTTGCGGACAATTTGGGCGACGTGAGTGACGGGCACGGAGAACGTTTTCACCAGCAAATTAAGGCCACGGAGCAACGGTGTAGCGGCTTCTGGGATACAGCCATGATGGGCAATTATACTTGGTCGCTTACACGAGAAACAAACCACGAAAGCTACAAAAGACAGAGTCCTAGGATTTTTCTAGGAGTCCAAATGAGACCAAAAAGACTACAGCTTTTCAAATAATCTAATTTTTTTTACAACTAGTTTATTTATTTATAATTTTTAAGTACTTTGTAAGATAAGAAAAAATAGTCTGAGATTGTAATTCATCACTATACGAAATAAATAAAAAGAATGAATAAATTTAAAATTAATATCAAATGTTGAATTTCAACTAATTTGGAAAAATACAGAATAGGCATTTAAATTGACAAAAAGCTGAATTTAAGTTTTCCACTAAAAAATTCATAACTTTACCATTTTAGCAAGGATTTTTAACAAAAGTAGCATGTTTTTTTTTTTGTAAAATTTAAAAATTAATGCAAAAAAATTCAAACAAAGTTTATCTTTGCAAATTCTATTTTTCTTAGAACGATATGTGAAATTTTGACTCTGATTTTTGCCAAAAAAAAAAATCGTATTTTTTTACTTATAAACATCACTAGTATCTAAACTACTGAGCTGATCACAAAACTTTGTAAAAATAAATTATATAAGGCTTAGTTACCATTAAGTTAAGAGATTGTTTGATCAAATCGGTCAATTAAAACTCAAGCTATAATTGAGAATCCGAAAATTAAAAAAATTTTATATTTCAAAAACGCTACCATTCAAAAATTTTTAAATGTGATTTTCGTATTTAGTGGGCCACAGTCCATGGGAAATTTTCCAATTTTTTTAATAGTTTTTCCAATTTTTTTTAGTTATTATGATTTTGATTAAATGATGCTCATAATGAATGTTTTTGCATAATTAACTCCATTTTTACAAATATTTATCCGTTCTCTTAAATAAAGTTTTGAATTTTATTATTTTTGATACACTTTATTAGTTTCCTAGAAGTACTTTATTTTTACGAGTGTAAAACAAACTTGTTTGCACTTACAAGATTAAACAAACTTTATTTATAAGGCATCAACAGTGAAATAATTATTGTTTCCGCCAACAAATTCGCCATTTTTTGTCAACGTTAAATTGAGTCTCCATAATCCTTGAGGCAAATGACTAGGCAACTTGTCCGTTAAAATAAGCCTCGAGCAATTCAGCTCATAGTTGCCCTGTAGGAAAAAAGTTTTTTGTATTCATAAACTTGGGCTAAAGCTCTAAAAACTATTGAGGCAAAAATTATAGGTCGTATATGTATTTTTAAAAAATTGTGCATCAACTTGCTATGACTTTATAATAATTTTGGAAAAAATAGCATCGACAATATTTTTCATAGAAAAGTAACAACTATTAAGTCTCGAAAGTTATTTTTTTCATGTTATGGTTTTTTATGCGTTCTGGTTTTATTTTAAATTTATTCATATTAAAAGACGAAGCCATAATCCCAAGAAAATTGTATCCACTTTACTATACAAGAACTATTTTAACTTTACTTGCTTACTTTTGGGTAGGGACACAATCCTTCAGCTGGTAGCACCGGAAACGTCGAACAGTTTTCTAACGAAGGCTGTATAAACTCACGCCAGGTTGTGTTTATATAATCGCAAAAAGGCGTTGGTGGAATCCTCATCCGTGATAAAATAAATTTACTATTTCCTAGCGAACTGGTAGCAAAAGATCCACTAATCTGACATATGATTAAAAAAAATATTTAATTATCACAAAAATGGTTATGTTCTATGTTCATTATCTACCACAACATCATTTCCAAAATCTTCAAGATAAACAAATGATCCCACGATAGAATTTTCATGTGCTGCATTGCGTTCAAATCGCAAACTTCGGTTTAAAAGAGTTCTTGTAGTTCCAGGTACGCTCTCAAAGTAATCAAAAGATATAGAATAATCACGTGTAGAACTGATTAATGCCAAATTTAGACTAATCAAAAGGATAGCATAGAAAATATCTTTAAAAAATAATTTTTCACTTTTTTTTTGCACTGTTAAAATCAACACGGACCACCAACACATTTCAATTAGTACGAGTTCAGCAGAAAATGTAGCTCCATTTTATAGCTGTTCTATTTTGATGATATCGTGGCTTAATTAAAGTCCCCCTATAATTAAATAGATAATCCAACTAAAGGGTTAATGTTATATGGAAATTGATATCGCTAATTCCAGTGAAACTCAAACTTAAAAAGAAAACAATCGGCAATGGAAATTATATAGAATTATTTTTGAAACAAACAATTTCAACATCTCTTATTATTAACTTTTAGTTTGTTTATAATAAATAAATACCTTGACGATTTTTTAATTAACTACATAAAGCCAACAAAATAAATGTTTTTAAATAAAATTGATTATCTAAAATTTTTTCTAACGAGAATTATTACAGGGCGATTTTGCTGGATTACGAGCAAATAGTTTTATTTGCACTTTTTGTTATTGTAAATTATGATGATTTCTTAAGGGCTTAGGTCACAATTAAAGAAATTCGTCTGATAGCGTAGTCCAAACAACAGTATTATTTGCACGATTATGTATGTCATACAGTCTTTTAAGTAATTTAAACGAAAAATTAGTTTCTGAGTCAAATTAAATATTTTCGTTCACTCATTAGCCAATTCACTCTGGTCTTGCAATACTGGGTTGGTGGTCATAAGTCTAAAATTAGTTCCATTGACATGCAACTTGATTCACATATGTATCTTACTTCAAAAATGTGTGATGGCTTAAATTGTTATAATTCATGCATATCTTTGACCACATCTCCTACCACCATATGAGGTACAACGATAACATTTTGTTATAAATTCGCATAGTTGACAAATAATAAATTCACAAAATTGAATATGTGAAAGGGTAAAGTGCACCCCTATGGCCTCCTTTTCTTAATAACTTTTCATGCCCGATCCGAAAATCGCCCAGGCAACATACATTTTTTTACCTCCATACAAATCGACCCAGCATAGTGTATGTGCGAAGGATCTTTTCAAGTATTAAGAAAAAAGTTGATCAAGAATTTCGCAAGTTTTTCGCGCCACACGAACGTTGATAGCTAACTCTGTTTAAGCTTTCTTCCCTCGTTATGAAACTGAATTATTTATTTTTTAGTTGGCCTCAGATTTTTTGTGATTTCGGACTTTGTGTTTTTACGACTTTGATTCTGTTGTAATGCTCTGGACTCCAAACCACTTAACGCAAAGCGAAAAGAAAAAACCATCTTATAGAAAATTCAACAAGCTTTTTAGTGGCGGCGTAGTTTCTACTTTTCGACCATGTTTGGTCTGTGAGATATTCAGGTTCAAAATAAAATTTTTGATGTTTTTGATAAAAGTTTGGACTTTTACAAGTATTTCTTTTTATCTTTTGAGCCATATTTAAAAATAAAAGGAAATTAATCGCATTCTATATTAAATGTCCTTAATTTTGATATTAAAAGCATAAACATTCTCAGAAAGGAACAATTAAAATAAATTAAAATAAGCGAACAAGTTATATAGTCAAAATTTTACATTGGATGTCATTTAGATGCAAGTGGAATACTAAGAGTGCTAAATACTTCATATGACTATATGGCTTGTTCGCATGTTTTAATTTATTTTAATTGTTCCTCTCAGAGAATGTTAATGTTTTTGGTATCAAAATTGATATGATAAAACTAAATTTTTTATAAATATGGCTTTGAATAAAAAAAGAAATACTTGTAAAAGATAAAACTTTTAACAAAAATTTTATTTTGAACCTGACTATCTCACAGACTAAACATGGCAGAAAAGTTGAAACTACGCCACTAAAAAGTTTGTTTAATTTTCTGTAAGATAGTTTTTTCTTTTTGCTTTGCGTTAAGTGGTTTGGATTCCAGTACATAAAAACAGGATCAAAGTCCGAAATCAAAAACCTGAGACCAACTAAAAAAAAAAGAAATCAGTTTCATTTCACTGATTGTCTACATTTCTGCCTGAATATCTTCTCTTTCTTAGTTACCATAACTGTCAAACTCACTCATTTTGGTATTTTTGGGTTTTTTTGTTGCACAAAAACTGAAACTTTCTCATCGGATGCAGAATTTGTATGAGCTGTTAACTTCATTTTGACACTTCTCCGGTCACCGGCTCTCCGCCATAACTCTACCTTGTCTAGTTTTACCATCCCGCTTGTAAAAGTTTGTCGATAATGATATTGTAATGTAGAACTAACTATAAGCGGGGTGTGACAAAATCTTGTTTGTGCTCAAATTACTTTCTTTTTCTTGTCCAAACAACAGTTTGACTTTACTCGTCTGTGAGCAACATCGTGTTTTTTAGCAGGTAATTTTGCAGTGAAGTGTGTTTTTCAAAATTATTAATCTATATGTTTAAACTAGAGCAAAAGGCAATAAATTTGTTCATCAAATTGTGAACATTATTGTAAAAATTAATTTGTAGAGCCGTTTGCCTTTGCCTGCTTCTTTTCGGTGTGTTCTCTTTGGTTTTTATTGTATTTTTGGCGTTTAGACAATTTTCGTTCAAATGTTTTTGTTCTCTCAAATTTTGTGCGTCATTTTTTCTCCTCTTCTATCTTGTGCATACCTGCTCTCATCGTTGCTTACTGTGTAAGGTGGAAGTCATCAGTGTTTAAGTGACAATGTCTGAACAAATGTAATTTAGAATTGCAAACAAGCTTCGGAGGCCTCACAGTTACATTGTATTTAAGAAATAATTGGTAACGTCATGTGTCCATTTACCACTGGGATGCCACTATTAATCTCATGCTCTTTTTTTGTAAAAAGAAAACGCTATAAATCAGGGCTGGGCATTCTAACACAGTCACATTTTATTTTGACTTGTTAGTATTGGTGCGCTCTCGAATAGCGCACACTGAGCGAAATAGTTGTCACAAATATCTAGATTTGCCGTTTTCTATGTTTATATCCCCACACATGCTGTTATATGTGTTTATTTTGTATTTTATGTTTTATTTTTGGATATCGGTATTGTTCAATATTTATTCTATGTCAAGATAAGAGCTCCAGCATTTTATTTTAGTAAATAAATTATATTAGTGTGCTTGCAGTGGTAATTAAACAATCTGGTTCGCCAGAAAGATTCTCTGCGGAAAAGGTCTTCACAGCATCACTGTCAGCGAACGACTGAATTACATTCTTTTCTGTTGTGAGCAGTGTTGCCATGAAAAAAATTTTACAGCGTAATTTTTGCACTCTGCTCGTCGGATTCTCGTCGGATTTGTGAAACTCTGATTAAAAGAACTAAGAAATTTTCATTCGCATTTTACAACAAAGAAGACAAATAAAATATTGCATTTTATTTGACGTATGACGTATATTTTTTTCAAAAGTCAATTCAATAATGATTATAAATATAGAAAATATATTATAATAAATTACATTTTGAAAATATTTTTGAACACACAAAGAGTAAAAATCAAATTGAAAAAACATTTGCAACACAGTTTGGTTTAATGTAGATCTCTTAAATCGGTAAAAATTAAATGCATAGAGCTATAATACATAATTTTTCAATTTTAATTCTATAAACGTAAAGCTTTTGCTTGAAGCAAATTAACGAAAAAATGTTGTTTTTTAAGCTAGCAAAAACTACAAAAAATTAGGTTTTAGTGAAAAAAAATATGTGTAAAAAAATATAATTTTTTCGAAGTCATATATACATTGCTTTATTAAATTTGTTTATCAATTCTTTATCAATTTCAAGACTAAAACAGTTAAAAGATTTCATACGCAGGTAATCTTTTGTATGCAGAGTTCCTTCCATTGTATCTAACTCTAATCTATTGCGAACTTTAGTTTTATTAATATTTATTTGACTAAAAGTTCGCCCAACGTTAGCTGAGGAATTCGGTAAGCTCAACAATTCAAAAATAAATTTTTCCATTATTGGAAATGCAGAAGTACCATCGCATTTTTTTATTTTAAAGTTGCCATCAATTTTATTATACTAATTTTTTTCTTTTCATTTATGTATGTATATAAAAATATATGCAAAATTGGACGCCGGATCTACTTTTTCTGAAATCGTAGCATTTTGAAGAATTTTGGTCAAATATCGGAACGTTCGATTCAAGTATAAAAATCGTAACATATCCGATATATCGGACCATATGGCAACGCTGGTTGTGAGCTTTGTGTACATGTGAAAAGTTACGCTCAGAGATCGCTCAGTGAGCTATGGGGCGCCCAACGCTGCTATAAATGCTTGACTCCTCTCAAACATTACTCACTTTCTCTCTCAACTATTCAATATTCCAGTAATGAAGCATTTTCTTTCGTTTTTTATGCGTGTTTTTTCATTATTAAATATTTCGGAAAAATTATGTAATGCTCGCAGTAAAAATTTTCTGAAAGATTTTGCAGTAAACAACATATTGCAACTAAGGCAAAAAAATTTGAAAACTCAAAAATAAAAAAAAGCAAAAAATAATAGCACAAACATTTAGAATATAAACATTAAAAATTATTTTTATAATTATTTCATACTGAAACTAAACTTATTTTTTTTAATTTGTTTCGTATTAATAGAAAATTTTTACAATTCGTAAGTTCGTTGATATAAGAGATAAAGCATTTATTAAATTAATAATTTTAGCCATACTATTTGATGTGTTTTTTGAACCTCTTACTAGATTATTACGACACTTGAAAAAAAAAATCTCACACAAAACTCCATTGTCAGGCATGTTTTTTTGATACATTATGTTTAGAATATAATAATATGCAATTATTAAGGAAAATTCATCTACGGTACTGACATTGATCATTCGATTAACTGATATTTGCTCAATTATGCATTAGATACAGTTTATATCATTGTCCTCGGTATCTGTGAATGAAAATATAAGTTGAGGATTAATTTTAATAGTAAAAACATAAACTCTGAAATTGTATGAAATGCACAACGAGACTTTTTTGCCATTTTTAATAAGATGCAATTTCTATTTATATAGAAAGGAATATATAGAAAGATAGTTTAATGCAATTTCTGAAGGTTTATATTTTACTTTAAGTTGGAAAAGCCAATTTCCAAATATATTACTTTTTAATAAATGAGAACTTTTTTGAGTTCTCACATGCTTTCTCAAGCATTTTGGGTATAGAATAAGACATAACTTCATCCGTACATTTTAAGGTAATATGATTTTGATCATCATTGTATGCACGCAAATATCTAATGTTTTCTGAAAATATGAGATCTAAATGACAACCTTTTTACAAAACTCACAAAACAGTTATTAATAGGGCACAAAATACTTTTGTGGAAGTTTAAATGACGACTCATATGAAAGTTATATTTGTTATTTTATTTTTATATGCGCAGTTTTTAATGAAACATTTAAAAATATTATTGGTTTTTACATTTTCAGCACTTGTTATTTTTTTGTGAGAACGGAACCAATGCGATCCTTACCTTTTATAGTTACTGAACTTTTTTAAGCAATTTTCACTTAAACAATTAAAAGTGTTATCATTTAAATTAGTATGCAAACATAAATGCCTATGATACAGGCTTAATGTCTTATTTATTATAGAATATTTATTATTTATA
Source organism: Dichetophora obliterata (assembly GCA_963920525.1). Classification (NCBI taxonomy): domain Eukaryota; kingdom Metazoa; phylum Arthropoda; class Insecta; order Diptera; family Sciomyzidae; genus Dichetophora; species Dichetophora obliterata. Next base: position 88,130,868 of record OY986439.1, on the reverse strand, counting down.
TATATTCATTTGCAGATCTTAAACTTACTTAATTGAATTATATATAGATATATTGTAACTATTTAATATTATATTATTTAATATGATAAATTTTACTTATTAATATCTATTTTTCTTAGAATTTTATTAATATTTTTATTTATTTGAACACAAAGTTCTCACATTAAAAGCAAAAATCAAACTGATGAAAATTATGTATCTGATAACAAATAAACTTTAGCCACAGATAATATATATACTATATAATCTAAGCTTTAACCATCAGTACTTCATTTAATTCAGTACTTTTCTCTTTTCAAAAGTATTGCAGAATCCCCGCGATGATTTCATTACTTTTACAAATATTGTCTAAAAACAGTGCTATTAAAATTTAATGAAAAAAATTTGAAGATGGCAGAGTTTTGGACTAAAGTTGGTGCAATTAAAAATGAAAATTTTTAACTTATGTGTAGTAATATATATGAAATTATCGAATGATTACATTCACATTACTCATTACACACCTTATTTGTAAAAATTTAATCAAAACAAAATTTCGAAATGGGCTTTAAGTAAGCACCCTTTCAAGATTAATACAAACAAAAGAACCTTTTAAAATCAAATGGAGCGTATTTCTATACCATTGAAATTTCTCAAGAGGTATTATCAAAAAAAATAAAACATTGAAATTGAAGAATTATAATTATTAATAATTAATAAAAAATAATTATTATTAGATAAAATAAATAAATACCTGATATAAACTTACATTTTATTTATCAACTAATTACGTTACTAATTCAAAGTTTCTTGCATAAAATATAATATATTAATAATTAAAAAAATAAGTTTGACGATGACAAAAAAGGTAACAAATTTGGGTATAAATGGTTAACTATAAAAACATGTAACAAATATAAAATCAAGAAACACAAAGTGTAATTGAGTGGCTTTGGTGCCGAAGGACCTTGGTTTAAACCTCCTTTGCAGACAATGGCACACCCCAGAGAATTATAAATTCTATGAAAAGCTTCTTGAGAACATGCAGTTTAGCGCTTCGCAGTCGGTATAAAAAAGTTGGTCCAGTTTTTGATCTCTTGTGTACAAAATTTACAGGAGTAAGAATATTTCTTGATTTCCAGTTGAAAAATGCTTGAACAAAAAAGTTTCATTACCAGTTTCCAAGTTCTTATTTAATTTTTGTATAAATTTTAAAAAATTAAAACAACAGTTCCGAACAACAGTTTAGAAATCTTTTTTTCAAGTAAAAGAAATCATTCCAGTATCACTTTGATATTGAATATATCAATTCATAGCTTTAGCTGTGAAATTAGAAAAGATTATTCGTCAGTACAACAGTTTAATAGCTATTAGTCGATAGGTGGCGATAAATACCTCACATATTTTTAGGCATATGCTGAAATTAAGAAGAGAAAAAGCAACATAACAACAATTATATGCAATCTTTTACTCGCTACAACTTAAAAAAAATACATTTTTAAGAAATAAAAAGTCCAGTTTGCACAACTACAGGTTTAAACCTACCAAATCATACTAAATTTATTAAGATTAGACTTGTACTTAAAAGCCTTACGCCGGACAAAATTTGCGTTTGCGTAATATATATATATAAAAGATTGTTTTTGTTGTATTATAATAATAATTTGTTATATAAAACTTACACCTATTTTTTAGAGTGTAGTGTGAATAGAGCTCTACTTAAGCAGTTGTATTACACTTTTTTTAGTTTAAGCTTCATAATGAAGTTTCTTAAGGTTTCATCCAAGCCATAAGAAATTTCGTTTTATAATAGATCTAGGGTTTTTTGGGATGTATGAATTCGTGCAAGACTGTCACAACTCAAAATTTTGTATTTTCCCGGAGACCCTTATGAAATTTTGAAATGACATCACGACCGTGAATTGTAAAGGTAGACCGAAAATTGTTATGAATATTTGTAGTCCATTATATTTTCTACCAAAAATATCATGAATTCTTATTTTTGACTCAATAGTGCATTTTTAAGCAATATTTTTGCAAGTGTCTCTTTGAGTTGTGACATTGTTACTACAAAAACTCATTTTAAAAAATGTTTCGTTTTTAGTTGTGACAATTTTGCTACAGTATGATGACATACTTTTGAGCTAGAGAGATGTCACCTTTTGAGTTGGTACTTTACTACTACAAAAAATATTAGGTTAATTCCTTTCTTGGATTTTTATTTAAAAAATGGTTTATGGTATAATAAGACGTTATTGTTGTAAAACAATGCAGAAATTTAAAATGAATCTTAGTATAAATAAAAATTAAATGTTATTGATGCAAAAAAGTTAAGAAATTGCTAAAAACCAAAACGACACAAGTATCTGTAAAACCGTCAATTCACAGCGACTCGGTCTGGATTTCACTCAAATTGAAAATATGATAACAATGCATATTTCTGTATATTTATCTCAAAAAACCCAAACTTTGAGTTGTGACGGTCTTGCACGAAAAGAGCGATGTAAGAAATACTGTTATGTATAACGTAACAATATATCAACTTGAAAAAGAAATAATTGTAAAAAAAAAAAAATAAATTGGCCATTTCAGCCCTAGAAGGGCCCACTTCAGTCCTGAAAGGCTTGACCGATCATTTGTGTTCAAACATTCAATAACACGCACAACACAATTGAAAGGCTTATTGCAGAAACATGATATGCCACATAAAAAATATTTTAAAATAATCGGCTCTAAAACTTTGAAAAATTGTATTTTTGTATGAAGAATTGGAATTGAACACGTAAACGTTTACAAATAGGTTAGAAAATTAAAAATAAATAGCCAAAATCTCTTGAGTGGTTGTTGGCAATGCATTGAGTCTTGTATTCTGCCTAAAAAATTGATTTTTTAGATCATGTGGCTTATCACGTTATTGCAATAAGCCCTTCAATTGATGAAGAGAAAGAAGCTCGGTCAATGTCGATTTGAGTTATGACGTTACTGCTTTTAAACAATAAAACAATCAGTTTTTATTTCATCTAAATATTTATATAAATATTATGAATAAATATTATAAATATTATAATATAATGAAGTTTAGTTGGTGCGTATGTATTTCCAAGCATCACGACCGAGCCGCTGAAGCTTTCCACCTTGAATTCACACCGTATGTTCGTGTGGTGCTCCGGATGGTTCTTGTTTACGTTAGATCCCCCTAGGTTGCGCTGGGGTCGAAAATCTTATTTATGAACATATTTAGCCCGAAGTCACAAGTAAAATGTTTGAATAAAAAATAAGTCTTTGTCAAAATTTGGACCTGGTAGGTGGCGCTGGGCTGGAGATATTTACGAAATTTTACTATATATATACATAAAATCATGTGCTTGTGGTCGCATAACTTCTAAACGACTTTACCGATTGGGGTTACGAGACACAACATGACCTATAAAACTTCACCCATATTTATGGAAGACAGAAATGCGCAGTATAACGTCTGCCAGATCATCTAGTTTTAAATAAAACTCTTAAATTAATTCTTGCTGTAAACATTTATATACAAAAAATTTCCGCCTATGAATTCTTCGTTTTTGGTTAACCTAAGAGTAATTTTATAAATTCCTTTTGGGATATGGCTTGGCCACTTGTCCGTTACCACAATTTTGAGACAGTTCAGCTCATACGTTCCCTGTGAGAAAAAAGCAATAAAAATTTATTTCATATAATATAAATATATAAAAAACCTAAGCATTGAATATATAAAATTTAACTTCAGCCACCATCTTTTAAAAATTTAAGGTATTTAAGCTTTTCCATAAGAAATTATTATCAATTTTTAGTTCTCTGTTCCATAGTTTTGAGATTTAAGAATATTGTTGAATAAATGCCAAATGTATATGTTTTGATATGGACAAATACTTATGAATAAATTTCAATTTAATATTCTTACTTTTGGAAATGGACACAGTCCTTCGGGCGGTATCTTTGGTAGTGTGGAAAATCCTTCAGCAGTTGGCTCTATAAAATCACGCCAAGTTGTGTTTACAAAGTCACAAAAGTTTTTTGGCGAAACCTTCATAGGTGATTGAACAAAATTACCGTTTCCATTTGAGCTGACAGCTACTGATGCAGATATCTGGTATTCATGGGAGAAATAAATTAAAGGATATTTAAGAAGTTCAAGAATATTTGATAAACCACTTATGAGTGCTCACTTTGAACTCATTTCCAAAATCCTCAAAGTATGTAATGTTTCCCGATGCACATAATTCACGTTTGTCGTTACGTCCCATATTAATAAATAAACTGTGGAGAGTTGTTGTAGTTCCAGGTATGGTTTCGGAGCGTTCGAAATCAACACCATAGTCCCGTTGTGTAAAGAACATCTTTACAAATTTTAAGTCGATTAAAAAAAGAATTGTAAGTGCAAAATTTAACTTGAACGAGAACATCTTTATGATATTTGTAATATTTGATAAAATACTCGAAGAAACTAGTTTCGGCGCTATTTTATAGCTTTTATGATTTATCGATGGCGTGTTTTATACCACCAACAATTAAATAGATAATCAAAATGTGGATGTAGATGTTTTGATTGCAATAATGTAATAAATAGAACTTTGCTCATTCACAAAAGGCTTAAACAAGAAATAATAATTAAAAACATTTTTAAACTCTGACTGTTTTTTAAAAGAATTTCCTATTGTTTAACAAGAACATGGATACTGAATACTTTGCTTTATTATAGAAATGGTGATTTGGTCGTTTGGATTTGTCGACTATCTGATGAAATCTATCTACATATATATATGTATATAAAAGAGAGTGGCGTTAGTTACTACGCGTATAACTCAAGAATGGCTGAACCGATTTCGATGATTGATACCAATTCGAACTGGTCTCCGGCCAAACAAGAAGAATACCTAAAAAATTGCCTAAAAATTCCCGAAAAAAATATGAAGAAAATTCATTTTCCCATACATTTTGTATGGAGCTTCTTTACGACGCATTCTGGATGATCGATGACGTTTTTTTTGTAGCAATTTTTTTTTGTCACACATTAAAAACGAACATAATTTGAAATGCTGGTTCCGTCAGAATTTTTCAAGTTTTAGCAAATTTTTATCAGCTTTCGGCAGTTATTGAAATTCAGTTTGATTTAATAGATTCTTTTGTAACGATTTTTTGTAAAAACTACCAGCGAGCGAAAAGTGATTTCATAGAAGTGAGTTTAGTTTCATGAACTGCACATTGTGAATGGTTATGTTCGTTATGATTGCGTGCGCATCAACAATCAATCGAAACGTTAATTTCGAATTGGGCATTTAATTTTTAGGTGCATTACTTTGAAAATCAATACGAATTTCATTTGTTCATTTCATTCTGTTCACTTGATTCCGATTGATCATTTCGTGTGCTTCGCATAAAACCCGTAATGCAAGTAGAGTTCGGAATATCGCCAATCAATTGAATACGGATGAACAAGAAATCGCACGAGAATAGCGCCGTGTTAGTATGGCACGACTGCGTGCATCACAAACAAAAGAAGAAAGACAGGCGGTAAATGAACCGGCTCAGTTAACAATGACAAAACGTCGAGCAAATCAAACAACTCCACAATTTGTTTTTGTTGTAAAAATTATATCAATTAAAAATTGCACATCTGGCTACCTTTCATTTGACATAGCATTTATTTGCAAAAATTCTTCCATTTAAGCGCAAAATTTATATTACTGTTTTTGTCATCAAAACAACGTTGATTTTTTTCGCGAAATTATGTTTTCCAAAATGTTGTTTTTATATTTTTTACAAAAAATTTAAGCCTCCAAAATAATTTATGTGAAAAAATTACTCCAATATTTATTTCCAATCAAAAGCTATGGCTTTTATGATAAAGTTACTTTATGATTTATCGAATATCTCTGGAGTTATAGGTCGCACAGCTTTGGAATTCAGTATTCGACCACAATTTGAACATGCCGTTTCACTGATAACATTTTATGGGTGTTTGGAAACAGGGGCGTGGCAGCAACGTGCCAGGTTACAGCTAGTAGTTTGATAAAAATAACTTTATTTATATAAGAGAGTTAACTATAGAAAACAGAGAAAGATTCGTATAGTTTAATTCATTTGATACTTTGAACCAGGGCCGTATTTCAGAGGGTTTAAGGGGCTTCTTACTCCACCGAAATATGGAAATTTTACACCTTCGATTTAAGATGACAAACTCAGCTTAAATATTCGCGGTCACTATGTAGTGGTACTTTTCGCGGATATTAAAACAAGGATATGCTGCTCATTTGGCTTTACTTTGTAAATCTTGGAAAGGGAAAGCAAAGCTGTGCTAAAAATAATGTTAAATATTGTATAAAAAATATTTACTGCAAATATGTACGCAAGTTAAAGCATTATTTATTTCGTAGTGCTACGAACGCTACGAAATTATTTTATTGCTATCCTTTTCATTTTTCCTTATACAAAGACTTTTTTGACACCAAAACAATAGTTGCAGAATTTAATATGTGGAAAACGAAATGGGATCAACTAAATAGAAGCTGCAATGCGTCCTTCATCTGCATAATAAGCTTTGAATGAATGCAGCAAAGAGTTTTCGTCAATTTTTTCACTGTTAAAAATACATATATGCCACTATTCCACTTACTTCTTGTTCTGCAGAGCGATCCTTTTCAACATTAAAAAGACTAAAAACTTACTTGCGGAACTCAACAGGACAAAAGATACTAACTGGCTTGTTGTTAATGAGTATTCATCGAAGATTTAATATTGATAATGACGAAGTTATCAATGATTTTACAGCAAAACATTCCAGATGATTGAATTTTTTATTATAAGCTTCAAATATTTTTTTTTTCCATACTTAACTACTTTAATTCTCACGATTTTTGAGTTTAAAAAAACACCATTATTCTGGTTTCCCGGAAAAATGGCTTGCGACTGTTTAAAAAACAAAATCTATATATATAAAAATATATTGAGAACATTTCGAACGATTTAGTGGATTTTCTTTTTGTTGTGTTCCTTATTGTAAGGACAAGGTTTGTGTAAAAAGAAAAATTGGAAAAGTTGTGTGCATAATTTAGAGAATTGCAAAATTATGAAAATTTTGTATTTTTTATGGGAATTATCACACACCTCCGGGAGTTCTTTACCAATCGCTTCGATATTTGGCTGAAAGGTAGATTTCCACTTAAACAAGGTTAAAAGTCGCAAATGGGCTTGGCTCCCATTTCTGTCTCTCGCTTGCTGGCGCCAGTTGGAAATTCCAAGCTTCGTCAGGCTGTCCTCTACTTGGTCTTTCCAACGAAGATGCAGTCGACCTCTTCTGCGTTGACCGCCGCTGGGCACCGAATCGAATTTTTTCTTCACTGGAGCATCGTCTTTCATGCGCTGAACATGACCAAGCCAGCATGATGAGCGATTTATAGTGCGTGATTTTTGTTCATCGAAAGAGATGGCTCTGCTTCTCAATTGCCTACTGAGCCCAAAGTAACACCTGTTGGCAAGAGTTATTCTTCGTTTGATCTCAATGCTGATGTCGTTGGTTGAGTTTATGCTGGATTCCAGATAAATGACACAACTCCTTCACAACCTCGCAGGAGGTATTGTCAATAGTAACGTGGGTGCGAAGACGCTGAGACTGTTTGTTTGTTGACACCAAGTATTTCGTCTTATCGCATTCACTGCCAGACACCCATTCGACTTGACTCTCTTTCTTATCTGGAGAATGATGCACTGACTTCGAACGTATTATGGCCAATGCTATCGATGTCATCAGCATACGCAAGCAACAAACACTCTTTTAGAATATTGTGCCACTACGTCTCAGATCAGCAGGTCGGATGATCTTCTCAATCATTAGGTTGAAAAAGTCACACGATAAGGAATCACCTTGTCTGAGACCTCGTTTGGTAACAAATGGTGGGGAGAGGTCCTTCCCGCTGCTGATGTTGCTCAGAGTCATCCTGCAAAGTGGTATTAGTTTTGCATTGATACCAAATTCAGACATGGTGGAGTACAGGTGCTTCCTTATTGGGCTGTCGAAGGCGGCTTTGTAGTAGACAAAAAGATGGTGGGTGTCGACTTGTTTTTCTTGAGTCCTCTGCAAGATTTTTCGTAGCGTGAAAATCTGGTCGATGGTGGACTTTCCAAGTCTGAAGCAGAACTGATAAGGTCCAATTAGTTCGTTTACAATGGGCTTCAATCTTCCACATAAAACGCTCGAAATGACCTTATATGCTATATTAAGAAAGCTTATCCCACGGTAATTGGTACAGATAGTACACTCTAACAAAAATTCACGAAAATTAACTACAATAATTGCTGGCAACTGATTGCCTACATTTATTATCGTTAAATCCCATACTGCAAAATCATAAATATTTATCGTTAAAAATGCGTGAATCCTCTCACCTACAATTATTTCTTTCGCTCTCTTGTAAAAACACTCTTCTTAAACTATTTCTTCCAAACTTGTCTGCGCTTATAAAAAAAAGCTAGAAATGCGTGAAGTCTCTCAAGTAAGTTTTGAACATGGCAACAACAACAACTCTGTATAGAGTCAATAACTCAGAAAAAGGCGCTACTCTTTCCTACTTCAGTAGGCTTGAGTAATTAAGCTGTGACCAAACTACTGTTTAAGTTGTATATAATTGGACACTTGTTCGAATAAACTCTTTGAAATCATATGACGTTAAAGCAGAGGTGTTTATTTAAGGACAAGCGTAAAATACCGCTGCTGGAGCGTTTTTAGGAGTATCTTAGCGAGAACACGCTGAAATAGTGTGAAAAGTAGTGGAAATATGCATTTTTTAAGACTCTCTGAGCGAAAACACGCTGAAATAGCGTGAAAAGTTGAAAAAATACATATTTAAGAATTCTCTGAGCAAAAACACGCTGGAATAGCGTGAAAACTAGAGAATATATTTTAGGGCTCTCTGATCGAAAACACGCTAAAATAGCGTGAAAAGCAGAGAGATATACATATTTTAAGACTCTCTGAGCGAAAACACGCTCGAATAGCGTGAATAGTAGAGTAAATATACATATTTTCGAAAAAGACGCTGATTTTCAGACAAAATTGAAAAAACTCATTGCATAGCGTGGTTTTTTTACAAAATCGCCAATAAATGTCGTTAAATTTTACAGCATTTATTGTAGAGATTTTTCGATCAGTTTTTAAAGTGTAGGATCGCCTTTCTTGAGGATTGGGCAGAGCACACTGAAATTCCAATCGTTCGGAATGCATTCTTCCGACCATAATCTGCATATAAGCTCGTGAATGCATTTAAATAGAGCTTCGCCTCCATGCTTAAACAGCTCGGCAGGTAAGCCATCAGCTCCCGAGGCTTTGTTATTTTTAGCCGAACTATAGTTGTCAGAACTTCATGATAGTCGGGCAGCAAAATCTCGACGCTGTCATACGTAATTAGGGCTTCCGGAATATCATCTCTATTGGTAGGGTTGTTGTCAGCGTCGCCATTTAGAAGCTTAGAGAAGTGTTCCCTCCATAACGTCAGTGTACTCTGGATATCTGTCACTACATTCCAGTTTTCATCCTTGCAGGAGGTTGGTTTTAAAACCATCGGCAAGGCATCTTATTTTTTCGAAAAATTTTCGGGCTTCATTACTATCTTTTTTTCCGCCTGAAAATACGTCTCTCTTCCCTCCTTTTCTCTTTGTATCACTCTTTAGCAGCGCTTTTTACATTCGACTGCAGGGTGGCTTTGTAGGCGATGTCTTTCTCTGCAGTGGCATCGCGACACTCCTGGTCGTACCACTGGTTTCGACGAGGGCGCTGATAGCCAATCACCTTTTCAGTAGCCTCACGCATGGATTTGGAAATGTGTGTTCACTGCGCGCATATATCATTGATTGGAGGAGTGCTTTGAGGCAGGAGTGAGAGTCGAGTGGCGAAAGCTTCGGCTGTCTATTTTGATTGCAGCTTGTCAACGTCCAGCTTTCTCTGTGTAGGGTTGCGTGCATTTTTAGCTGCGCACAGAATCTTGGCTGCGACAAGATAGTGATCCGAGTCAATGTTTGCACCACGGATCGTGCGTACATCCACTACAATGGAAGAATGCCTTCCGTGGATCAAAACGTGATCAATTTCTGATTTCTGGCTTTTTGATCAGGGGACTTCCAGGTAGACTTATGAATATTAAAATGCTTGAATCTAGTGCTACTTACGACCATGTTTTGTGCTGCGGCGAAGTCAAAGAGCCTCATTCCATTATCGGAGGTGTTGTCGTGGGGGCTAAACTTTCCGACTGTTGGACCAAATATATTTTCCTTGCCCACCTTAGCGTTGAAGTCACCAAACAGGATTTTTACGTCATGACGGTGGCAGCACTTGTAAGCATTTTCAAGGCACTCGTAGAAAATTTCCTTGGTCTCATCGCCCTTATCTTCTGTCGGAGCGTGCGCACATATTAGGCTTATATTAAAAAATTAACATTAATGCGGATTATGGCAAGCCGTTCGTTCTCAGGTGTGAATCGCAAGACGTGGTGCCGTAGTCTCTTGCCAACTAAAAATCCGCATCCAAACTCGTGCATCTTCGCATGACCGCTGTAATAGATACATATCACAGGGTGCATGCCGAATGCAACCCGGTCGCTTCCATCGCATTTCTTGGATAGCAGTGATATCAGCTTTGAATCTTTCCAAGACATTAGTCACTTGGATACAGGCACCTTTCCAATTAAGGGTTCAGACATTCCAGGTGCATATCCGTAAATCGTTATCAGTTTTTCGTTTGCGGTAGTCGTCATCAGATTTGGGATCAATTTTCTTCTATTCTTATTTGTTTCATTGAAATGGATTTTTACGAATGGGCTTCAAACCCGACGCACAACCTGTTTTAAGCCTTGGGGACCCACCTCTCAAATTAGCCGCCAAACTAACGGTTGTCAGTTTTGACGTTGCCCAGGAAACACCACGTGGAGGCTAGAGCCTCGCCAGGTTGAGACAGTCAGTCATGATACCCTGTAAAGGTTCGCCTCCCATTTCCCATACGATTCTTTCACGATTTTATCACTGAACTTTTTTATGCAAATAAAAAAAAACCAACGGCCTGTTGCAGCCTTTGAAAGAACTTTGACCAAGCTTCTTATAGTCAGTTGTGTTGTGTGTTTTGTTTACCAAAAACTGGATTACTACTGTTTAACGTCGACTCTGAAATAATTTTTTTATATATGTTCTCAAGAAGCTTTACATGGAATATTTGCTCTCTGAGGTTTACCATTGCCAGTTAAGCGTCCGCACAGAAAAATTTGAATTAAACAATTTTCTTCATCTGAGATAGAATTCGAACCCGCGCCTTACGACACGCCCGCAACACACCTTAACGTACTGAGCCACGGCTTTTATTAAAACAGAATTACAAATTGCATATTCATAAAACAAAAACCAAAAATTCCAAGAAAACCTGCTCATATTTTGCCAATGAAACTCTAAATGAACCTACCTTTAGAAATATAATGTTTTATGAACTGCGATCACATTTTTTCATAACATTGGGCCCAAAAACTTCCTATTACAGAACTGCGACACACAACTTTCAATCTCATATTTAATATTCTACTTTCGATTTATACTTACAATCGATTCCTTTGATAATTAAGATGGCACAATAAAGTTTGCAGGGTCAGCTAGTTTTTTATAATAAACAATCAGTTTTTATCTATATATATAAAATAGGATGTGTGTATGTATGTAACGTATGGACTCCAAAACGGCTGGGCCGATTTTGATGATATTTTCAGGTAATGTTCATCTTGGTACGGTGGGTAACATAGGCTATATTTGGACCCGATAGGTGGCGCTGGGGTGGACTTATATCGAAAATTTGAATTTATGGACCAATTTAACTGAAATTCAGAATGTATGTTTGTTTGATCATAAGAAAATAATTTGTGTATAAATGGACACGGTAGGTGGACTTATTTCGAAAATTCGATGCCGTTAAAAATATATAAATACTAAATATATAAATAAATATATAAATAGAAGCACACCGGGTTCAGCTAGTTTCATCTAAATATATAAAAAAATTGGTGCGTTTATAAGTCCGAGCATCACGGCCGAACCACTGAACATTTCCACCTTGAATTCACACTGTATGTCCGTGTGGTGCTCGTTTTCGTTTCGTATGGTTTTTGTTTATTTTAGATCCGCCTAGGTGGCGCTGGGGTCGAAAATCTTGGACATATTTAGCCCAAATTCACACCATATATTGTTTAAATAAAAAAGAAGTCTTTGTCAAAATTTGGACCTGGTAGATAGGTGCTGGGGGATATATACATAAAATCATTGGTGCAACTTTTTGTTTTCGCAAAACTTTTAAACGACTTTACCGATTGGGGCTATGAGACACAATATGACAGAAAGGCGCTGAAAAACATCTACCAGATCATCTAGTTTTAAATAAAACTCTTAAATTATTTCTTGCTGTAAACATTTATATACACAAAATTTCCGCCTATAAATTCTTCGTTTTTGGTATGCCTAAAGGTAAGTTTATAAATTCCTTTTGGCATATGACTTGGCCACTTGTCCGTTACCACAATTTTGAAACAGTTCAGCTCATAAGTTCCCTGTGAGAAAAAATACAGAATTTTTTTATATCTATAATATATAATATATATAAAAAAACCTTAGCATTGAAATTATACACTTTAGCTTCAGCCACCATCTTCTATAAACTGAAGATATTTAAGTTATTTATTTATTGTGATTTCTACTAAACATTTTGATGTAGATACTCATTAAGATTTTAATTAAGCGGGATTAAAAATGTTTTTATAATTGAAGTACTACTTCAATTATAAGAGTTAAAAGTAAGAGTTAAAAAATTTTTTCCTTATATAAACATTTTTAAATTATTTTATGATAATCAAATAAAAAGTTATTTGTTAAAAAAAATAAAGAAGGACTGTTTTGCCAGTTTGTCATAAGACAAACTTTGACAAACATTTAATGACTTTGTTCAGTTTTCTATTCAATAGTTTTGAGATTTAAGAATATTGTTGAATAAATTCCAAATGTATATTTTTTTATATCGACAAATACTTATGAATAAATTTCAATTTTAAATTCTTACTTTTGGAAATGGACACAGTCCTTCGGGCGGTATCTTTGGTAGTGTGGAAAATCCTTCAGTAGTTGGCTCTATATAATCACGCCAAGTTGTATTTAAAAAGTCACAAAAGTTCTTTGGCGAAACCTTCATAGGTGATTGAACAAAATTATCGTTTCCATTTGAGCTGACAGCTACTGATACAGATATCTGGTATTCATGGGAGAAATATATTAAAGGAATATAAGAAGATCAAGAATATTTGATAAACCATTTATGAGTGCTCACTTTGACCTCATTACCAAAATCTTCAAAGTAAGAAAGATTTCCCGATGCGCATACTTCACGTTTGTCATTACGTCCCATTTTAACAAATAAACTTTGAAGAGTTGTCGTAGTCCCAGGAATGTTTTCGGAGCGTTCGAAATCAACACCATAGTCCCGTTGTGTATAGAACATCTTTACAAATTTTAAGTCGATTAAAAAAAGAAGTGTCAGTGCAAAATTAAACTTAAACCAGGACATCTTTATGACAATTGTAATATTTGATAAAATACTCGAAGAAGCTAGTTTCGGCGCTTCTTTTATGATTTATCTATGGCGTGTTTTATACTACTAATAATTATATAGATAATCAAAATGTAAATTTAGATGTTTTTGTTTGTAATAATGAAATAAATTCTCAATCACAAAGTGTTTAAAATAGAAAAAATAATTAAAAATATTTTTCAGCTCTAACTTTTTTTTTAAAAACTTTTCTATTGTTTAACAAGAACATGGATACTAAATACCTTATTTTATTATAGAAATGGTGATTTGGTCGGTTAGATTTGGCGACTAACTGATGAAATAGTTTGATAAGAATAGCTTTATTTCTATAAGAGAGTTAAGTGCAGAAAACAGAGAAAGATGCTTATTGCTTAATTCATTTGATACTTTGAACCAGGGCCGTATCCAGGGGATTTCAGGGGTTCTGACCCCCCCCCGTAATATAGAACTTTTATAACTTCGATCGAAGATGACAAACCCAGCTTACTTAAGCCCGGGCACTATCTTTTCGAGGGCTTGAATTTCTTTCAGTTTCAGGAACGAAAATTTCGTTGCGTAGTGCTGCCGAAAGTTTTTCAAAACAAGGAAATGCTGCTCATTTGGCTTTACTTTGTAAATCTTGGAAAGGCAAAGCAAAGCAGCAATAAAAATAATTGTATATACTAAAAATATTTGCTGCAAATATGTGCTCAAATTAAAGCAATATTTACTTCGCAGTGCTACGAACGCTACGAAATTATTTTATTGCTTTCCTTTTCATTTTTCCTTATACGACGACTTTTTTGACACTAAAACATTAGTTGCAGAATTTAATACATATGTGGAAAACGAAATGGGATCAACTAAAGGGTGATCCAATAAGATCTTCCTACTTTGTTTTCTGAATTAGGTACATAATAATCAATGCAAATCTTAGTTTGGAATGATAGTTCGGTTCCTACAAATCAATGTTCAAAAATTATTTCTTTCAAATGTTGCCCACGACTAGCACTTAAATGGTCCATTCCGTGGGTCCAATTTTCAAATATCGACAAAATTCGAGATCGGCGACAAATCGATTGTTCACGGTTTTCACGAAGACTGTCTGCTACTGCAACAATATTCTCAAAATTACGGGTTCTATGCACTCTGGTTGAATGATAAATGCCCAATAGTGTAAAATTGGTTCGAAATTTGGTGATGGTTTGATGGTTTGGACGCTCATAACGACCAAAATGATGTTGAAGATCTATATAACATTCTCTAACTGATGACTGATTTTGGTAGTAAGTTTCCACAATTAATAAACGTTGTTCAGGAGTTAGTCTATTCTTGATTGAGTCAATTATTCTTGAGCATAGAGTTTTCGTCAATTTGTTCTCTGTTAAAAATACATATATGCCACTATACCAGTTAGTACTTGCTCTGCAGAGCGATCCTTTTCAATATTAAAAAGAATAAAAACAAACTTGCGGAACTCAACAGAACAAAAGAGACCAACTGGCTGGTTGTTTATGAGTGTGCTTGATATTGATAATGACGCAGTCATCAATGATTTTGCAGCAAAAAATTCCAGACGATTAATTTTTTTATTATAAGCTTCAAATATATGTTTTTCCATGCCTAACTTCTTTAATTTTGCATGTCATTCTTGTTTTTGCTATGTACCTATCAAATTTAGTTTTAGATATTTCTGATCATGATTAACTCAGAAATCATGATCAGAAAAAAACAATATTCTGAAAAAAGGGCGTCCGTCATGACTGTTTAAAAAAACAAAATTTAATATATATTTTTTAAAGTTTAATAAATAATTTTAATCACTCACTGAAAGAAACTTCAGAATTAACTTTAAAAAAGAAATCGGCAAAATTGAACCATGACTTACACGCTAAAAGCTCTTAAATACTTTAGACTCGATTTTCTCGAAAAACAGTTTTTCGGTCTTATCTGTTTTGCACATAATGCATCAATTAATAAAATAAATATAAATCAGATAAGTTTTTTGGAGCGTTAATAAAATATATTGGAGCGGTTTTCATATCAGGTCAACGTTGCTTTAAATCAGCACCATTTAAAAATGTGAGAATATAAAAAGTTGAAAGACCATTTGAAATAGAGCTTTTATTTATTGAACTTTAAGTTTGATCTTTTGGCCTTACATTTCAGTCATAATTTGCTAAATAACAGCTTTGTTTAAGTGTACTACCCTGTAAATAAAAATTTCAAAGAGTTTATTTTTTCATAAACACCAAAGGTACCTCTCTCCCTTAAGAAATTCGAAAGTTAATCATATGCATCGATTGTCATTTCTTTGTCGCTCCTTTTTCAAGTTAAAAGCCCAATGCGTTGATTTTTGAGATTTTTAAAAAATATTTTTTATTTTCATTTCCTTTCGACGATTTTATATTCATTTTGGCTTTTAACGTTTTATTTATAAATGTATTTTTTTAAGCTTTAAGCATTAAAAATAAACCGTTTTTATTTATTTATATTAGAAATGAAAACAATAAAAATAATTTTTTTATTTAAAAATAAATTTAAAATAAAAAATTTACAAAAAAAATAATGTCAATTGAAAGATTTCTATATGATCTGATTATTAATTATTATTTCAATTTTCTATAATTTAAATACAAATTCTAAATGTTTAATAGTTTAAATCATTTTTGATTTTAAATACAAATTCTACACAGAGAAAACAACATTTTCAAAAGTGGCAGAAACGAGCTACTTTTAAAAACGTTTAACCCAGATTTTGCACTTCTAACGTTTATTTTAATTTTATAAACGAACATTTTAAAATGAAATAGTAAAACGTTTATTTTTATTTTAAAAACTTACATTTTCAAATGAGATTCTAAAATGTTCGTTTGATTTTTAACAATGGATATTTTAAAATGCTGTAGTAAAACGTTTATTTTCATTTTAAAAACGAAAATTTTAAATCGAGATTCTAAAATGTTCGTTTGATTTTTTATAATAAATATTCTCAAATATAAAATGTTTATTTTCATTTTAAAAACGGAAATTTTAAAATTAGATTTTAAAATGTTCGTTCGATTTGTAACAATAAACATTTTTAAATGCAATAGTGCAACAATTATTTATATTGTAAGAACGAAAATGTTAATTATTTCCCATTAATTCATAAATTTACAGAAATTCGCATATCGCAAAAATTCATATAATTAAAATAAGCTTTATTGTTTTCAAAATTACAGTTTTACAGTTTTTAGGCCAACTGCAGATTGATGCAATCGAGAATGAAAAATATTTAATTTTCTGAACAAATATCAAATACATAAGTCAAGGAAACATATATAACAAACAATTCGTTATTAACAAGTGCTTTGGAACAAAGTATGTGAATTTTACTATGTCATGGTAAAACGTTCGTAGTTGTTTTTAAAACGTTTCGTTTCACTATTCTATTTAAAAATGCGAGTTTTCATTTTTGTGTGGCGTAAAATGTTTCAAAAAATATTAATTTTAACCTGCTATATTATAGTAAAACATTCGTAGTTGTTTTAAAAACGTTTCGTTTTACTTTTCTATTTAAAAATGTGCGTTTTCATTTTTGTATGGCGTAAAATGTTTTTAAAAATATTAATTTTATCCTAACATATCATAGTAAAATATTCGTGGTTGTTTTAAAAACGTTTCGTTTTACTTTTCTATTTAAAAATGTGCGTTTTTATTTTTGTATGGCGTAAAATATTTTAAAAAATAATAATTTTACTAAACGATTTTAAAATGTGCGTTTTTGATTTTTTTTTTCTCAGTGTAGTTGCTTAATAGTTTAAAATCATTTATTGAGCTTTAGGTCAGGTTAGAACAATAAATTTCTGTAAACAATTTTTTCCAAAGAAACAAAAACAACAACATTTTCAATATTAAAAATAAAACCTCACTTGCTGATTTTATTGCAATTTCGGCCCTGCTACAGGCTTCATCAGAGATCTTTGTGATGCCACCACCTGGGATCAAACCCTCTCAATCCACTACAATTTGTATTTAAAATCAAGAATGATTTAGACTATCAAACATTTAGAATTCGTATTTAAGTCATAGAAAATTAACACAAAAATAAGTTTTTAGTTTTCTTTGTTGCCAGATGCATTTTTTTAGCAAAACCCAACCTACCTGAAAAAAATCCTAGATACGGCCCTGCTTTGAGCTGAATATTTATTTAAATATCCTCACTTATATTTCATTTTAAAGTAAACTGCTGTTAATTTAAGAATATGTGCATTATTTGTTGAACCAGTTGTTTAAAATTGTATCCATAGCCTCTTGGGGCCAATTTTTCAGTGCGAGCTTAAACTCTAGTCAAATTAAATTGATGTTAACTCACTACGGGCCAGTTTTTCAGTACGAGCTTAAAGTCTAGTCAACTTAAACCGAGCTTAACTCACCAAAATTGGACGTTTAAACTCGGCTTAGGCAAAAAAGAAACTAATGTGTTTCTAATGATAATTTAAGTCAATTTTGCTTCAACGAATGCTAAAATATCTAGTTAAACCGAGTTTAAACGTCCAATTTTAGTGAGTTAATCTAGGTTTAATTTAACTAAAATTTAAACTCGTACTGAAAAACTAGCGCAAAAAACTAATGTTTAAACTCGGTTAAGGCACAAAAGAAATACATAATATGAAAATTTAAGTCAATATAACACCAAAGAATGGTAAATATTCAGTTAAACCTAGTTTTAATGTCCATTTTTGGAAAATTAACCTCAGTTTAATTTGACTAGAGTTTAAGCTCGCACTAAAAAATTGGACCTTAAAAGTTTCTAGAAACATGCCATATATCACTTTATATCGCTAATTTTTAACTATATTGGCATTTTTAAAAAAAAATTCAAATAGAAATTGAGCCATTATCGTTTCAAGGCAGCGGTAAAATCGAATAAACTGAAAAAACAAGGGTTGCCTTACACAATTCGAAAACTGTCAATGAGACCAACGAAACAAATCACAAATTTTTTACATTTCAAACAACAATTGAAGCACCCAGTGCAATAACCAAATAACTAAATTTTTTGAAGATATATGTTTTTCAATGCAGACCTTTAATATTTTGAAAAATCTGCATTGTTATGTGTATTAAAAGGACATCTATGTTAACTCTAAGGTAAAGATAATCAATTCTAAACTTATTCCTTACCGTGAAACAGTTTTCGAAATTAGTTTTCTGTAGTTTTCTTAACATTTAAAAAATGGAGTGGGTTGCTTCAATGATTATTGACAGATAATATCTCAAAAGTGGCGGCTGTAACCTTCTGGGTAGAGTGTGTGGCCCTAATCCTAAAGAACCATGGTAGCCCGGTAGATACAAATGCTTTACGAGACCATTTTAATATGGTCATTCAGACATTTTTCTCTGACAAACATATAAGAAATGCCCTATTTTATGTAGGCAGCGAGTGTGTTAAGCAAATTCTCTTGTCGTAAGATTTCCGTAGCTGCAGCTAAAGATGTAGAGCTATAAACGGCATATAATTTGGAATTATTTTTATTGCGAAAAAATGGTACAATAATAACAATGACACTGCTGAAGTTTGATTCCAAAACATTTATATTGATCATCTCTCGTTACCATAGCTGGCACTTTGATTTCGCCGCTTTTCTTACAGGCCGGTTACACAGGCCTGTGACAGTGAAAGTGCGAAAGAATACGTGTACTGTTCGAATGATTCGAAAAATTTCGAACTTTCATGCTAGTAGCAAGAGGTGCTACACATGCTCGTGAAAGTTCATTAAAAAAATTCCATCAAATACGAAGGTTCTCGCTGCTATTGCAGTTTGCGTGTGCTTCACTTGTTGTTTTTTTTTTTCTTTTAATTATAAACAAGCTATCAGTGTTGCTTCCTGTACGAAATCGACGAAAACCCGAAATAAACCCACCAAAAGTAATTAAAAACAACACTGATATCCTCCTTTTTGACATACACTGGCCGCTGCTGTCAAAATCCACTGGCTCTGAAATTTCGTTGCCAGTAGCGATGAAAGTGGCGTGAAAGTGAATCCAGTGTTACGGCTATCAAATTTGCTGCCATACCGGACTATCAGGCATGCTACACAGGCCAGTATACTGGCTCTGTAGTTCGAAAAACTCAATACATTCACACTTTTTTACAAATACACTCACACTGGATTCACTTACACGCCACATTCATCGCTACTGGCAACGAAATTTCAGAGCCAGTGGATTTTGACAGCAGCGGCCAGTGTATGTCAAAAAGGAGGATATCAGTGTTGTTTTCATTTACTTTTGGTGGGTTTATTTCGGGTTTTCGTCGATTTCGTACAGGAAGCAACACTGATAGCTTGTTTATAATTAAAAGAAAAAAAAAACAACAAAGATAACATGGGTTAAGCCCAATAGCAGAATAACTTTTTTCCATTATGAATTTGATAAATATAATCTGATTTAAGACTAGTCCGATTTTATTTACATATCTTGTCAGATAAAAATATGATGTTCTACAAAATTTGTTTGGAAAATAATTTTAAAAAACAGGAAGTTATTTTTACTTCTTTGTATTGTAACTTGTTCATGTTTTAAGATAAAAATTCAATTTGGATTTAATTTTGATATAATTGCTTTCACAAGTACTTGTAAGTCACTAATTGTGAAAAATCCAATACAAAAGGATTTTCCACAATTCACGACTTTCGGGGTATATTTGACAGTCAAAGTATGCAATTATATTGAATTTTAACCATCTTGCATTCTCTATTATGTTTTGTTAAAAAAATTCTCATTCGCTAATTAAATTTTTTTGAAAGAAGCATAATGAAATTATGTACCTTCAAAATGACAACAAGTTATCAATCAAAACGATGCATATTTAAACTAAATAAAGCCTTCAATTTTATCTATAGAAATAATGCATTTATTTTTACTACACCTGATATTTCTCCATACAAAAAAATTGTTTCTCTTCTTTGATAACATGACATCACACTATACCATTTCGTATTACTTGTTACCTACTAACTATACCATACAGTTAACCATACTATCATATCATACTATCATACCATACCCATCATACAACATACTACATACTTTAAGTAGATAAACTTTCTAACTTAACCATGAAAGAAGTAAGTTCAGTAGCGTATTCAATTTCCACTAATCTGATTTGCTATTATGTTGAATACCCTAAAGACTTTTGCGTATCATCTTGCCTTCTCTAGTTAGTGGTATTCACTTTTTATCCCCCCCAATTAAGTTAATTCCCAAGTTTTTGTTACTTAAAATTGTGCATAACGATCGTCGTGCGACTGAGTCAATCTCAGTGCTTCGTCTCTTCTCATTCCTCTTGGTATCAGAGTACAGTTTGAGTGCAAATCGATCGTCGCCTAATGTGAGTTGACAAGACCACCTGGAAGAGATGAAATTTGAGTCGAGCTAAAGTGATTTTTTGTTATTTATTTATTTTCTTAAGTAAAGCGACAAAAAGCGTTGCTCACGTTCAAAGTAATACCAACTTTAAATGCGCCACAACATTGCATTAAGGCATTTAGTAAATGCGTTTTACTCATTGAGAATATTTTTTAAGTTAAGTGGGTCAATCATAAAAATATGAAACCACCATTTTTTTATCACTTCGATCTAACACAACAAGTTTAAATCAAACAGTTTAAATCAAACAGTTTATATATTGCTTAGTTGTTTTGAATTTAAAGTATATTTTAAGGAAAATTTGTTAATCTATCCTAATCTTACTGCTTTATTTTGTATACTTAAAATTATAATAAAAACTTTAATACTCAGAAATTAGCACTTGGAGAAAACTCAGCGGCAGGCAGCGCTATGCATCACGGAGGCACTGAAGTCAACTCCAACTAAAGCGCTTGAAACCATTCTAAGTATGGACCCCTTGGACATACACGCTAAACTAATAGCCGGAAAAACGGCACAACGCCTTACGGCGGCAGGCAACATGGGCATTCAAAATTTTGGGCATTGTACAATCGGAAAGGATCTACTTAGTAGCACGGACTACATGGTACCTCGCACGATAGTCAATTCCAAAGCACGAACTCTTCTGGGACCAAATGACCGGTGCAAAGGTATAGAACAAGCACAGCAGATGGTCAACATATTTACAGACGGCTCCAAAATTACTACGGGGGTAGGTGCGGCTGTGTATTGTGCAGAGCCTAATATAAGGCAGCCATATAAACTGCCGAACCACTGCAGTATCTTCCAGGCGGAAATATTTGCCATTAGGAAGGCTACTGAGATAGCCCTCAGCATGGACACACAACACTCTTACATCAACATTTTCGTTGACAGTCAAGCGGCGATCAAATCCATGCGCTCCGCTAGCATCAAGTCCAAAAGTGTCTTGGCTGGCAGAGATGTACTAGATGCACTATGCGCTTCGAAGAGAGTGCGCATCTACTGGATCCCTAGCCACTAGGGCATTGAGGGAAACGAGATGGCAGATGGTTTAGCAAAGGAAGGCGCTGGGCTGAAATCAGAACTCGCAGAACATGTACTTACTCCGCTACAAGAGTTGTACAGGAACCTCGAAAGAAGAGACACACTAGCAGTGAATCGTAGATGGAGAGATACGACATCGTGCAAAATCTCGAAAATCATGTGCAATGCACAATGCGAAAAACGAACTCTGTTTATCTTGGCACGCACGCGCAAAGATTGCAGGACACTAGTGGGCATGCTCACTGGTTACTGCATGACGGCAGCCTACGCGAGGAAGCTTGACATCACCACGGATGACAACTGGAGGAAGTGCAAGGAACCGGACACAGTGGAAACCCTGGAGCACCTACTATGCACATGACCCGCCCTACTTACATCGAGACTAAAATGCCTAGGCTCATCGACGTTGCCGTCGCTTAAAGATGTAACCAAAGTATCTCTGGAATCATCCCTCCTAAGGTTTGCGAATTCAACGCAAATCTTTAAAGACTTCAATTAAACACAAAGGTTTCTTTTGTTCGCTACCGGTACCACTAAGGACCAGAATTTGGTCTATGTGAGCCTTCACGAAGGCATCCGGATTAACCTAACTTAACCTAATACTCAGAAAGTATTCGTGACATTCTTGTAAATTATGCAAAAACTGGTATAAAATACTCTTATTTCAATACATTTTAGCACTTCATTAGAAAAATGTTTTTTTTTCTAGCATCAGAAGCAAACATATCATTAAAAAATCATTTTGTACAGTTACATTCGGATTTCTTTTCCCCAAATCTTGGCGAAGTCAGTGATGAACACGGCGAACGTTTTCATCAGCAAATGGAAAACATGGAGCAACGCTATCAAGGAACCTGGAATGAGAACATGATGGGGGGACTATATTTTGTTTCTCATAAGAAAAACAAATCCGGAAAACTAAAGAAGACAAAAGAGAGCCAATAACTATTTATAAGACTATTGGACAAATTAACTTCTCTTTAAAAAAATTCATTCAAAGTAAAGTTAAATAAAATTAAATAAAACTAAATAAAAAATTTAAAAAACAGTAAAATGTCGAATTTAAGTACCTTTACTGAAATGCATCTCCTGCCATTATTTTTCCCACGAACTTCTTTTAAGGATAGCTAAAATAAATAATTGCCCACTTTTTTTTAAAATAAAGACATTTGTGACTTGCATTTTTGTGAAAAATAATTTTTTCAAAATATTCCTTTTAATAGCACAAAAACTGCTCATCCTAATGAAAAACTTTGTTGCATAAACATGTAGGAAATTTTATTAGGCCAAAATTGATAGGTTTAATTATAAAAATTGGATAAGTGGTATCCAAGATATGTTCAAATATATGCAAATATATTGGGAAAAACGCAAAAAAATTTAATTTTTTTTTTTTTTATAAAAACCTATCCATGAAAAGTTTTGTTTACTATTTTCGCCTTTAGTATAATGTATAGTGGGATGACGTGTACAGAATTTTTTAGATTATAAAATAGTGATATTATAAACTTTATCAAAAAAATTCCCTCACCAAATTAAGTGCATGTTTTAAGCATAGTTGTAGTGAGGCACTTGATTCATGCTTGGTTAACAAAACCAGTTTACAAATAACCTTATAAAAGTACTCATAATCAATTAATAATATATATATTTTCATGATGACTATATCAAATAGTAAATTATTTAACCACCTAATGATCATCACTTTTTTGATACATCTTCAACGTGCGTGGCGCCCTCACACGTTTTTCAGAGCTGGATAACTTCAATGTATGTAAGAAAATGTTATTCGCATGTAAAGCATAGTACTCTGTTCAGTTTCATGTGAAATTCCACTCAAATCTCCATATAAAAAGTAACAGCTGCGAAACAAGAGTGGAAATTTTCTCAACATGTTCTTCAGAGCAGTACTCTGTACCGCTGCGTGAAATTATTGCAACATGTTTCTGAGCAACATTTTTTCACGACAATTTAATTGTACTGCATCATGATACAATTATTTTAAAGGTAGCCGCGCAGACTGGCTTTTTTCTCACGAGCGGCGATGGGTAGTTGTCAAAATTAGCTGTTTATGCAATTAATCAAAGAAAAGTGAAAAAATAAGCGACGAATTAAGCATAGCTAGTCAACCGCAACCAACTAAAAACATTTCAATCAACTTCGCGAATACATTTAATGAATCAAAGATAAGTTAAAAAAAAGCACATTGCTAGTCAACAGCAGCAAACTACAACATTCTTTAGCTGTTTTTGACAACTACCAATCGCCAAAAAGCTGTCACGGCTACCTTGTAAAATAATTGTATCATGGTACTGCATATTCATTTTGAAGTGAAAAGAGAGGGATCATATGAAATCTCCCAACTTATTCTCTGAGTCTCTCTGAGAAACGTTGCCATAGAAATTCCTCGCAACAAACCTTAAGTCAGAAATTTCACGCAACAAATAAATAGATGTTGCCAGCGAAATTTTACGCAAACGAACAGAGTACTAGGCTTTACGGCAAATTACTTATTTTCATTTATACGAGTACTCATTCTGCTTTCCTTTCATAGATTTCTTACGAAAATTTGAACTATCGCCGTCGCTGTATTTCCGCACAGGGCCCACAAATCATGGCGCCTAATCAAACAAAAATTCCAATTTCGTAATTTCATTTAAGTGCAAAAATATCAAAATTACATTTCAGTTTACGTCGATTGCAATTGTTGCGAACACCACATCAAAGCCTGCTTGTAAATGGCAGTTTTGCCTCTATCCCACTCTCACTATATCCTCCATTCACTTCTTCATCTTCATTTCTTCCACTTCATCGTCTCTACCAGCACCAATCTTTTTAGTTATAAATATTTCGACCGTTGATGATTCTGATGCTGCAAGCACCGTGAAATCGATTTGAATTTGCAATCAAAACGTTTAACCTGCAAATTGTCGACATCGACGTGTACTACTACTGTTTCCATATTAAAATCGAAGAACTCAAAGACGATTTGGAAATTTAATATATGTAGCTTCTTATAATTCTTTTTTTTTTCATCATGTGCCTGTTGATTTTTTTTTTTTCTTACTGTTGTAGAGAAGCTCTTCGTGAGGTGAATGACTAGATTACGGCTTCTTTTTTTTTCACTGTTGCTTCACTGTTCAATGCTAAATTGTTATAATGGTCAAGTGGCGCCCGTTGCATTCTGCTCTTTCGGCTTCAATTGAATTTTCCGTCGTAAAATTATCGTTCAAATAACTTATATTGAACGAAATGACTTTTGCGGTTTTTTGTATATGCCCTACAAGCGGCATGCTAAGACTTCCAAGCTTGTTAGAAAATTCGATTTTCTCAGATATTATATCATGATATTCGTGTATCGCTATATTATCTAGAAGTTTCGTCTAAAATAGACTCCAGAAATGAGTAAAAGTCTTTTGCAAAGAGACATGTTTGCAAAAGTTATATGGAGAGTTTGCACAAAAAGTGCATGCGTTCGAAACTTTACTTTTCATATTATACAATTGAAGAATATAGACAAAACTGTAACCAACAAGTACCTTTTTTTAAGGTCGGAAAATTGGTCAATTGATGACGACCGCCTTAAACACCCTTGATCATCAATAACCGACGTCAACATAAATAGAAAGTTATTCTGCAAGTTTTTCGAATTAATATTAAAGAGATTGCTGATGAGATTGGTATACCGTTTGAATAATGCCAAAAAAACTTATTTATTATTAATTGTGATCTGTTTTTTGAATTTACATGATTTTAATTATAAGCTATTTAGATCAATTATGTTTTTAAAGAGGGCAACAACAACAACAATAACAAAAGCTCAGTATAGAGTAAATAACACAGCAGACAAGACAGCCCTGTTTTTTTTTAGCTTCACTTTCTTTGATAGAAGACGTAGTTTTGAGTGATTCAGGATACTGTTTAAGTTTTATATGATTTGATACTTGGTCGAATAAACTCTTTTGAAATTTGTGACGTCAAAGTAAAGGAATTTCTATTTTTAGGTCAAGACTGAAACTCTACCAGGGATTTTGTCTGTTATATTAAGCTCTTCCTTTTCACTATTCCTCTTTGGAGTGGAGTTCAACACATTTGCCAAAATGCACCAATTAATTATGAGTTTGTTTGAAAAAGTGTAGAATCATATAAGACTTAAAAAATAGGTTGGTCACAGCATTGCCAATTTCGGTGAACTTTTAGCCCGAATATTTTCTAGCGCGTACATGGTATTACAGGATACTCTTGATAGGTTGTTAGCAATGCCCTAATTTAGAGGCTTGCAATAAGAAAATTAGGAAGTATATTTTTCAATTTTAGATTAAAAAAAATTACCCTGCAAATTAAATATAAAAAACGTCGGGCAAAGTCAAAAGTTATGTCGCAGAAAAAACTAAAGATGCAGAAAAATTTGTTTCGACGAGGAGTTTTCAGAAATATATGATGGCGCGGGAGTATTTTTTGCAGTTTATAAATATTTAAAAAAACTATCAATTTTAAGTTAGTAAGTGTGTTTAAAGCGAAGCTTTCTACGCCTCGTGTTGAGACTTTCTTGAGTGAAATCTCCTAAACGACACTTTTTTTCATACACCTTTTTCTTAGAATTGTTGTTGTTTTTTTTTTTGCTTGCGTCTATTACAACAAGAGAATATAAAATTAAAAATATTTCCTTGTAAGCGTAAGCAGTGAGAATCGAATTCGCACCGTTTCGATCGAGAACTCTAACCACTACTCCAAAACACTTTGTGTCATGATGTGATTCATTCAATATTAAGGAGTAACTGAGGCTTTGTTGCAGTATATGACAGGAATTTATTAAAAGGTTTGTGCATTAGCTATCCTACACATTCTATTGTGAATGCGTGAAGCTATGATGCAAGATTACCATAATCGATCAAAAGCATTGTGCAAAGCTATCCAAACAACAGAAGTAGCAAGGTTCCATTGAATGGGTTGAAAATTATCACAAAATGGCAATTGTTTTAGGCGTAGATTTTAATTTCGAATTCAGATATGAAACTCATAGGCACTTAAGGCAAGGCCCATGTCTAGCGCTCGAAAATTTAAGGTATTTTTAGGATTTTTTTAAAAAGTTAAAATATTGAACAACGAAATTTAAACTTTTAAGGAGTAGTGTAACACTCATTCATCATTAAAAAAAAATATTTCTTTTATTTAAAAAATGGTTAATCTTGTTCAAAGTGGCGCTCAAGGAGACGCTTTCAAGGAAAAGGAGCATGGGCGATGTTGTAGATTTTGACCTTTCTATTTATCTGAAAAATTACCGGTTGTTAAGTGTAAATTATACGACTTTTTTAAATAAAACTTTGATTCTAGTTTTAGCGATAGCCACTGATGTTATTCAAAACATAGCTACTGATGCATATTTAAATTTCAGATGATTCGGCTAAATAGATATTGTTTTTTTTACAGCACCATGCCGAAAAAAGTAGTTTCGAGAAAAATGATTATAAAGAGAATGAATTTAGGCGAAACACTGTGGCTCGATACCTACTAAAACGGCTGTAGAAGTAAAATTAACGTAAAAAAAAATCTATTTTATAAAAATTCTAAGCCTTAAACAATGCCGTTTTGATAAATATAATTTACGAATGATAAGCGATCCAAATATTTGCACAACACGATTAGGAGAACTGTTGATGTAATATTTGCTAGAAATATCGATGACATTACATCTATATAGTATACGTTTGACGTATACGTATACGTATAAAAGTATTTTTTCAAAAGTATACGTATACGTATAAAAATTAAAAAAATTCGGTTTATTTTCTTGAGGACTGATTTTTATTTGATGATAACTTGGGTTAAGTTTGAGATAGAGCTACGACTTGAGATTCATATTAAAGATATTTTCAAAAAGCTTATTTTGTATAATAAAACTTTAAAAGTTTTAAAATATTTACGTTATTTTTTTTTGCATAAAAGTTTAAAAAAATATTTTTGTGAAAGTCATTTTTAAAAATTTTGAAAAAATATATATTAATTAATGATAATTTATCTAAGTTCTCTCAAAATTTCAGCCTGGGACTACAATGGGAACACTATTGAAATAATTTTCGAACTAAACTTACTTTAAAATTTATGCTCAACACAGCAGCTTGCAAGAAAGCAACAAGAACTAAACACACTAAAGTAGACCATACGTGTGTGTATGTGCACAGTGCGTCATCGGTGCTTCGGTATAAGCTAAGCAGAGTTGATAACATTCTTCGAAATAAACTCTTCTAATAACAATTAAAATTGAATTTCACACAACACATTCATGCAGCACATTCAGGAAAAAACCTACATATATAAAAATTATAACAAAAATTACCGAACGTCCTTAAATCCCAATAATCGCCAGCTCTGTGAGTGCAAGTGAAGTGCTTCAATATTGAACTTTGACGTCAGTGTTTTCTTCAATTTCAATTTCAATTTACATAAAATGTCTAATGTCAAAATTTTGTGTTGTAATCCTTTTATTGAGAAAGATCACAAATTTCAAAGGCGCAATTTACGCTCGGTTTCTCAATGGATGGTAGAAAAAGTTACCTTCATAACACTTGAACATAAGATATGTGACAAATGCAGAAAAAAATTTCACAAATTTAGCTTTTTCAAATTTAATTGTTATTAGAAGAGTTTATTTCGAAGAATGTTATCAACTCTGCTTAGTTTATATCGAAGCACCGATGACGCACTGTGCACATACACACACATATGGTATTCTTTAGTGTGTTTAGTTCTTGTTGCTTTCTCGCAAGCTACTGTGTTGAGCATAAATTTTAAAGTAGGTTTACTTCGAAAATTATTTTAATAGTGGCTGAAATTTTGAGAGAACTTAGATAAATTATCATTAATTAATATATATTTTTTTCAAAATTTTTAAAAATGACTTTCACAAAAATATTTTTTTTTAAACATTTATGCAAAAAAATAAAACGTAAATATTTGAGAAATTTTAAAGTTTTATTATGCAAAATAAGCCTTTTAAAAATATCTTTAATTTGAATCTAAAATCGTTGCTCTATCTCAAACTTCACCGAAGTTATGATCAGAGCTGTAAAGTCTGCATTCATATTCAGCATTTTAAGTACAACTGAATACAGACATAAGAATGCATTCAATGAATGCAAAATTGCTTTATACATAAAATATTTAATTCACATTCAATTTTAAAAAAATGATTAATTAATCATTTCAATTATTCATTTTCGTTATTCAGAATAATGAATCAATTTTTTTATTCATTTGAATGCTATTCACAAAGAATGCCATTCACAAAGATTTACAGAATTTTCAATTATTCTATTTTTATTCATTATTCATTTTTTATTCGTTATTCATTTTTTATTCTTTATTCATTTGTTATTCATTATTCATTTTTTATTCATTATTCATTTGTTATTCATTATTCATTTTTTATTCATTATTCTTTTTTTATTCATTATTCATTATTCATTTTTTATTCATTACTCATTTTTTATTCATTATTCTTTTTTTATTCATTATTCATTTTTTATTCATTATTCATTTGTTATTCATTATTCATTTGTAATTCAGTATTCATTTTTTATTCATTTGTTATTCACTATTCATTTTTTATTCTTTATTCATTTGTTATTCATTATTTGTCATTGCTTAGGACTCGGGCTGTGTTTTTTTTTATAACAGCCCTATTCTGGCAAATTAACAAATTTTTAACCAGTATTTTGAATATTTCTATGCGTTTGTTGTAATTTTTTCATTTCAAAACAAAATTTGAAGCTCAAAAATAAAAAATTTTGATAAAAATTGTCAACTGGTTTTCAGTTATTGACAATTTCATTAACAAATTTTGTTTTTTGAGCTTTAAATTTTGTATTGAAAACAACAAACACATAGAAATATTCAAAATACTGGTAAGCAATTTGTTAATTTGCCAGAATAGGGCTGTTAATTTGACTATATAAATAACAACAGCAAAAAATTTTTTATAAATATCTTAAGAAATCAAAAAAAACCAATCAAAAGTAATCAAATGACCTGTTAACGCAAATACAAAATGATTTAAACTAAAATAAGCACATTTTAGGTGTTTGTGTTTGCGTGTCCATATGGCAACGACAGGGTGTTTCGGGTTAATTGTGAGCTATTTAGATCAAATAAGTTTGAATAAGGCAACAACAACTCTGTGTATATATGTATATTAACTTTTTAAATTTTTTTTCTGTTCTTATCAATATCGTCAAATTGATAAGCAATGACAAAAAAATGAATAGCAAATGAATAAAGAATAAAAAATGAATAATGAATAACAAAGGAATAATGAGTAAAAAATTAATAATGAATAACAAATGAATAATGAGTAACAAAAGAATAATGAATAAAAAATGAATAATGAATAAAAAATGAATAATGAATAAAAAATGAATAATGAATAAAGAAGAATAATGAATAAAAAATGAGAAATGACAAAAAAATGAATATGAATAAAATATGAATAATGAATAACAAATGAATAATGAATAAAAAATTAATAACGAATAAAAAATGAATAATGAATAACAAATGAATAAAGAATAAAAAATTAATAACGAATAAAAAATGAATAATGAATAAAAGTAGAATAATTGAAAATTCTGTAATTCTTTGTGAATGGCATTCTTTGTGAATAGCATTCAAATGAATAAAAAATTTTATTCATTATTCTGAATAACGAAAATGAATAATTGAAATAAATAATTAATCATTTTTATTAAATTGAGTGTGAATTAAAAATTTTATTTATAAACCAATTTTGCATTCATTGAATGCATTCTTTTTTCGTTATTTGATTGATTCATTTTTTTGTGATTTAAATCAAATTGAATGCATTCTTTTACAGCTCTGGTTATGATCAAATGAAAATCAGTCCTCAAGAAAAAGTACAGAATTTTTTTTCAATTTTTGAGCACCCGTAACTCAGTAACCACTCGAAAAATATTAAAATTATAAATTGACTTTCTAAACTGTAACCAACACTACGTGTATACAAAGTTTAAACCAAATCGGAGAGGGTCAGGTTGAGAGTGTTGTTGAAAAGCAATGCAATCACCCATTTACAAAAATAATTAAAAATTAATGTATAATAATATTGTAAGGTAATAGAATTTACTGATGGGAGTATTCTTTTTTTAGTTAACATTATGGTATTTAAAAATTTTTAATTTCAAAATTTTTTTATTAAAAAAACCATTACATTATCAAACTTATGAAACTGCGAAAAAGCTTTGCTTCTCTCGTGTGTCCAGCGACACTTCCGTCTATTTTTTTAATTAATAAATTCCACCATTATTCTAAAATTTTTTAAGGATATTAAGAATATTTTTTACATTAAATTTAATAACACTGTTGGGACGTCAAAAAGACACACGAAAATGCCGAGACACGTAAACTTCTTTTTTGGTCATAGAATTTAGGTGCTTACTAAGTTTTTCCCAATCAGACGAAAATCTCGAGATAATGCACAGTAAAAAATATGAGCATAAATTTTATACTATTTTGTATACATATAAATCCAAACCAAAAATGTTTTAAAAGTTATACCATCACATCTTATAAATTTTTCCAGACCATTTTTTTCGTCAGACCTATCGAAACCACTATATTTTTGAATTTTCCGATTTCGGTGAATTTTTTTCTTTCGAACCAGAATATATTTTGATTTGCACAAGATATCCATATAAAATTTTTAAATTATATTTGTTTTATTATTTTTATAATATTGAGTGGCATAAAATTTATAAATTATTTGAAATAAAAAAGTTTATACCCCACAAATGTTATAAAAAAGATAAAATTTACCCTCAAATTTTTTACTGTGTGGCGATTGAAATGAAGTCACTTTTAGACGCTTTTTTTGCTAATTTTCCTAATTTTGGAGACCAAAAACGTATTTTGACCACCTCCGATTTTTCTTTAACTTTCAGAGAATTTAATCTACTTATGAAATAGAGTACACAAATTTTAAGATTTTTTTAAAGTCTTTAAGTGCAACATTCAAATTTGACCAAAATGGAAGAAAGAGCGAAATTGTTTAACTAATTGAAAAATCATAGATTAAACAAGGCTATTTCGATTTTAACGTTAAAAGTATTTTTGAAAAGACAGTATAAAGTAATTGTTAAAAAACTATAATTTTTTTTTTAAATGTAGGTCAAATTAAGGTCAAATATAAAAAATCTTAATATCTCGAGATTTTGATCTGATTTGGAAAACTCAGTATGCCACTAAATTCTAGTACCGAAAATTAAGTTTACGTTTCTCGGCGTTTTCAATTGTGTCTTTTCAAAAGTTGAAAATTTACCTACAGTGCACTATATTAAATTTTTTACGTTTTCTGGCCAAAAGTCGAAAGTATTTTAGATCTGCTATGGCGCAGCTGCTGCAAGGTTAAAACTAACTAAAAACGACTTTTTAGTTAGTCGTTCTCCAACGAGACTTTCCTTGGAAATTGTAGAAAATATATTGTTTTCCAAAATGCTTACAAATGAATATATTTGAACTTCTAAATTTAAGACGAAATTGCACGTTGAAAAAAAATTTAAAAAGACTCAATTTAAGACATTTATTGCTGAAAAATAAAAATTTGCAATTATTATTGCTGATTTGTGTTGGTTTTAGGCAATGGATGAGGCGTTGTGAAAAACACCAACATGAAAACAATTCACAACACACACAAGAACATATATTCAAACAAAATTTTAACATTCATCGCAAAAAATTAATAAAGCTTTATTATTCGCAGTCATTATATATCGTTTTTTTCATTTTATACAAAACTTAAAATGGTACACTGTGGCATTTAGTTTGTGCATTCTGACAAGGCATAGTTTACCAAAATCCATTATAATTTGGTTAAATGCATCGTAGAACTAGTAAAGGTATATGCATTTTAGACTGCTCTCTTTTTCTCATAGCCAGAATTGTCAAACTCAAGCATTTTGCTATTCTTGCCTATTTTCGCTTTTTTATAGCAGTCTCATCGTTTTCAGATTTTGTATGAGCTGTCAACTTCGTTTTGACAGTTGCGGCAGTCTCCCTCTCCGAAATGCATATACCTTCTTCAGTAGCGTAATTATATTTTGTGCGCCCGCCCGCAGGTTTCTAAAAGCGCCCTGCTATTTACTTTTAGACCAAAAGTATGTTATTAGTAGGTTACTAGAAGCTTAAGAGAAAACAAGAGAACTCTTGACAAAAAAAATAGAGAACAAGAAGAGACTTTTTTAATTCAATAGTCATAATTTATTACAACAGTTGTATTTTAAAAATATCTAATTTCATAAATAAATGTATATTTTATTTTAATAGAATTTGTTAAAAAAACTGCAATAACGTAAAAAATACTTTTTATACTAACAAACATAATAAAATTTATGAAAAATATTATAAGATATTATCACAAAGTAGGCAAAAATAAGACATATTTGGGCATTTCCACAGGAAAGTCTACCTTGAGCAAAAAATTAAAACTCATTAAAACCTTATTATTTTATGATATTATCTAAGAGAAACATTTTAATTTTATTAATTTAAGTAATTTGTACACAAATTCATAAACCATGATGATCAAATCGTCTGCACTCACAAATGTAGTTTTTCCTTTTCGTAAATGTTTAGTAAATGTTTCGTAGACATTTTTGTTTTAGTAAAAATGGAAGGCATTGGCTTAAGATATTGAAAAAATGGTTAATTTATTTACTAAATTATATAATTACTTAACTACCTAATTACTTAATTACCCAATTAAATTGCAATGGAAAAATATGTCGCCTGCGTATTTGCTCATTTTTATTATTTTTTTTAAAAAGTTAAAGAAACTCAAAGTTTGAATAAATGAGATCAATAATTTTCTTATAGGTGAAATGATAAGTTTAAGATGTTAAGTTTAACCCGCCGTCAATGAACATGTTTTTGTCACACCGCCAATGAACTGGGCGTGTCACACCCGAGAGCTTAATTTGAAAATAAAAACAATACACAAAGTAATTTTTTTAATGTTTTTTATTAAGTCAATAATATATTAATTTGAAAAAAAAGAAAACATATTCTGTTCTTTAGAAATATTTTTTTTGTTATTTAAATTAGAGATAAAAAAATTGATGCAAAATTTATTGAAGCCCGGGTGTAACACACCCATGTTCATTGACGACGGGTTAATTATTTTGTATTTGAAGTTAATTGTTAACTGTTGCTTACGTCACAAAATATGACCAACTGATTGATTACAATAACATCAGTAGCTAACTTGCTGAAAATATGAAAGCAAACGGGTAAATCGACTTCAACCATAATCGCGTTTTGCCAAACAAAGACGACTTTTGCTCTGAATAGTCGGCTTTTTTGACTTCGATTATTGCACTCTGAGAAATTTTATTTCATCACATATTATGAAATTATGTTTCATTTATTGTTGTTAATTTAAAAAATAATGTTTTGCGAAGGAAATAAATATTTTAGTATGTATATCTTAATTTATTTTAAAACAAACTTCGCACAGTGTAACTGGCCAAAAATAGAAGGATTGATCGTAGAGCTATGAAAATTGGCACGAATATCTTTCGTGACAAAATTAAGAAATATTGAAAAAGTTGCACATCAAGTTTCATAAATCTCACATTTTAACTAAACAGGTCACCATAAAAAATGTATACCCTCCGTATTAGCAAGTATTAGGAAGAATTTTTTTTTTTTGGATTCGTGTAACGCAGTTCTAATGATATTTTCGTGAAAAACTTATAGTCAATCTTTCTCAAGATTATTTTTTAAAACACTTTTAAAAATTGAATATTTAAAAATTTGTATCCCGCTTTTTGTGTTTACTTTTATAATAAGCTTAAAACCTTATGTTCAAAATGTAAAAAAACAGTAATATTGCCAGACATAAAAAAGTTTAAACTTTTTTAATATATAAAAAAAAATTAAATAAAATGTGGATAATAAGAAAAATTGTATTTTTAAAAAATGCAACTTAGACGGCTTGTCGTAACAAAACGGTTGCTACTATTAAAAAAATTTATTTTGATTTTTTCACCCACGATTTTTTCTATTGAAAGCCGTACAAATTTT
Organism: Dichetophora obliterata; assembly: GCA_963920525.1. NCBI lineage: Eukaryota > Metazoa > Arthropoda > Insecta > Diptera > Sciomyzidae > Dichetophora > Dichetophora obliterata. Next base: position 88,095,731 of record OY986439.1, on the reverse strand, counting down.
GGAAAAATTCAAACATCGATATATTAAATTTTATGACTACTTATTTTACACTATGCCTCGTTCTCCACTTCATTTGTCATTTTCATAAAGGGACTTGAGGGCGCCCCTGGCTTAGTTGCGCCCGCCCGCAATGCGGGCTCTGCGGGCCTGCTTTTTACGCCACTGACCTTCTTTAATTCTGCCATGGTTAAATGGCAGCAGTTTGTTTGCTGCGAACGCATATAAGAAAAATAGGCATTTGTCAATTTAAAAAAAAAATTTCCATTTTCAGATTCCAAGATATCCAAGATTTCATTTATCTTAGTCTTTTAAGAAAGAAACTTTAAAGATTTAATGAATTCTGGAAAAACTTTCAAGGATTTTGGTTGGTAAGTATTTTTAAAAAAATAAAGAAACACTGACATATGAGCAAAATTTATTAAAAATTGACTTCTCCATTGTGATAAACACACTCTGTTTATTTTTTCAATAATCTTTTAGCACAGTAACATTCTTCGTTTAGTTTCATTTAACAAAAGTGCATTTCGTTTGTAAATTCTCACAACCTAAGCATATCGCACACCCTCTTCAAAAGAGACACAACTCGAAATTTCACAATTTTTACTTTTTCATGTAAAACTATTCGTTGTGATCATCTACATCGGCTGTTTTAATTTTGTACAGATATTTTTGGTCTTTAATTAAAAAAAAAAAATAGTTTTGTCTCTTTGTTTTGTATGAAGTCCTTTGAAAAAAAAAAATTGTTTTTTGCTTCTCCTGAAAATGTAAAAATTTTGAGTTTTGTCTCTTTTGAAGACGATGTGCGATATGTGAAAAATTGTTAAAAGTCGGAATACCAGAATTCCTACTTCTTAACTTTAAAATGTTTTTAAAAAAAAACTGTGATGGAATTGAGAGGTCGGACTGGTCGCAATATAATCACAAGATGTTCCTCTCTCGGCATTTCTTAAAATTTTGGTTAAATCTTTTCAAAGAACAAATCGGTCACACAGTGTAATTAAAAGGCAATAGCAACCCATATAATTTATATTATGGTGAAGTAAATGAATAACTAATGATGATTTTCTATGATTTAAATACAAATTCTAGATGTTTGATAGTTTAAATCATTCTTGATTTTAAATACGAAGTCTAATTGTTTGATAGTTTAAAATCGTTTATTGAGCTTTAGGTCAGGTTAGAACAATATATTGCTCTAACAAATTTTTCCAAAGAAACAACAACAGCAAAAACAACATTTTCAATATGAAAAAGAAAATATCGTAAACGTAGCAGGGCCGAAATTGTAAAAAAATCAGCTAGTGATGTTTTCTTCTTCATATTGAAAATGTTGTTCTTGTTGTTTCTTTGGAAAAATTTGTTAGGGCAATTAATTGTTCTAACCTGACCTAAAGCTCAATAAACGATTTTAAACTATCACACAACTAGAATTGGTATTTAAAATCAAGAATGATTTGAACTATCAAACATCTAGAATTTGTATTTAAATCATAGAAAATCAACATAATAAATAACAAGGTCATATAGAAAACTTTAGTGAATAACTTGTTTAATTCTTTTTTCCTTCTTTATGCAATTGTATATTGTTTTGTATATTGCTTTTGTATAAATATTATACTTTTAAAATTAATGTAATTAAAAAGGCAATAGCAACACATATAAAAGACAGAAGTACTTTAATACTTCTGAAATGTATGTTCCTTTTTAATATTATTATACATGTTTTGTTTCTTATTATTATATATTAATAAAAATATTAGTAAGTCTTAAAATTAAATAAATAAAATTGACATGGAAGTCAATTAAATTAAACCACTGGGTTTTGTTATTCAAAAAGATGAAAGTTGTATTTTTGTATTAAGAAAAAAATATGTTGTTGGTTTTTGGATTTTGATAAGTGGATACTTTTTTTTCATAAGTGGATACTTTTGGAAACTTTTTTGACAATTTCATGGATACGTTTTTAGAATCGTCGCGGCAACACTGACCACGACCTAAAATTTAGTTGCTTGTCTTGTTGTCACTGACTTATGTAAGGCAAAAGAGAGACGCACTCAGCGATAGGGTAGAAATATCAACTTGTACTAGGCTCAGTGTATACAAGTGCTTTCCTGTCTTTGCTCTATTTTACTCGTAAGTTCGTAAGCAAAAAAACTATTTGAAAAAAGTAGCTGTCTAGTCTAATGCAGGCTACTAACTTTCTAATTTATTGTACAATCTGCGCTCGTTGTACTGCAGATCGTACAATTAGTGAGCTTGTGGTATAAGTACGAAGTTGTCTGATTAGCGATTTGACGAAGATCAAAACTATTTAATCTTTTAAATTTTTTAATCGTACGACAAATTTGATAGTTATTGGTAGTGTTTGTCAGATTTCGCCATTGTTATTTGTTCGTCGAAGTGATAACATCGCCCGCAAGAAAAATTACTTTGAATGAAAAATTTATAAATTTTATAGAATTATTAATTAATATTAATTAACTAACATTTTTATAGAATTTTTATATATTAACCAATTTTTTCTCTCAACCCACATTTTTGTGAGTCTCCTTTTTCTAATATTTCTTTTGTTCTTTTTTTAATTTACTTTAAGAATTTCGCTAAAGACCGTGTCCATCGCGTACGTCTTTACTATTCAAAGTCTGCACAAACATGATGTTTGATATAGTACACAATTGAAAATAACTTTTTTTAATTATAATTAAATATAAAAGGGTCCCTACATGGGTAAGACCGGCCCTGATAACATCCAATTAACCCTTCAAGAGTCGGTAACCTGAATAGGTAGCTTTGGATTCCACCTTAATAATGCTCAAAAAGAGGCTTGTGTCAATTGAGGCAAGGAAATGTTCGAAAAATACAACTGTGGAGCATAAAGTGCTATGCATAACATTTACACAGGTGACGAATTATGGATCTAAGCATATGAGCCCGAAAGAAACCAGCAATCGACTGTATGGGTTTTCCGAGATGAGTAAAATACAACAAAAAATATTCATGGAAGAAGGATTTCGAAGCAAATGCATGCCTCTTTCTTTGGCATTAATGATCATGTTGCTAAAGTAGCGTTAGAGTAATATAAAGCGGTAAATTCTGAATGATACACAACCATTGGTTTGCCAGAAGTATTTGGATAAATTCAGAAAATGAAGAAAATATAAAAACCAGTGATCTGCAAGCGATGGCATTTTCGCTACTTGCAATCTACCCTCAACAAATACAGTGACAGTCTGACCACACTACGCAAGCGCTGCGATTGTTGTGTCGAACATACTTGCAACATTGAAGCCAACTGTGTATGAGCGTGTCGTAAGACCACAATAATGCATGTTCGAGTTCTTGGTTTGACAACCAGCGCAGGGTCTTTTCAACTTCTGGTATGCAATTGTAAGTATGGTCATTTACAAGCAACAAAACAAAGACATAAAGCGTAACTCCTGCATAAAAAAAACCAGCGCTTATTTTGTTCTCCGAACACAAAGTATTTGCAGTAACATTGCACTAACATTGCAGTTACTTTACGTGACTTTTGAGAGCTTGTAGCTCATAAGCTAATGGTTCAATTGAGCTGATTTCTTTTTAAAAAAATAAATTCTAAGGTTTAATTGAGTGAGCAATAAAATTTTTTTAGTAAATATTTATAAATATTTACTTTTTTAAGAAATTATATCAGACGCCATTTTACTATAAAACACCTTTAATCACTGATATTGATAAGATTTTGTATGCATGCAGATCTTTAATAAAGCTACAACTTTTGTTCAATTGTTAAAAATTTTGAAATAATAGGGTTGCCACCTAATATTATGTCTTTTCAAGAGTTTTACACGTCATTTATCAGTTTTAAACTCTTGAAAAGACATAATATTCTTTCTGTCATAATATTCTGTCTTTTCAAGAGTTTTAAACGTCATTTATCAGTTTTAAACTCTTGAAAAGACATATTTATAGGTGGCAACCCTATTATTTCAAAATTTTATAATTTTGAAATTCTGACAATGGATTCGGATTCAGCGACCCATTTTTGTAGTACCATTTTTTTTTTGCCAGCCCCGAATTCATAAAACTACAAAAAATTAAGGTGGCAACCCTATCCACCATCTTGAATTTTAAAATTCTAACTTTAGATTCGAAATCAGCGACCCCATAACACTGATAAATGATGTTTAAAACTCTTAAAAATACATATTATTAGGTGGCAATACTGTGGTAAAAATTTAGCTGGCAACCCTAACCTCCATCTTAAATTTTAAAACTGTGACATTATATTCGAAATCAAATCCGTTGTCAGAATTTCAAAATTACAAGAATTCGCATAAATGAAAAAAAATCTAGGTGGCAGCTCTATCCGCCATCTTAAATTTTAAAGTTTGACATCATCTTCGAAATAAGTTACCCCTAAAACTTCCTAAAACTATTTACTCTATTCATACTGAAGTAATCTACAAACACTTGAGTAAAAATGCAGTGTACGCGCTGATTTCATCGTTCGTAAGCTTACTTTTGTATCACTGCTTAGCCGAAGTTGAAATCAACCTGCAATGGTACACGAGGCAGTAGCTCAAAAAAATGCATAATTATAACGATTGCCGTTCGAGCGCTGTGGTTTATACACATAATTATTTTATGCAAACATCTATACTTTCCACTGAAGTCGAAGCACACATCACACAGTGTTTGACTTTGGTACAATTGGCTAATGCAACATGCCTGATGTTGTAAGTGAGCTCGATGGCGTAGAATATGTTGCATGGTATTAATGATATTGAAGTCATACAAAAACCAAGTATGTACTGAGTGTAAAAGCAGTTGCAGTTCATCGCTGCAGGTCTCTGATAGAAACCATTCTTCATTAATAATCGTGCAAATTCTCACACATCGGCATTACCAAAGATAATTGGTAAGTCATCCACCGTACAGTCCTGATTTAGCACCCAATAATTTTTTTTTTTGCTGCACATCAAACATAATTACGAATAATTAAAAACAAATTTTTTGGAGCTACCTCAATCGGAGTGGAAAAAGTGCTTACAAATGTATATTGCGAATATTTTTGAAAGCGTTAAAACCTTTTTCGATAATAAATATTTGCTTTTTTATTGTAAGGCATGCTACTGAAAATAATGTTCTTAATTCTTTAATGAAAATAAAATCAAACGCTATTGGAGATGACGGTATTTCATTAAAATTCATTAAAATCATAACACCCTTTATTATAAAACTTTTGACGCACATAATAAATCACTGCTTAACTACCTCTTGTTTTCCATCGTCGTGAAAACTATCCACAGTTATACCAATTCCTAAAGTAACTCACGCATTAGCAGATATGAAAGATTATAGACCCCTTAGTATTCTGTCTGCTCTTTCCAAAATCTGTGAATCTATTATGGCTTTCCAAATTAATCAGTATTAAAAATCAAATAATCTCCTATCATTATACCAATCTGGCTTTCGATCCAGACATAGCTGTGCAACAGCAACGCTAAAAGTTCTTTATGATATTCGTTCATCTTACGATGCAGGTCATGCTATTTTGTTATGTCTTTTGAATTTTTCTAAAGCATTTGACTCTGTGAACCATTTTGTCTTAGTTAAAAAACTTAAGTGTATGTTTGGTTTTACGAGTAGTGCTTTTAACTTTATTGCCAACTATCTTGATGGAAGAAAGCAAATAGTAAAGATTGGCAACCGTTTTTCCGATTAAAACGATGTTAAAATGGGTGTGCCCCTAGGCTCAACTCTGGAGCCTTTGCTCTTTAGTATTTTCATTAATGATATTATTAAAGTGTGCAGTAACGTAAGTGTTTAGCATGGCTATGCTGATGATATTCAGTTATATATATCCAATCACATCAGACTTGTTGATTACTTATTTTGTAGACTAAATGAAGACCTAACTGCAATCGCAAAGTGGGCATCAGATAATTATCTATGCCTTAATGCCAAAAAATCGTATGTTCTTTCTATCTCCAGGGATAAACTTGACCACCAACAAATACCACCGATCTTTTTAAGTAATAATTGTCTACTAAAGGCCGCTTTACATTGTCCTACTGTGTGTTACGACTTGTGAGATAGAAAGTATTTGAATTTGAATTTGAATTTATTGAGTATACATTAGTACAATAAGAACTATGTTCTTTTACAGTACAACAGACAGATATCAAACAATTTTGGTTGGATATAACAACAAATTAATAGTTCTTAAAAAATATATTTAATTAAAACATTTAGAAAATAAATCAAGAGTGTAATGACAAAAAGTGAATAATAATAAATTAAAATCTTAATAACTAACAATGTTTCAAATAGTAAAAAGAAAAAAACAGAAAAAAAGGAAAAAAAAGTAAGAAAATAGTGATAGAAGAAATTAATGAGAAGAAAAGTGAGTAAATACAGATTGCCTAAAGATTCCCCTCCCTGTTATTTTTCTCAAAGAAATAGGTAACGCATTCCACAATCTTACGGCATTAATAAAAAAAAGATTGGAAGTAGTTAAAGAACAATGTCTAGGAACTATTAGAACACAACTTCTTCTGGATATGCTGAACTGTAGTTTTTCATAAAGATAGTGTGGCGTTCTTTCATGTATTATTTTATGTAAGTAAATACAGTTTCTATCATTAAGGTAACTTGCCAAATCGCAACCAAGTATAGCAGTTCTGAAGCTTGAAAGGTGGTCAAATTTTCTTAATCCATACACAAAACGCGTGGCATAGTTATATGCAACATTTAGTTTTAGCAGAGAGGAAGAATCTAGTTTACTGTACACTATATCTGAGTATGTTATTACTGGTAAGACAAGTTGCTTTACCAGCATACGCCTTAGGTCAAGAGGACAAACACTAGCAGACATTCTTAAATTACGTAGGATATAATAAACTTTCTGGACAACACTGTTTACGTGATCAACACAGGAAAGGGAAGAATTTATACAGTAACCAAGATTCACAATTTTTGATACTACACTCAACTTTCTTGTTCCAATATATAGGTTAGGAAGCACATTAAGGTGAGTTTTATTCTTACAAATAGGAAGTATTATTATTGAATTTCATCATTATGTCATTTTTAATTTTTGAATGAAGAAATTAATTTTTCGCTTTTAGACTATCTCACAGAGTCGCACCAAATTTTTATAATTTACACTACATTAATGCATTTAAAGCCTCTACAAAGTTCAATAAGCTGTAAAACTGCTTCCTTCTGCTATTCCATTTGAAAATACATTACGAGTTTAAAATTTTCTCGCTTAAATAATAAATTTCAAGTAAGTTTATGGTAAAATGCATCTCTGTTGGGAAAGAATGTGTGATGAAATTAGAAACAAACCAAAAAATAAAATGTTATACGACATGCCAAAAAAATCAAAACAGACTCGAACACACTCGAACACGCTTTCCGTTGTTTACACCATCTCACATTCTATCACACATGAAAATTTTGACATGTGTTAACACACAGTAGGATAATGTAAAGCGGCCTTAATGGTTGATAAAGTTGAAAGTTTAGGTTTTTATATTAACTGTAGACTTTTATCCTCTGATCATGTTAACAATATTGTTCAACGAGTTTACTACACGCTTCGATGCTTACGAATGTCTGCTAAATTTAATCCGATTGAGACAAAAAAGAGGCTTGTTGCACAATTAATACTTCCAATCATATCTTACTCAGAACTAATATAGAGCAATCTTGACTCGCACTCTTCGCATAAAATTCAGGTTGCCTTTAATGATGCTGCAAGATACGTGTTTGGCCTGAGACGCTTTGAACATGTATCTGAAGAGAGTAGAAGCATTTTAGATTGTAGTATTATAAACTACTTAAATGCGAGAAATTGTTTATTTTTGCATAAATTAATTTCCTGTGAAACTCCCGCATACCTCTATGAGAAGTTACGCTTCAGTGTTTCTACTCGAACACACAACCTCATAATACCTAAATTCAATTTCTTACATACTAAGCGACTTTTCTTCATCAACGCCATCAAACTCTGGAATTATTTACCTTCTAGTTTAAAATCTATTGTCAGCACGAATAAATTTAAGTCTTATGTTATGTCATGCTTTTCAAACATCTAGCTATCTATTACTTCTTTTTTCTAATTATTTATTTTGTCTTCTTTCTATGTTTCATCTTGGTTGTTATATTTGTAAGACTGTCTATTTATTAAAATCAGAAATAATAATCATAAATAATATGTTTAGTATTTTAAGTTATCATTGGCGTAGCAAGCGGGGCACTTATTTAGCTAGACAAACAATTTAAAAAGAAAACTTCAAACGTTATTCAAAATATCAGTTTTTTTACAACGATAATATATATATATGTGCGTTTTATATTTTGATCTTCTTTCTCTCTTCTTCGTTAGCATGTTCTCGGATAACCATTTTCTTTCTCTGTGTTTGCAAAAATATAGAACAAAATGCAGAGTTTCTACTGCAATTCCAATTTGGAAAAAATTCAGATACACTGAAAAAACTATTAAATGAAGTTGAAAATCTTTTTGCTTTGGTTTTGAATGTGCCTGCATCAGCAGCTTCATCTGAGCGTTCATTTAGTGCACTAAGACGAATTAAAACGTATCTTCGAGCAACTATGACATAGAAACGACTCACTCATGGGGCACTTATACATATTCAAAAAGATAAAACCGAATAGGAGGTGAAAGAGTTTGTTTCTCGCAAGGACAGAAAGGAAAATTTTGGAATAAATTAAATTGATACAACTTTTTTTACCGTATTGGATTTAAACCATGTAAAGATATACCTAGTCTTGCTTTATAAAAGCAACAACTATTTCTTATATTTTCATATTACCATATGAAAGATCCTTTAAAAAATTAGCTCTAATTTCGAAATTGGAAAAAATTTTCAAAATAATGACATTTTAATATGTTTTGTTTAGTTTTATATTTTTCTTATTTTGAAACTAAAATAAAAAATGTGTTTATTCATATTCATGTTTCTTTTAAGAAATATTGGTGCATATTTTTTGCCCCCTCCCCCCCCCCCCCCCCCAGATGAAATTAGCTTCCGACGCGGTTGTAAGTTATTTAAAGTTGCAAATTTTAAGTTAACAGTTGATAACATTTTAAGATATAAATTTGTTGCACTATTAAAATAATAATTATATATTAAGTATTTCATGTTATTCTAAGTATTCAAATTCTAAGTTAACTATGTTGATTTTGCATATAATCCTGTTGTACTGTTAAATGATCTCCTGTATCTTATTGTACTAAATAATATCAAATAAATATGAAATAAGGCCATTAATATTAATAGCAACCCTTGTTGCCTTATTGCCCTTTCAAATACTCCTCTTATACTAATCTTCGTTAGCAAAACGCGCTTTAACATGCGTATTGTAGCGCACTTTCAAGTTCATGCTGCCGACACACGCCACATAGCATTGGTTTTGTTTTTGCTTTTGATTCCTTCAAGAAATTTTAATACAAATGCAAATTACAAAAATTTTCTCCGATTTAAACCGCAAATATTCGATGGCGCACGTGCGCCGTCATTTGATTTTATTTCTCTTTGATTTGTAAATATTTCGTACGTTTTTGATATGAATTACGTAGCGTAAACTCAGTAGCAAATATTTGTAACTATATTTTTGTGATATGCATGTTTTTTATTATTGCATTTATTACCTACTCTTTGATGTTGCCCCAAGTGTTGTCCCAGGACATGCATACATAATAAACCTATGCAAATTTGCATTGATTCTTTTTTACGAATTATTAACATATATATGAGAAGACTTATTTTACCATTATAAAACTTATTGTGAATTTTGATCGGAGTGACATTGAAAATATTAATAAATTTGTAGGTATCAAGACATAAAATTGATAATTTTTAACATATATACTATTTAAAGTAAAATATTGCTTCTGTACTGTGCTTGTTTTCGTGCGTTGATTAAAACGCTTTTGTGCACATCCTGCACTGTCACCTATTTAACACTTCCATTAATTAGTCGACTTCAAATCGTTTACCTGTTGAATATCAATAAATGTTTTCCAATTAATACAATTATTAAATTTTAATCACCTGTTCCATAAATCAATTGCAATCCATGCATGTCATCAATTTTATCACAATGCCTATATTTGTCTTTTGCTCCACTGTCCATTGATTACGGCAGTCATTAACGGTCATAAAATTGAGTTCACATTAAAAATAATTCACAGGAAAAATTGCAGTTAATTGTTTCAGGCATGCACACAAATTCTGGATAAAAAACACAAAAACAGCAAAATAAAAAACAATAAACAAACACAAATAAAAACATGTGCTGTTAAATAAAGCATCAAAGAACAAATTAATTAAAAATGTTAAAAATTAAATATCATGCAAAAATAAATAAACACATGCAAACAATCGAAGAATTGATATTCTAGGCGCTAGATGGCGTGACAGCCAGCTGTGGATGACGTATTGCTGACACCTGCATAAACTATAGCTAGTCCGCGCGCTACAGCAACATAGGCAGCTAGTTCCGCTCATTTGCATGTCTGCGCCGTTTATCTTTTATCTGTTTAGCCAGCTACGAGTATCTGTAATAATCGCAAATTGTAGCTGTTTGCTGGGTGGATTTGTTTGTTTTTCAGCTTATATTTATTTTAACGATGAGTTGTGTTTACATGCAGCGTAGTTAAAAATTTTTATAATTTATCGTTTAGTTTCGAAAATAAAGTCGACATCACGTCAAACTGTTGGCAACGAAGGTGTACTGTGGCTAAGAATTCTAAAATTTGGCATTGAATTTGGCATTACAAATGATTGCAATCTAACATAACAATTTTTCGAAACAAATGTTGTATGCAATTATTTTTTTAATAAATCGGAACGATATTCCTTGTTGTTCTTTTTGTTTATGGGATTGTTCTTTTGTTTATGGGATTCGTTTAAAATTTTTTCATTTTTCAAACTCAAAGTACTTTTTTATTTTGATGCTTAAATAATAAAAAATAATATACTATAAGAGTGATTAAATTAAAAAGTTTACGAAATGTAGGTGATGAGTTTAGATAGTTTCAGGAAATCAGAGATTTTGTAGATGTTTTCACTACACACAGAACAATTTTGCAAAGTAAAATCATTGTGATGCATGTTGATTTAATTTTACATGATTTCATATTTCATTGTGGCAGCAACATGAAAATCATTATGATTGCATGTAAAATCATTGTTAATTCATCTACAAAAAGCGATGGTGTGCATGTGTTTGTATTAATTTTGCAGAGTATAGTCATTATGATTTCATGTAGAATCATTATGAAATCCAGTAAAATTATTATTACATCATGTAAAAAGTTAATCTACATGATTTCAGGTAGAATCATTATGATATCATGTAGAATCATTACGAAATCTAGTAAAATCATTATTGCACCATATAAAAAAATTTTTGCGTGCTGGAGTAGTTCCGTTGTTCCTGGCCAATTTTCTGAGCAAGTAGTAGCGTCGCACAGTGTAACGAAGCCCATGGGATGAGTGACAAAAATAGAAGGAATCATCGTAGGTACATAAAATTCGGCATGTATCATTATTTCGTAAATAATCTCCTATACCAAATTAACAATAAAAGTGCAATATCTCGAGTTGTAGAAAGTGTAAAAACCAAATTAACTAATTTTTTTATTGATTGGATACACAAAATGACCATTTAAAAATTTCATCAATATTTGCTATGGCTTTCATCCACCTCCTATACAAAATTAAGAATAAAAGAGCAACATTTCTAGCTGTAAAAAGTATCAGAAAAAAACCTGAACTATTTTTTTTATTAACTTCATTCAAATAATTACACTGTGCATGAATCGTTCATTTTTTTTTTTTTTTTGCAAACAAGCTAGAGACATATCACTTCAGCATAATAAAATCCAAAGCTCACTTTGGACCCTAAGAGTTGGGCTTCGAGGGTTAAACTGTTTTAAAAAATTATTCTCCAAGTAATTTTTAATGTTTCACTCATTGACACGAAGTCGATTAAGTTAATGAAAAAAAAGTTTTTCATTAACAGCGTCCTCGAATTATGCTGAAATGATATGTCTCTGGCTTGTTTGATGTTTGGACATGCACAGTGTTATTATATAAAATTTTCATCAAAATCTGCCACGCCTTTTGCTCACCTCTCTTACAAAATTAAGAATAAAAGTGCAATATCGCCAGTTGTAGAAAGTAAAAGAAAGAATATTAGCTTGCTTATTATTAACTGGTTTCACTTAATTATCATATAATTATTTTATTCAGATTGGCAACGTCCTTCACCCACCTCCCACACAATATTCAATGAAGTTTATTAATTAAAAATATTTTTATTTTAAAACATAGTTTTGTTTAAATTTTACATAAATTTTAATAATGAGAGAAAATAACAGAGAAAATGAATAAATATAGTTTAACCAATAGTTTCTTATGTATGTTTGTTGCAATGAAGCTTAGGCTAAATGGTCTGTTGTTTTTTTATGCAAATAAATAAAATTTACTTCACATTTTTCCTCCGACGTTTCGCTGGTTATTTTTCAGCTTCCTCAGGGATATTTATTCAATCTTAAAGTAAAACAAAATATTGTTTTTATGTATACAAATATAAATGTAAAATTGAGACTATAACTGAACAAAGGTAACAATAGATTTTTAAATTATTAAACGAATATGTACTTACAAAATTTTTAATTTTACATTAAAAACTGATTTTTTACATTAAATTTATATTAAAACTGGTTTGACTATTTAAAAAACATCGTTCATCGTTGTTTTGATTTTTTGCTGTATTCGTAGGCTCTCAAGTGTGATTTTTTTATTTGTTCTCTTTTCTTTTTCCAGAATTTTAATATTATCAAAATCAGCTGTGTCCAGTATCCAAAATGTGTTGAGAAAGTCCAGTTGATGCTCTTTCCTTCTTTATGTCTGCCATGTGTTCCTTCATTCTTATTCCAAGTATTCTCTTTGTTGTCCCAATGTTTACTTGTTTGCAATTTTCTCCGTTTTTTCCTTTGCAGCTGATCTCGTACACTACGTTGTCTTGCTCTAGCTTATTTATTTTGTCTTTAATGTTTGTGAATAGTTTTTCAAGCGTCTGATTAGGTGTGCATATGATACGTTCTCTTTTTGTATTGTTCTGTGCAAGTGTGAGAAAATTATTGACTGTCATCCATGGCAGAATTAGAGAAGGTATATGCATTTCAGACTGCGCTCTCTTTCTCATAGACAGAACTGTCAAACTCAAGCATTTTGGTATTTTTGCCTATTTTCGCTTTCCTATCGCATTCTCATCGTTTTCAGATTTTGTATGAGCTGTCAACTTCGTTTTGACAGTTGCGGCAGTCTCCCTCTCCAAAATGCATATACTTTCTCTAATTCTGCCATGCTGTCATCAGAATAATTCGATGAGTTACTCGACACAAAGACAGAGAAATCGAGATCAGAAATAAAATCAATTTTGTCATCATTCGTATCATGATCTTCATTTAAAATGAATTCATTGATTTTATAATAATTATTCTGTTTTTTTTTCAAAATGTTTTTAAGGGAAGATATAAAAGGATCTGATGAAAGTAGTAACTCACGGAATATATCTATATTGCATAGTTCTCAAAAACTTTTACGGGTATGATTCTAAACTCTTTATGACTAGCTTCTAAAGCAATGGTTGAAAATAACAGCGTAAAATTTGGAAGAGTAAATTGTAACAAAACTTAATAGTTCTGATGAATTTTGTAGTCAAAACCATAGCAAACAATTTTAAAAGAACTACGATGAAATCGGATGCGTACAACTCGAGAAATCTACGAGAAATAAGTATATTGATTTTTGTATTATTTACTTAAAAAAATTTCAAGTAGCATGCATTAGTGTTTTTGCACAATAAAGTCCTAAATTGAGCCCTTTTTTGTTTTAAATGTGGAATTTCACCTTCATATGTATTTTTGGGTAGACAATTTCGTACTCATTTTCAACAAAAAATGCTTTAGAAAAGCTTGGTCATAAAAATCCTTATTTGAAATTCTGAGACCAAATTTTGGGAATGTGTTGAGAAAGGCATATTTTAAGATGTACTTCAAAATAACGAAATTTTGTAATTATTTTATTTTGTAAAGTATTATTATTTTGTAATTTTGCTTGAGCATAACACTTTATTTAAATTACTTAAAAAAATTTAATTTCTCAAAATAATTTTTTGTCTTGAAAAAATTGTAAGAAAATTTTTAGATTTGATTTTGATTATAAGGAAGCAAATTGTTTTATAAATATAGAGGAATGAATTGTTAAATCAAACAGATAAAACAAAACCTTTAAATAAATAAAAAAGGAAAGGTATAACAGGTATTTATTAATGTTGGAAACGTCATTAAAGGATAAGTATAAAATACAGTCCACATGCACTCACCAGCTGGACATATCGAACACTCAGTTTTTATTTTCGGCTTCCCAAATTTTCAGAATGTGTTGAAAAAGAGTTCTTTTAAGACATACTTAAAAATAAAAAAGCAAAAATGTCGTTTTTGTTTGATTGAATTTGAAACATTATGAAAAATTTGTTATTTTTTCATAGAAATTTTCGCATTTTCGTCAAAACATGTTTTAGAAAAGTGATCATAAAATCCTTATTGTAATGTAGTCTGAGACCAAACTTTTGGAATGTGTTAAGAAAGGCATGTGTTAAGACACACTTTAACTATAAAAAAAGAAAAATGTTTTTATTCTTTTTAAAATTTTTGTTTTATAGCAAGAATACGTGAAATATATTTTTGCTTAAGTTTCGTATATGAATTTTGCTAAAACTTTTGGGATTTTGGAAAATATTCAGTACAAAACTACACAAACTGAAATTTCGTGTTATTTTCAAAGCAGCCACACCACAAATAGAAAGATATCAAATAATCCTTTAAGATTCAAATAATTAAGACTCCTAGCTATAAATGTGTATAATTACTTTTACAAATTTTTGACTTTTTTTCCATGCCTGCTTTTGTCCACCACGTTACACTGTTAGAGTATTCACAAGGTGTGCTATCATGTCATATTGTCATATTGTCCTAAAATTTTACAACTAAAATTTACAAGGTAAATAAATGCAAATAAGGAACAGCTGTTTGATTACGACACTTCAATAAACAAAGCTTTTAGAGTTGTAATATATTAGTACTTTTTTTATATGGAAAGCAACAATAAAATGTTTAAACTAGTGTAAAAACTTAGGACAATATGACATTATGACATGATAGCATACCTTGTGAATACCCTAAATGCGTCGTTGCAAAAATGAAAATAGTTTTTAATGGCCTAAAAAGTGAATACAAGTGAAATGATAGTGGAAGCACATGTTTTCATAAACTTCGACACAGACGAATATGGTAATGTGATATGTGACTATAACAAAATAATATAAAAATGTATTATTTTAAGAAACTTTAATTGACTAGGAAAGTTTAAGGTACTTACCTGAGGAAGATGTACAGGAAGCTATACCACCTACTGGACTACGTGCACTTTATCGAGAAAAATTATTTAGTTGGAGAAAAACTGAAATATATTATGTTATTATAAGTCGTATTTTTATATTTTTCAATAAAAAAATTGATAAAACCAACTTGGAGTTCTTTTTATTTGAAAATGAAGTCAGGACTAGCTGGATTTCATAATGATTTAACATGATTTGATAATGATTCAAAATGGCCATCATAATGATTCAACATGAAAATTAATTGCGATTTTTACATGAAAATCACAATGGTTTTACTATAAATTTATATGAAGCAAAATCATAGGGGAAACATATAAAATCATAATGTTTCTAGTTGATTTTACAATGATTTTTTTCTGTTGTATTTGCAAGAAAGTTTTAAGGCGTATCGTTGAGGAAAATCCGTCTGCTTCCATTGAAGTATTAAGAGTCATTAAGAATGTGCGTTATCGACGTTGACATGTTGTTACAAAGAAGGCAGCAAGGCGTGGCCCTACCACGCAGTAAATGTTCATGAGAAAGAGACGTATGTCAAAGTCCGAGACGAATGAAGTACTAAATTTGTTTGCAGCATGCTGACTTGGGGAGAATTGGTCTTAGCCGTTAAGGATGAAGGCCCGGTTTCACCAACTATACTTAAGTTGCACTTGAGTTTAACCAATAAGTTTTTGCTGGTTAGTTTAATTATTTTTAAAAATATAATCAGTTGTTTGCTGTCGATGACTTAAGTGTACCTTAAGTCACGAATTTTCCATACTTATGTTGAATTTAAGCGTGACTGATGAAACGCATTTTCAGAGTCTATACATAAGTAAAACTTAGGTATTGATTGTGAAACCGGACCTAAGTGTTTTGTAAAAGTGATGGTTGGAGTTCCAAACATTTAACGTGCTTTCTTCGAGGCGTCAGTTAATGAGGCGGAAGATGTCCTTTCTTTCGGCAGTGGCATAGAAGAAAGTTGGTGTAGACATTTTTAATATCAAATTTTTGTGAAATTTTCTTAGAGTTCGTAGTAAGGAACTTATATACTTGGGTGAAAAAAGGGCTTGAGGGAAAAAACTGTGTTTCGAGAAAATCGAGTCTAAAACTTTTGAGAGATTGCAGCTCGTAAGCTATTAGTTCAATTTTGCTGATTTCTGTTTTAAATAAATTCTAAAGTTTATTGCGGTAAGTGAGGGGCCGTTTATGCAATTATAAACCACAATCCCGTGCTTACGCAAACATTGGTTTTCTGGTTTTTTTAATGATTCATGAGCAGCAATTAACAGGGGCCGTTCAAGTATTACGTGGATTCCACTTAATTCAAGTATTCTCTCTCGACGCATATACTTTTTTTTTTTCTGTATTTTGTAAAAAATATTTTGAATTATGACTATTTAACGTGCTAAAATCGGGACCACATTTTGTACGAAATGGTTTTTGTCTTAACCGAGGCTAATTTCGTTCTGTGAGCGAAAATCTAATGAATTTAAAAAAAGGTACGGTCTTATGTACTCATATTTAAAACTGCAATTCGTATGTTTTAAATGCAATTTTGCTGAATCAACGCGAGTGAAATCTAACAATAGTTTGTGGCAAACCTTAAAAACATATGGCCACATTGCTATAATATTTATTTCATACTGCTTTTGAAACCTGTTCATATTCGTGGTGCTTCCGCTTCCGCAGTCAATGGATTTTTAATAACAACAATCATCGAGCAACACATCGATAATAATTATTAAGTTAAAATGAGTCAGGCATGAAAAATAAGAATAACACCAACAACACAATTAACCGAAAACCAATTTAAACATAAGTCGCGTAAACTGTCAACGGTTCCAACACAACAACAATAACAACATGTGCAATACAACAAAAATACTGTCCCCAAAATAGCACGCCACGAAAAAAGGAACAAGCAAAACTGGTCAAAAGAATACTAATGTCAGCTTGTTTTGGTGCGTTTTTCAACATTCACCTTAATTGCATGCGAGTGTCAACATATGAAATAATATAAACGAGTCCTTTATGCAGCCAATGCATAGTATGAGTGTGAATATGTATGAGTGCGCTTATGTCGAAGTGTTTGTCTAGCTCTTACTCTGTGAGGTCTGAGCAGTAAACAAAATGTGCTGACTAGGTGTTTGCCACAAATTACCGGAGCAAGTCTTTCGTTGTGGTCTAGCAAGGATACAAAAAGCATATTTGTACAAAACCAAACACACACATAAATACACTTAAAACTGTACCACCTTCTCGTCTAAAGGGGTAAGTGGTTGAAAAAGAAAATAAAAATGAAATGATTACACTAATGGCACGAATTATAGACGCATTAGGGTAAATTAAAATCATCACTTCACGTTCAGAGCGTCCTGCTAGAAAGGTAAAAGAGGCCGATAGAGAATAATAACAATAACAACAACATAACCACTGGTTTGGAAAATGTTTCCGAATTCTATCTGTTCGGTGTACAAAGATAAGTGGGAAATTATTACAATTACAGTGAAGTGATGGAAGTGGCAAGAAAATTTAATTCAACAACTGGTCACAAAAATGGTGTAGTTTCACTGAAAATGGAGTTTTGTCGAAACAGCAAAAATTAATATGTCACCGTCTATTATGTGCAATAGTCCAAACTATAATTTTCGCGCACAAAAAATTTTTTGTGCGCGGTCAAATTCAAGGAAATCATTTGAGGTCCTTATCCATTTTATATCATGGACTTACAATTATTATATATTTTAATTTTTATAATTACTATATCTTTTAATTAAAAGATATAGTAATTAAAAGTCAGAAAAATTAAAATATACAATAATTGTAAGTCCATGGTAAAAAATGGATAAGGACCTCAAATGATTTCCTTGAAATTTGACCGTCAAAATGCATTATCTTTTTTGTAGTGGTGTACACTGTCTTGTTTAAATGTCTAGTTGGTTACAAAGCTTCATTATGGACAGATTTTGCAATAGAAAGAGTTTTCCACTGTTCATAAATATAATTTTTCAGTAATTTTGCAGGTTTTTTTTAACCACAAAACTATTGGCACAGTAAGCATGTAAAACTTCATGACTGGTTTAATGGCCTTATTAAAGCGATTTGTAATTAACAAATATTTTTACTAGATAGAATAATAAATTAACCACACAATTCACTTTGCTTCATTTCAACATTTAATTTACATTATTTATTAAAAATAAATAAAACTAAAAAGTACACGATTTCGCTGAACAAAATTATACGCACACTTAGCCATATTCTTAAAATTTTATCGGTCTGGCAACTTTTTTCTGAGAAATCATCATTATTCTAACTATCATTTACCACTATTTTTCAATAGGTAAATTTTATTGTTATTATATCTAGTAAAATATTTATTTATTAAAAATCGCTTTAAAAAGGCCATTAAATCAATCATATGGTTGAAATTGCTTATTGTGCCAATAATTTAGCTCGGCGCTGTATATTCATTTTCTTCAAACTTATAGTCCCTACTAGCTATGTTTGGTGACGGGACATAGCCCCAAGGAATTGTGTCAATTCGGAAGAATGGGTGAAAGTTAGTTGGGGGTGGATAGATGGATGGAGTAGTGTCGGTGAAGATTTTTTTTAAATTTGCTCAGCTCAAAATTGCCGGGTAATACAGCAGGGAGACTATTCCAAAACTTTACCGTGCGACTATAAAACATATTATCTTGGTAATGCGAGGTTCTGTAACACATCGGTAAAGGTAAAGGGTGGGCTTGGACAGCTACCCGAGTGGACCTGGGAAACACACTATCTGGTGGCGTCAGGCCATGTTTCTCCCTTGAACACTTCCCATGTAGTACCTATACAGAATACTGAGGCAACCAACATTGCGTCGATGCCCAAGAGTGTTGAGAGAGAGGATAAAATATTTTCATCCCCATCAAATATACCGCACGACGTTGATATTGTACTCTTTTTTCGGCCTGATATATGAGGTGTAGTTTCAAAAAACCTAAGCTTTTGGCCGCTTCTTTCGACAAATCGAAGATATGATCATTCCAACGTACAGTGGCTCACAACGAAAGTCGCGCAGGCATTTCTTAGCACTTTTGTATTGGTTTCAGAAATGAAAATGTAAGAAGAAACTTGGAGTAAATACTTTTTTCAAAACATTCTTTATTGGTGAGCAAAATTAAACAAAAACATAGTTAAAAAATTAGAACATAATATAAAACAAAATTAAATCAAACCAAAGCTTTAAAAACGAGCTCACATTGAAAGTCTGGAAGATAGGGAATTAAATGCTAAAACTAAGAATTTAATATTTTGTTGCCAATCCTTTTTCTTATATGACTTCCTGTAGCCATTTTGAAATGGGTGCAACCAAATTTTTAAAATCTTCAGCTCCAATCTGATTCCACTCTTCACTTAGGATATTTTTTTTAGGATTGGATCTTTAGTTGCACATCTCTAATACTGCACTCAGGGTTCAAGTTCATCTCATACATGTTCTATAACATTTTAATCTGGGCCTTGTGAGGTTGTTTTTATGACATTTGTACAAATATTAAGTACTCAATTCTTTACCAAGAGCGTCGTTTGTTTCAGGTCACTGTCTTGGTAAAACTAAAAATTGTCTGCAATTCCTTATTTACCCGCACTTTCTTTTACTTGCGCCATGAGTATGTCAAGGAACATATTTTTGTCCATTATACCTTCAATAAAATTAATCCTTCTAACATCACACGCAGCCCCAAACCATGACTGATCCTCTACCATGCTTAATCGTATGTTTAGATTTTTTATTGCAAAATTCTTCATTCGGTTGTCGCTTTCCATGTGAACCATATAAATTAAATAAACTCTCATCGGTAAACAAAACCTGTACTAAAAGTTTATTGTTTAAAAGTTCTAAAGATGCTAATGTTTTCTGTTTTATTAACCTTGCTAAAGAATAGAAAGTCTTTGGTTATCTGCTCATGCATTTTTCTTTCTAATACAGTGCTTTTTTCGTGCTACTCCTCAATTTAAACATTTTTTTTCTCAAAACTCTTCAAATTGTTTCTGAGTGTACACTCTTTTTCAAATTTAGTTTTAACATGACCTCCAGTTTTAGTGCAAATAAAAATGGGTCTTTTATTATTTCTCTTAAAAAATACCTTTCATCTTTGGAGCTAAGTTTATTTTTAGCTACTGTACGTTCTTTATTGCATATTCTCTTATCTTGTATATAATGCTTGATTATATCGTGCACTGTTGATTTACTTTTTAAGGCGAATTGTGAAATTTGTTGCTCGGATTTTCCTTTCAAATAATAATCTATCACGATCTGCCTTTCTGCCAGTGTTGATTGATTCACTTTTCGAGATATGTTTAAACATTAAATAAATGTTTAAACAAGGTTTTAAGTTTTACGTTTGACTGAAGTTATTCCAACAGTATTAAAAAGTTGTAAGCAGGAATAACGGTTTAAGGATCACAAATTGCATTTTTTCTTTACTTGCCCGACTTTCAATGTGAGCTCGTTTTTATAGGTTTGTTTCGATTTAAATTTGTTTCACCGTTATGTTCTAATTTTTTAATTATGTTTCTGTTTAATTTTGTTAACCAAAAAATAAAGTTTTGAAAAAAATATAAATTGTAATATTCTTCATACATTTTCATTTCTGAAATCAATGCGAAAGAAATAAGAAAATACTTTCGTTGTGAGCCACTGTAGATCAGATTGGATCGACATGCCCAGAACGTCAAGAGCGGCTGATTCCACAAAATCCACACCATTCATAATGAGGGGAGTTAATGGTCAATCCATCCATCCGCTTATGAGTTAACAGACAGCACTGGGTCTTACTTGCATTAAACTCTATTAGCAAAACCCCACTCGGGGATTTTTTGTAGATCATTAAGTAGTTTGTCATTCATATTTTGCCTCTTTCTCTCAGTCTCCATAGAGCTTGGGCGTTTTTTAAATGAGTATGAATGAAAAGACAGAAAGATAAAACCAGAAATAAGGTTGGCGATAGAACTGAACCATGCGGTACTTCTGCGTTGATGGCGTGATCCTCAGACGAAATGCCGTCTACTACTACACGAATCGTTCTGTCCTTGAGGAAGCAAGTGATCCATCGAGCAAAGTTTGCACCAACACCGTATGCAATTAGTTTTTACACGAGTACTTTATACCACATTCGTTCATACCCTCTCGAAATATCCAGAGCAACAACACTGCTCTCACCGAAAAAGTGAACGCATTGGCACCATTTCTCGGTTAGAATGAGGTTACCAGTAGAGCGAGGCCTATGGCCAATAACGAAATATTGGCCGCATTCAGCGCAGACAACAGTTGGCAACTGTTGTGTAAAAATTCGCTGAATGGTACATATTTGGTAGCGCTAACTAAAACTGATAAAGTAGCGAACGCATTTTAATCGAGCGAACAAATTCTATGCTACATGAACACAACTGTTTGCTTAACTGTCAGATGCTGTTACTGACTCTGTTAAAGTAATAAACGCAGAAAGAACGCAGCAAATTTAAGTGAGAAACCTTCGCAATTGAATTAAATTTACATAAAAATTAAATTGAATCTAACTTCTGACGTGTAGAGTAGCAACACATTCAGAGAAAAACATCGTGAACTAAGGTAGCGCTACTATTACAGTTCACAACAGTTGTCTGCGCTGAATGCGGCCATTGACGATCACTGAGCAGTGGGTTTTGCTCCAGATAGTTCATAAAATTGAAGTTTATAACGCTCTCCATAACTTTGGAAGGCATAGAGCATTTCGCAATGGGTCGGTAGCTTGCAGGGTTCGTGGCATCGCCCTTTTTAGGCACCGGATGGATATTTGCCACCTTCATACAGCAAAGAAGCACACATTTTAAGCACAATTGGAGGTATGCCGTTAGGACCATAGGCTTTGTTTATGTTGAGGTTTGTAAGGACCCTTTTAAATGCTCTCGTTCGAAAGTAAATCTCCTGCATTGCAGCAGATCAACCCTCAACAAAGGTCAGTGGCTGATTGCTATCCAAGAGGGTGAAGTTATGTGTAAACAATCTAGCCAATTGGTTCGCTTTATCGGACGGGTCAGTGAAGATTTGGTCATCTTTTAAAAGACTTGGTGCAATCGATGACAATGTCTGATTCCTCACTCTTTTAACAAATGACCAAAAATTTTTGGTCCCATTGGAGCAAAGAAGAACCTGTTCCCGAATGCGAGCTTCGTGCAAAAACTTTTCGCGTTTTAATATTGCATTACAGCGATTCCTTAGCTCGTATGAAGTCTTTTAGTATCAGTATTCTTGTTAGAACTCCAATTCTGAAAGGCTTCCTCCTTGGACCTTACTGCAATCCTGCAAGTCTCATTAAACCTTGAGTGATCTTTTGGTTTAATGCTTCTCATCTTAAGCATTATAAAATAATTTTTTGTCCATAATAATGAAAACCATCACAGCAGCGGCATTCACATTTCTACCAGCGTAACATAATTTCCAATTGAAGTAACAGTAAAAATTATTTAACGCAGTCCAATTTTCCTTTCCATAAAACCATGCAATCTTCTTCAGGGCTTTAGGCAAAGTGGTGCAGGGGTTAGAATATGGAAAAACAGCGGGGATGATACAATGGTACAAGTTACCAAGAGGTGCGTTGACACTCATAAAAAATTTTTATGATGCGAAGTCAGAAAAAGGTCTAGGATATTATGGCTATGCATTTCACTTTGTGTTAAAAAAGTGCGTTCCTTCAATAGTTGAATCAATTGGTTCGATTCAGCAAATAACTCAACATATTGCCCAACAGGATTTAATGGAGCCGAGTGACGTAACCAAGCCGGGTTGTGGACATTGAAATCGCCTGCAACAACGATCTCACTGTCAGGAAACAACCCCAAAATACCTCCTTAGATTCGGACTTCTATAAAAAAACAGAAATGTAGCAAGTGCAAGCGAAGCCTAAACCTAACCCACATTGAGCTAAGCTCTGGATCAGTCACGTTCAGACTGCTATCACATTGGTACGGTACATCTGATCGACAAAAATGGCAATGCCCTTATGAAAAGAAAACAATGACACTAAGCGATACCAAGGTATATGAAAATCCAGTGGATCTGCATCCTCGGCTACCTGTGTCTTACCTAGTGCCGTTATTTGAGGCCTATGTAGAGTACAATGTACATAGACTGAGAAAAAAATTCGCTCTCAGTCCACGAATATTGCAAAAATTTATGCGAAAATGGCCCGATATTTCAATCATATATCAATCAAATATGGGCATATAAGGTAATTCATTACGACTAGAAGAAGATTGCAAAATATGAGCATTACAAAAATGCTGAAGCAAGTGTTATGCCTTTGCCTCAGCACAATTCAGGCCACTGTGCAAACCTACTTTCTTACTAATTACGTACCTAATTGGAGAGCATAGTGGAGTTGACGGAAACGAAATCAACAAAAACAACAATTACTTACACAGTAAAATTTGGGACTATGTCCCGTTTTCTTGAAGAAAGACATAATCCCAATAACTGGATTTAAAATTATGGCCAGTTTAAAAAAGGGTCACAAGCTAAAAAAAGGACGTAATCTCTAAAAAGATTTCATCATTAAAAAATTGATTTGCATAGTACGGAATGGTAATAGCAACATTCCGTACAAGGGCAAATCTCCAAAAAAATAATTTTTACATAAATTTGATTTTGACTTATTTTTATGTGATACGGTTAGTTTTGCGACATCCAACTTAGTGATGCGACATGGCACCATCGTCCTTATTGGGTTAAGACAATACATATCAAAGAAATAAAAAATGGTATTTTTTCTTTTGTTTTGTTTTGGAGCGCCGCTCTGAATTTATATGTATCTCACTTTTTGTCTGTCTCGATGTTCATCAGTTTTTTTTTTGTTGCGCTCAAGGTTGATTAATATTCGACTGAGCTTCTCTCAAGTGACTTAACCTGTATTAATCAGCCTTATTGTTAAAATTTCGAAAGGAAAATACTCCTTAATAAATCTGTAGCGCAAATAGGATATTTTAAAAAAATGTTCATAAAAATCGGCCCAGTACTTTTTGAGTAAAGTCGTAACTTTACATTTTCACTTCAATCTTATATAATAGTATAGATAGATACCCATTGAAACATATGTGAAGGTTTTGCGTAAAGTGATAGTTTTGAGTAGACATTTTTTGCTTGTGAATTTTGTTTTTTAATTTGTATGATCAATGTTCTTGCTAGAGTAGATTAAATTCGTGAAAATTTTTTCCATAAAAAAAATTTTATTTCATTTGCCAAATTATTAACATACTTTTTTGAGCCGAAAAATAAACATTCTTTTATCATTTTAGTAGGAAACAATTACTTATAAATGAACCATGTCTTATTTAAGAATAAGTTCAGAAATGAACAATAAATGCTACTTTTTCAAATTCCTTAATGATTTAAAAACAGTATTATGAAATTTTCTCCCTCTTACTGTACCACAAGCGTAAAGTGAGAGTTTTGGGTACGTTTTCGGAAAACATTTTTTAATTTATGTTTTTTAATCACTAGATCTAAACTACATTTCTGATAGGACTGAATTCATTAAATTTTTTGTCCATCAAAAAGTTTCCATAAAGTTTTCGATTTAATTTTAATTTTACTGTTTTCCAATTTTAAATAAATTCAGTTATGCGAGCAATATTTCGCTGGTGATGGCCCTGAATGTATTACTACTTTGTTCAAATTTCAAAAATTAATAGAATTGGTTAACATTATCATTTCTTTTTAAGCATATTATCGATATGCACCAATAAAACAATTTATGATTGAAAAAGATTAATTTCTGAGTGCCGAAAAAGTGCTTATCTTTGTTTTTTAACTCGTTTCCGAACAAAAAAAGTACAATTGGTGTTTTTTTTTTAATTATTTTTGAAGAAAGGTTCGCTTTTGAGAGGAATTTTAGTCCGATGAATGAGTCCAACAAGGTTCATTTATGAGTGCCGCAAAGGAACTTTTCTACCCGAAAAGGTTCATAAATTAATTAAAAAAAGATTCGAAAATATTTTTATGAAACGTAATAGAGGTATTAGATCTGATAAAAATAACTAGATCCCGAGACTTGATGGCAATCACAGTATCAACAAAATTTGGAGATCTTAAAACTTTTATTCTTAGACTGTGGGGACTGGTAAAAATACAAGTGCAAAGGATTGCAGCCTTTAATTATAAACTACCAAAAAGAAGAAATTGTTATTTTGACGAAAACCACAAAGTGGGACAAATTGTTTGGGTCTCTGTACCCTTGAACAATGTTTCGATCAGTGACAGGACATAATCCCAAATTAAAAATTGGGATTAAAAAATGACCAAATGACCAGTTTCAAAAAGGTCATAAGTCTAAAAAAAGGGGGCATAATCATAAAATAAATTTAATTAAATTTGATAAATTTGAGATATAAAAAAATATGGATTAAGAAAGCAGAACAACTAAGGTAAATACGTCTGAAATAACAGCACATTCAGTACAAGTTCAAATCATTTTATCGTGAAAAACACCATAAAAAAGTTTTGACAAGTTCGAATCATTTTCTTAATCGATGAATTCATTTCATTTTTCTTTTTTTTAATTTATTTCATTTTCATATTAGGAGTTATTTCATTCTTGGTTAGGAGTTATGTCATTTGGTTATACAATAACCCCAACAACCCCTAATATTTGGGAGTTATTGCATTTTTTGCATAAGGAGTTATTTCATTTTTCGTTAGGAGGTATATCATTAGGATTATTTAGGATTTGTAGTTATTTCATTTTTAATTAGGAGTTATTTCATTTAGGAGTTATTTCATTTAGGAGTTATTTCGTGTAGCCAAACGGTCGTACTGTCCATTATTTTATTATATAAGTGTTTGTTAAAACCATTTGAGACTATGCCCTTTTAAAAGCCGGCATAGTCCCAAGCGGTCAGAGCACCAATTTGGTATTATGACTGCTTAATAAGTGATCATAATCCAAAATCCAGCTTTTGGGATTATGTCCGCAAAATAAGGGAACACAATTCCAAATTTTCATTTTGGGAATATGATCCTTGAGGCTATGTCCCGTCACCGTTTCGATCTTTACTTCAGTAACACAAAAAAAAGGTTGACAGCAACAATACGCTGAAGCCGAGGTATGATATAAAAATCAATTACACAAGTAGTTCTTCCTTTATCTAAATAGTATCTTTTGCTGCACAGTTTTTTCAGCAAGAATTGCCAGCCTACTAAAAACAGAGCCCATCGCATTTGCATTAAATTTTCGACATTTTCGAATACCTTTTAAAACTGGTTTTTCACTTTAAATTTAAAAATTTTTCTTAAAAAAATATCTAGTCTTTTCAGCATTTAAAAGTCTTTGGGGTTATTATTTATTTGAACACAAATGTTCGAGAAATATGCACACAACCTTTTGTCGACTACGTTTATAAGAATCATAACTTTAGATTTACTCGAGAAACCAGTTTTTACATTTTACCGAATATTTCAAAACAGTATTTATCCTGTTGTCCAATACTTGGTCTATCCAACGAAGATGAGGACGTCCTCTTCCATGTTGATTTTCGCCGGGTACCGAATTATAAAATTGTTGTACTTATGGCCACATTGCAATCGTTGCTCCCAATTGAGACAGATTTTACCGTAGATCTCACGAAGCATCTTTCTCTTGAGTACTTCTAAAGACTTTCACCAAAACATTTAAAACGTTTAGATTTGTGCAGAATTTGGTAGAACGGGTATGTTTAACGTCTTAAAGAACGTTTCTTTGTGCTTCAAGGGGTCTTAATTCTCAATTTTTTACTGAGCCCCAAGTAACACCTGCAAGCAAGAGCTATCATCGTTATCGTTTTAGTTTTACTTGAAATCGCCAGTGGTCGAAATTTGATCTTTTCACTGTGATCTTTGACCTACATCGTGGTATGAAATCGCTTTCATTCTCAGATTAGCGTAGAAACGGGTTTAAAACGAATCTATTTCACAATCTCAATATATATACATTCGCACGTGTTACATAAAGACATGCTTATTGTAGGGTATCCATAAGAGATAGCGAGAAATGTTCTTCCACCGTGTTCTTCCATCTCTTATAGCTTAGCTTTTATTAAAGAAATTCTGTTTTGAATACGCATATTTCAGGTCAAAGGTCTCAAAAAGTATTCGGTGCACTCTTATTCCCTACTCTTATTCATTTGAAAGAAAAATTATCCAAATCGGTTGAGAAACACTGGAGAAAATGGTACTGAACTGTTTTTCCTGCACCTATTTATATATAGATATCAATTTTGATCGTTGAACTAGTAAAACGTTGAATGCCAGATATACGAAAAACTTAACAATTTCGAAGGAGGTGTTGTCAACACTAACGTGTTTTCCAAGACGCTGAGACTGTTTGTTGGTTGAAATCAGGTATTTGGTCTTACCCACATTTACTTTAATGCCCATTAGCTTCAAATTTCTGTCTAATTTCGCGAATGTTGCATTTGATCCGAGAAAATTATTGCCAATTATGTCAGTGTAAGTAGAATACGTTCGCAGAAACAATTGGATAAAAAAATAATTCAGGATTTTTGACTTTGATTTAGGTCTTTATGTGAAAATTTTGGTTTAACAAAATATTAGGTACCTTATGGAGAAATTACTATAGAAAGCAAAATCACAATGGTTTCAGATGATTCAAAAGCTTAGAGTGTAGACTTTTGGAACAATTAATTTTGTTGTAACTAGCCTTAGCTGTCAACAAATATCAAACATAATTTTTGAATACATCTTTGTCAGAAAAAAATTTCCAGAAAATCTCGAAAAATAGCACCCAATTGTAAAAAAATCGGGTTTCATTTAGCGCCAATAGCAGTGTGAAATAGTTAAGGAAAATTAAACAAACATTTATGAACTCTTTTGCAAAATTGAAGAAATTAATTTTGACTATAACTAAGAGTAACATTTTCTCTGAAAATAAGATCTTTTCTACAGTTTACTAATCATCGGCTAAAACTAAGAGAAACATTTTCTCAGAAAATAAGAAATTTCTCTTAGGATCCCTGGAAAAATAAATGAGAATAACAATGAATTTTTGAATAAAATTTTTGGGCATTCGTTCATTTTCGTTTTTGGGTATAAGGACATCTTTTTTATTTGGGACAATCGCCCAAATTTCCAAAAATGTACAAACGTCCAAAGAAAAAAAATTAGATAATCGTACATTATGAAAGAACATTCTTTTAGTAGATTCTATGTAAATGAGATAACAACGGTAGGAGATTTGTAACGAATTGAAGTTACGGCACCACGAAATAGCCTCAACTGAAATAAGCACCAATAAAATAACACCCAATAAATAAGTCCCAACGAAAATGAAATAAACTCCAAAGGATAAACATTAAAGAATGCACAATGCAATGAAATAACTTAAAATTTGGGGCTTATTTTATTATGAAATAACACCCAACGGAAAAAATGAAATAAGCTCCATACAAAAAAAAGTTTCAACTTAACCCTTTCACGCATAAAAGACACATTTGTCCCCACATAATTTGCTCAATTTACAGTGATACTGGCTAAGTAAAGCCTTTTTTAGATTTATATCTTACACTACATTTTCTAGTTTACGCAATGCAACAACTTTTTTGCAGATTTTTAGCCTATTTTTCCAACATTGGAGGCCAATAACTTCTAAACCAAATGTGAGCGGCATTTATTACAACCCTCAGTAAGTCCAACAATGGATTCGCTGTCTACAGTACTTTTAGGTATACATATAAATATCCATATATATGTATATGAATTTGGATATCTATAAATACAATTTTGGGCAATCGTTCATTTTCATTTTTGGACGATTTTTTTTAGAAATATCAGAAAAGTATCCTTAAAATGAATCACTTGTCGTGTACAAAAATAAAAAAACTTACGTGTATTTCTATGAAATATATAAGTATTGTTTTCTTATTTTCCATATATTTATATTTCTCCAAATTTAGGAAATCATGCTGTAGAATGTTGCAAGCGGACTTGATATCAATACAGTTTTTCTTCAAATCATTTCTGCTTTTGTACAATTTTTGGAAGTTTTGCTTTGATCATACCTTCATCTCTTCTATTTAAGTAAAAACTTGTCTTCAAAACTAAGAAGCTGTTTTGATAACGTTGCAACAAAATCAAGACGCGAGGTCGTTAAATCATGTAAAAATTCCCTTCATTGAGGAGAAACCTCTATAGAATATAGAAAAACCCATGCCTATGAATTTAAGCTACAGTTTCTACATTTTAGGGAAGCAGCTTTCTTTGAGTGTAGTCCTAACTTAACTATACATCCTGATGCATACAATTCGGTAAAATGAATGAACTCTATTTTCACTAGATAATAAAAATATCGCTTACACTAATAACGCCATTAGAGACACTCTAGCGACAAAATCCTCCATAGATAAAGAAGTGTAGCGAAGTGTATTAAAATACTTTATCTGATTGTTAAAAATAAGCCGAGTTCTTAGCGACTTAAAGTCGTTTGCCACCCTCTCCATTAGAGTGTTAATCTAGCAATCGACACTCTTGTCCTCAACAAAATTATTATCCCAGCCACGTGTGCAGCGTCATTGTTCCACTGGCCACTTTGTGGTCGTTTAGAAATAATGTATGGACACGTGCCACGGCTAATCGCTGGGCGGAACCTATCCGATATAATGAACAAATAATAATAATGCTGGCAATAATATTTGGCTAACGGTTGACATTTAACCCTCCTACACCATATGAAAGCCATATACATTGACAGATTGTAAAGATGAGCGAAAACATATTGTACTCACTGTTTAAGGAGGGTGATACTTTGAACAATAAGTGGTCATAAAATATTTATGATTCTGCTAAGGATTTTTGCAAAAGTTATTTATAGCAGCAAAAAGAGCTCACATAGCTTATATTAAAAATAAATCTAAAATAGTTCCTGCTCTTCTGACATAAAACCCAACTAAATACTTTTGGCCGCTCTTTTTAAAATTCATTCAAAGTTCCTTTTTTAACTCTTACTTAATCCCTTATAAATAGTGACACTTACGACAATTTGACATCTGACACCTTCTCGTCAGTTCTCGTCATTGTTGGGACAACCAGGGAAATTAAAAACCATTTCATACTCATTGCAGTCAAAAGTTTTACAAGAGGATTTGCAGTGCTGCTCACCGGGAACGATTGCAACAATGAAAGAACAGTTTGTTGATTTTAATCATTTAAGTAGCCTTTTTAACGGGGATTAAAAGAAGCGACATTTTAATGCATCAAACGTAGCAATCGACATTTTTGGTTACAAATCTCGATAAATACAAACACACTCTTCCTTCAAACACCGACATTTTTGCACATTTCCCTGTTCATTGATGGTCCTTTTGAGCAGCTTATGGTGCGTATGTCTATATTTATTGTATCTTTGTGTCACCCTCTTAATATTTTGTATGTTAAAGCAAACAAATATGAAAACTACCCTCACATCGAGAGTATCCTTATCGATCTCCTTCATCCGTTCATGCTTTCGCATCGCATCATAGCATTCATTCCTTATTGATGTCCATAATACGGCTAATGTGACAAATTCTTCCATCCGTCGTCATCATTGGGATTGCTTGGCTGTTTGTCCGCGTCGTGTGTCATTTGCTGGCTACCGAATACTTACTTCACCCAGAAATCCATTTCCGTTTTGTGTTCGCTTTGATTTCCGCACATTTGCTGACACATCCACTGTGTCCTGTTTATCGATAGTTTTGTTTTTGCCTCCTCTCCTCATTCTGTTTTCGCTCATTCTCTCTTTCTCTCGTATTCATAGAGATAGATTTTAAGATTAAAAAAGGATTCATTTATATTCAGTGGCGTAGATATGGGGTGAGTCCGAGGGTCTGGGCCACTCCAGAGCCATGGAACATTACCAAATATATCACGATATTGTGAATTGCTTTTAATATTAAGATAAGCCGAATTCAAATGTATATGTATTGCCAAAAATTTTTCTTTTCTTAAGAAATTTATTAAAAGTTGATTTCATTTTTCTAAATCCGTCAACAATTACTGAAGATATAGTGGCATATGTAGCTTCCAGAAATTCGGTGTTGTTTACAGGCCTGTAGCCAGACCAAGAAGACAGAGGGGGCCCGATAGGTGGCGCTGGGGTGGACTTATATCGAAAATTTGAATTTATGGACCAATTTAACTGAAATACAGAATGTATGTTTTTTTGATCATAAGAAAATAATTTGTGTATAAATGGACACGGTAGGTGGCGCTGGGTGGACTTATTTCGAAAATTCGATGGCGTGAAAAATATATAAATACTTTTCATTTTATTTTATAACGAGGGGAGTAGCGAAGCACACCAGGTTCAGCTAGTTACATATATTTATTAAAAAACAGTTAATTTTATAATATTTACATGGATATGTAGATCTTTTTATTCATAAGATTAATACATACAAAATAATATAAAAATTAATTCAGGACTTTGTAATGAAATGAAGGTAAAAATACAAGATTTATTTAAAGTGGCTAGAAATATAAGAAAGAGTAGCGAAATGGGCTAGGATATGTTTAAGACATTTTTTAAGTAAAACAAATAAAAAAAATTGAACTAACCCGCATCCGTCGTTTGCATCAAATTGATGCAAATTTTTTATTCAGATATATATATTAAGAAGAAACATGCATGTTTTGATTTAAATCTTTTACTTCTTTGAATTTTTGCTAGAATTAAGATTTGCAGTTTTTTCTTATTTTAAAATTAATAAACATTCATCATGCATAAAAAAACATTTTAAAACTAAAAAAATTTCAATGAATTATATATTCTTTTTGTATCTGCATCAAATTGGTGTACAACGTGCTTTTCATTTCTAGAAAGTTCCTATGGATGCGGGTTAAAAATAATTAAAATTTTCTTATTTTTTCCCAGTAGAAATTTTAAAAATTGTAACAATTTGTCTGAAATGTTTTGTTAAACAAATTACATATACATATTCAAGTCATGAATAAAGTGTACGTGTATATTTTTTGTTATTTTAAACTAATGGTGTTTTCGTTTCTCGAAAAAATGTTATATTTGTTCTACCCTCTTTCTGCCATCATTGAAAAATCGGAATTTTTTTCTTCTTTTGAGGTCAACATTCGCAAAAAGAACACGATTCAATTTAAGAGGTCACTATTTTTATGCTCAAGAGGGCAGAATCTCCAAAAAGGGCAGAAAAAATGTTGCATTTTTTCGAGAAACGAAAACGCCATAAACTAATTTTAAAGCAATAAACAAATATATCTACAAAATGCATATTAATTATTTATTTAAAGTTTTTCTTAATGAATAATCTTAATTCATTGTCTGATTTGGCCAGGGGGGAAACGGCTATAGTAGGGGGGAAACGGCTATAGTAGGGGGGCATTGTCCCCCTTTCCCCACCCTGGCTACAGGCCTGGTTGTTTAGATTCAATTCAACAAGCTTATAATTTATCTACCATTTTTTGACGTTTCAACGAAGTAAGGCTGTGAAACATGACATTCGGCTTCACAAAACAGTCATGTAATCAGGTATTCAAATGTAAACTTTTTAAGGCTGTTATTTTTTTACGGATTCCCCACAACCAAAAGCTATTTACGCCACTGTTTACATTAGAAATGAGGCAGATTTCTTATTTTTATTCGTAATGGATTACAGTAGTGTTGTTGTGAACTTAAGTGTATAATTTTTGTTGTTATTTCCTTCTAAATATTTGTTGGGGTTCTAATTAGTAAGATATAATAAATTTTCTAGTCTTCTAATTAGTAAGATATTTAAAAATAAAAAAAAAACTTTTTAGACATATTTTTCCAAATGATATACATTTTTTGGACAAAACTTCTTACAACTAAATAAAAAGCTAAAGAAAAGGTTTTATTCCAGCCTTTTATATGTTCTGAAATCCGCCTCGGAAGTAGATCGGAATCGGATTTTTTTTCAGAATCCGATATTAATAAGTGTTCTACATTACGATCGGAAAGCGTGAAATTGAATCGTATTCGAACATGTATTCAAGCATTTTTACCGAACGCGTAAATTAGATGACAGTGAATTTGGCGTTTAATATATAATTTATCTACATTGGCCGCATTCAGCGTAGTCAACAGTTTGCAACTGTTTTTTTAAATTATCTGAATTGTGAAATTATTGTTAAATTCAACAATTTTTTTTTTTTATTTTTCGATAGCTTATAATGTGTAAAATATGTTCTTAAATATATGCAAAATATGTAAAAAAGTTTTCGCATACGAAAGGAACCCTTATTTTCATAAACGCACTCGAAAAAACATTTAACCAAATCTTTAAGCAATCAATACATAAAATCAAGGTTAAAAAATAAACATTTCTCAAGAGTATATTATTGAAGCGATTTATTTAAGAGTATAAGAATATATTGAGGCATGTTTAAGGAATACAAAAAGTGTATATGCGTTACGTGCGATTTGTAGAAACAAATTTAAAAAAAGAATGAAAAAGTCTAATTTTCAAAAAGGTATTTTTATATATGCGTAGTAATTAATTTCCATGCGCTCTTCTTAAATTTTTTGTTAGCTGGAATTCGAGCAAACAACTTGCTACTTTTTTAGCAGAGATGAACCTGTGAAAAGCCTCAATGCGAAATCTTTAACAATTAGCATTCTTGTTTGAAGGTCAATTCTAAAAGCCTCTTTTTGAACTGGACCGTAATCATACAAGACTTATTAAGCCCGTAGTGCTCTTTTGGTTTATTGATTCTCATTTAATTGGGAATACAAAGTTTGCTATGGTATAATGATCCGAATGGCGTAGATATTTCCTACATAATATTTTTATAGTGAAGTAAAATATCAAATATTTAATGGCCGAGGATTCTTATGCATAAAAAACAAAATTGAAATAGCATATTTCAAACAGCGTCGGATCTGGAAAAAATCTTGGGGGAGAATCTAATATGATGGACACACTTTTTCAATTTTCGGAAATTTTGTCTTTCTACAAGTCTTATTAAAATTAATTCAAAACAATTCATCTCTAAGAATTCTAAGAACTCTCTCACACAAGACAAATGAATTTAACTAAATTAATTTTAATTAGAAGTAGGTTTTTGATGAATTTTCGCAAACACACGTTTCCATATATGTATAGCAAAAAGTAAATAAAAACTATAAAAATAACTTATTGTTGGTT
Organism: Dichetophora obliterata; assembly: GCA_963920525.1. NCBI lineage: Eukaryota > Metazoa > Arthropoda > Insecta > Diptera > Sciomyzidae > Dichetophora > Dichetophora obliterata. The sequence goes on along the minus strand of OY986439.1, from coordinate 88,061,078 downwards.
GATTTGGTCAAATTTTTCAAATTAATCCGTTTTAAAAAAACATTGCACTATTACATATTTATTTAAGTAAAAGAACAAAAGAATTAAAGCAACTTGAAATAAGTATTTCTGTTGGTATGACTGGTACTATGTATGATATGGTACTCTATGAAAAGGAAACGAACATTACAAAATATATACTTGTAAGTGCTAGAAAATAGAAGAAAAAAAACTATAGGACAAAATCATCATAGCGCTTTTTTTTGCGGCAAAGTTATTAATAACTACACTAATATTTAGTTTAATCTCTCTATGAATATTTAATAATGCGAAACCATTCAATTAGTTCTACCTGCATAGTAGAACGCTAACTTGTTTTTAATCATCTCAGTATAGAAAAACATCGCTTAGCTGTTGCTACACTGATGAGAAAGAAGCGCAGCGAAAATAGCAAACATTTTGAAAATCAATGGAAAAATGTCATTTTAACGTAGAGCAAAAACGGAGTTGATATCATTTATCAGTTGATAACACGGTGCAACAGTTCAAAATTCCTGGGAAGTGCTACCATTTTTCTTGTAGGTCTTGTTGAGTACAACAAGACTGCATACCAAAAATTAGCCAAATACCCCCAAAATCTTGACTAACCGTTAAAAAACCGGTTTGTGTACCTTTGCGCACTTATAAGGCTGTAACTTAGCCAATGTTGCACATACTTTCAGTTTCTTACCGGATTCAAAAAGAAAAAACTTATTGTTTATAAAAACTTGATATATCGATGTGTATTTATCCGGCAAACTCAATTTTTTTTAATATTTTTTAATATTCCAACTTTCACGATTGTTGTACACACTTTTTTATATAAACACCACAATATCTGTTAATGTGCTAAGCAAACACGTTTATTAACAATTACGACGCAATTTAGTTTTTAAAAATCGGCTAGTAATTGACTGAGTTATTGATGAAATGTAGCAAATTTATTAGGTTTGAGAAACAAAACGTCAAATGAAGAAACAAAATTACGTATTCCTGACATAAGTTAAGCTCTCATTGCATATTGTGGTTGCAATTCTAACTTGTTCTCATTTTTTTTAAATGAAGAAAAGCTTCACTTAAGAGATGCATTTTTTTTTTTGTGAACTTTTTTATCTCGCGAATCATCAAACAGCAGGTTGCGCTGATGAAAATTTTACCTACAATCTCTTTGTTTTCTATGCTCTTTGCATTCTCTTAAGTTAAGCTTTAAAAAATCGGAACATTTAAAAAAACAAGAAAAAGTAGAAGAAGTAACAATTACAACCAAGGGCGTCCGCAGAACTTTTTCTAGGGGGGGGGGCAAAGGTGTGCACATATATGAGAATGAACGTGAAATGTTACCTATGTAATTTTATTGTTTGAGATTTTCGGTGAAAATTTTGTGAACACTGCACGTTAATGCACTCCACATATGCAACATATTAATAAAAACAATAGATGCACAACAGACGACAAATAGAAAAAATCTATTGTTAATCGTTAATCGCTGATCAGGACTGCTTAAGGGCCATATAGACTGCACAGACTATTTGCGCAAACAAGACTTTTTTTTCTCGTCATAGCGACGACCATACACTTCACAGACTTTATTTTTCACATTTTTTCGCAGACTTTTAATTTGTATTAATTTTTTCTTTTCTGCTTTCATTTTTATATATTTTCCTTCACAAAAAGTGATTCACAGCTTATTCTATGCGGTGCATACTTTCAATTTTAGGGCTTTATAACAACGAAACTAACAGGAATAGAAAAAATAATATGGTAGCATTTAAAAGAACAAGATGTTTAGTTTAATAAATTAACTTAATTTATTGTAAAAGTATATATTAAGTTGGCTTAAAATTAAGAAACCAGAAAATACTGTTTAATTTTATATCACAGCTTATTTTATGCAGTCACTTGTCATTTATAAATTTTTCGTATTAATTAATGATATTTGATATTTTTATTATTTGGTATGATAGCCCTTGTTGTCCACAACAGATCTGAGGTAGTTTGGCATTGATGCAACCAGTTTTTAAGTGATAGTTGGCAAAATATTCGCCCACTTCGTTTTCAATATCTCTTTCAGGTGGTTTTTGTTTGAAATTTGATGTTTTCGGATTTTATTTTCCAATAAAGACCACACATTTTCAATAACATTAAGGCCTGGCGACTGTGCTGGCGGCGTCATCAATTGTGAACCTTTGCACTCTGCAACAAATTGTTGTTCAGGATCTGTAGGTACTTAGATTTGTCTATTGCTGTTTTAATAAACGGCAACTTCCCAGTACCAGCAGCTGACATTCAGGCCCAAACCATGACGCTGCCACCGCCATGTTTCACGGTTTGTTTTAAGTTTTTTTTGTTGACTTCGGTATTCGGTTTTCGCCACATATAGCACATACCATCTGAACCGAATAAATTGATATTCGATTTATCTGCAAAAATATTTGAATTCCAGTATTCTGGAGCCTTGGACATATGTTCTTTGTCGTAGTTGAGTCTGCATAATCTGTTTTTGGGGATAATAAACGGCTTGTTTCGTGTTACTCAGCCATGAAAGTTCTTTTTGCGCAAGACACGTCGAATAGTTTTAGCACTACTCTGTTTGCTCAGGTCAGTTTGATCTTCAAAAGCCATTTTCGGAGCTGAGAGTCTCGGATTAGCCTTTATCTTCCGTACAATATGACGCTCGTCGGTTGCATTAAAAATTTTGTTTGGTGCTTTTTTGCTCTTATTGTGCAATCGATTCTTATGAACGAAGCGCTCGTTGATTTTTTGCACTGTAGAGGAATTGCTATTAACCATTTCAGCCATTTTTCACTCCGAGCTGCTGTTTTTAAAATAGTATATAACCAATTCTCGTTGTTGTAGCGTTGTGCGCGCTCCTATTTTAAATAATCATAGAAGCAGACACTTGAAGCAATAAAATCCGACTAAAAAGCTAACACAAAGCAATTATAGAAATATAACGATGGCATAGCTAACGAAAGTACCGTTAGACAGCGCAGCATTATAGTACCGTAACAGAGAGAAGTGACTGCATAAAATAAGCTGCGAGATGAAATTAAGCAGGATTTTCTGTTCTCTTATTTTTTAAACATCTAAATATATGTATTCACAATTAATGGAAAACCTTTATTTAACTAGACTTTTTGCTCTTTTAAATGACACCATATTATCTTTTGTATTCCTGTTAGTTTCGTTTTTATAAAGCCCTAAAGTTTAAAGTATGCACTGCATAAAATAAGCTGTGAGCCACTGTACGTCTTCACTGTATAAAACTTTCGGTATTATGGCAAGTTTGCGCAAACACAACCAAAACTTAAAATATTTTATAGCAGACATCAGCACAAACCTAAAAACAGCCAAACACACTGTCGAATAGAGTGCGCAAACACTTGTTTGCGCAGACAATCTGTGTAGTCTATTTGGCACTTTATGCAAACGTATTGGAGCGTGTTGTAGCGCTACACAAAATTGCTGTATGACCAATGCGTATAAGTAGTTAACGAAATCGTAACAAAACGTGACAAAACTAAGATTTTTACCAAAATATTAAGATATTAGGACTCAGGCTTAGAACTTTTTATTTTTTAAAATTTTTTATGACTATATAACATATACACATTAAAAATAAATATTTATAAAATTTTTTCCGTCTAGGGGGGGGCACTTGCCCCCCCCTGCACCCCCCTGTGGACGCCTATGATTACAACAATATACAATGAGAGATTTTCTTATGTAAAAAATGGTCAGGTTTTTTATTTGATGTTTTGTTTAGCACGTCCTTATAACTTTGAAATATTTTATATAAAAAAATTTCAAGTTTTATATAAATCGTGTGCAACTAAAATAAATATGTGTGACAAACGTAATAAATTTTTCTACATTTGTGGCTTATTTACAGATCTCAGTCATCGGAGTAGTTTTAAAAACAATTTTGGAGCGGTGGAAGTGTACAACAAACTCTTTAATCGCTCTTATAATACCAGTAATCGCTGGTACGAGCCAGAATGTATTTGTGAATATTGCTGTAGAACAATAAAAAAATGTTCAACCTTCAACCGCTTTACCTTTTTCTGAGCCTATGACTTGGAATCATCAGCCATATCATAAACCAGATGATTGCTACTTTTGTCAAACCAATGTTTCAGGTCACAGTTTTAAAACTCGTCAAAACATAAAGTATGCAAATGTTGTAACTGTTACTTAACCAATTTCTTGGGATGATGAAGTTCCGACAACGAGCAAATCTACTGTTGCAACTAAAAAAGATTTTAAAAAAGTAGAGTTCCTTCCATCCAGACCAACGACAACGAAGCGACATTTTATTTGAAAAGCAGATTTCGATGATCTTGTACGCGATCTACAATTGTCCAAACGACAATCAGAAATCCTGGCGTCGCGATTAAAGTAGTGGAATATGGTGGAAAAAGATTTTCTTGTAACTTCTGGTAGGAGAAGTGATCAGACTTTGCTACTTGAAGAATGTTTTAAAACTGATGGCAATAACAGCGATCTCGTGTGTTGCGTGGATCAACCCAAACTATTTTCGACATTATAATAATAAACTGGCCATTTTAGCCCTTGGAAGGACTTTGACCTAGCTTCTATGGATCAATTGTGTTGTGCGTGTTATTAAATGTTTGATCACAAATGACCGAGAACTGGACCTTCGTGTTTAATGCCGACTCCGAACAGCTTATGTTCTCTAGAAGCTTTTTTCGACATTGGGTCACAATTATAATGCAGATGAATGGCGACTTTTCATTGACATGTATTTAAAAAGGATATATTTAAAAAAAAATTATTTTTTGTACTCCTTTATATAAAATCTACATTGTAATATCTAGGTATAAAAGATGGTTTATTGCAAAACGAAAATCAGCTACCATCAGTTCCCATCGCGTACGCGACGAGTTTTAAAGAAACTTACAATGTGATAAAAATATACTCCGATTCGTCAATTATGCCACTCATAAATGGAAAATCGTCGCTGACTTAACCCCTCGTCAAACACATATTCTGAAACCTACGAACAAACACATATGCCTGGCTAGACCCCTATACGTTTTTATGCATTTGTATGGCAAAAAGGGTACCGTAACTGTGAATTTCTAAATATGCTCGTTTTTTATTTTTGTCTTTATACTTTTTTTTTGATTTGTTGATACATATAGCTACCTAAATGTAAAAAATTTTTTATTCTTTTTGTGGAATGGATGAAAAACAAATATAATCAAGTTTAGAATGTTGTTGGCACACAGGATTAGTGCATTTGGTGCAGTAAAAACGTGTCTTCCTACGCAGCTTTTTGTCTTGCGTAGGATATTCCTTGCAATCTTTTCTGGAATTCAGTGTACTAGAGCCGCTTTGTTGGTTAGGCAGCATGTTGCTGGGAATATTCAACGGCCTTCCAAAGAAAGATTCAATGGCCAAACGGGTTGAATGTTGTCCAAAAATATGGTTGTTGTTCATGCAATTTTCAGTATTAGCAAGCACCAGTTGTTTACTCAGCGTGTTCAAGAACATTCGTCGCTTCTCTTTTCTAGTTCCTTCTGTATTTTCATTTCATATGATGTAAGCGCCTAATCCCATGACGTCTATCATGTTGCAAAAAAATGCTAATGGCCAACGTCTGGTTGACTGTTTTGTGGAGTAATGCGTTACCATTTGGTCCATTGTGTCAACGTCGGCCTTTGTTGAATTGGAAAATAATATAGCTTCCGGTTTTTTGGCTACGCCTTCAACTTTCTCGGTGTAGTGCACAGTGGATAGTAGATTTACTGCTTTGTTCTTCTTTGAAACGTAGCTGCACAGTGTGATACAAGGTTATCATAGAAACCGAACACAGATGAAAGCACTGGCCGTTTGCTGTCTTTTGTCACTTCTTTGGGAAGACACCTTTTGTTGGATCTAATGGTGCCAACGTATGCTAGTCCAATCGACGAAAGACGTTTAGCTGCGTCTAGTGTTGTAAATAAGTTATCAGCAATAATAGTTCTGCCTCTGTTGGCGTATCGATTAGCCAAACTCATGAGCACATTTTCGCCTTGGTTTGGTTCTCGTTGTTCTCCCTCTTTACCAGTGTACAGTTTTCCTTGCAACGGATATTTGGTTTTCGCATCGCATGCCCACCATTATTTTATGCCGTACTTTGCGGGCTTTGATGGGATGTATTGCGTGAACTTAGTGCGCCCACGGTATGGAAATAGCTGCTCATCGATGGTTATACTTTCATATGGTTCAAAATTACTGGCAAGATTGTTATTCAAAAAGTTCCATATGTCGCGAATGGGAGCAGCTTTGTCGGTTTGTTGACGAAATGCGCGCGTACGACTATCGTCAAATCGAATACAGCGCATCAAAGTAAAAAATCGTGTATATGACATGGCTGCACGGAATATTGGAAGTGCATCAGTTTGCCACATCAATCTTGAGAGCTGCATAGTATTATGACAACCAAAAGCCTATAGTATCCCAATAAAAGCGTCAAGCTCAACACTTGGCATATCAACCCATACTCGTGGTGTGCAGTTTTCATGTTCTGCGTTCCATTTGCCTGTAACTTTTTCTCCATATAGATTTATTTGTGTTACGATGATGAACGTAATATTCGGTGAAAAGAAAAGCTTGAACACCTCAAGCGAAGTGATCAGGTTTGTTTTTGTTCCACCTCTGAAACGCATTATGTTGTGCTGGCGGAATCTCACTGTAGCGGGTTCAGCTGTACTCCACTTGGTACCATCTTTCCAAGCAAAAAACCGTCTGCAGCTTGAGTTGGTGCATTCTCACTTTCTTCTTTGGATTCTTCATCGCTGTCGAATATTTCATTTGCTTCAATTTTCAATTCATATTCAATGTCCAAGACGTCATCTTCGGGCACAAAGTCTGTGTTTTCACCGCTTAAGCCTTCAAATAAATCTAGTTCTTCATCTGGTTCTGTGTGAAGTGCGAAATCACGCTGTAACGCTGATGATAGTTGTTGTTGGAAATTATCAGTAAGGCTGCCTGTACGCAAGCGCGTATTGTACACAAATTCTAAATCCTCTGCCATAACAATAGTAATAATTTCACCTTAGTTTCCGCACAAAAAATGTATATTTCGGACTGTCGATGTTGTTTGTTCAGCATTCAATAATAAACTAACTGAACTCAAAACCAAAATCACAAACGAAAGAAAGAAATAAGAGAAAATGAACACAAAACTACCTGAAAGCAAACAAACATCTGCATTGAATTCACATAAAAACAACCCAAAATAAAAAAAAATACCTGGAAACAACAATCTGCATTGTATTTGCAGAAAAATAGCCCAAAATGTGTATAACAATAATTTATTTCATACAAATTGTATAGGGGTCTGGCCACTCATATGTGTTTGTTCGAGGGGGACTTTTTGCAGTTTTTTCGTGCTGGAACGATATATTAGAATTTTTTTAAATAGAAAGCCAACATAATTTTAAGCGGCGACCGGGAAACACAGGTATCTACCTAAACTAGAAGTATGTTTAATTAACGCTCAAAAATGAAATATGCCTGGCCAGAACCATGTGTTTGTCCAAGGGTTAAAAGTTTGGCGATTTGATTTGGTATGCAAGGAGGACACACAAAACATCCATGCTATTTTTCTGAATGGGATAGTCGTGCACCGAATCGCTATTATCGAAAAGAATGGCCACCTCGTGAGTCGCATCAAATTTGGCAGAAAAACGTTTTAAACGCCCCATTAGTAAAAGCCGAAAATGTTATTCTGCTAGTTATTGTTAAAATGTTATTCTAAAGCTGGGATACATGAAACAATTTGTAAAAAAATTGGATGTTATCGACGACGCTTTTTCGCATTTTAAGACGGTGTTTCCAAAACTAAGTGAAGCGAAAATAAAAGGAGGTATTAATTTCTTTCTATGCATATATTGTTTTATTTTCAAAATTTTAATCCGTTCTGATAAAATTTAGGTATTTTCATCGGACCTCAAATTCGTAAAATTATGAGCGATGTGAGGTTTATGAACAAGCTAAATTTGGTTGAAAAACGTGCATGGAAGAGTTTTGTTGAGCTATGCGATAATTTTCTTGGAAATCACAGAAGCGAAGACTATGTTACGGCTGTAAACGAATTTTTAAATGCGTATGGTGAAATGAGCTGCAACATGTCTATCAAAATACATTTCCTACATTCGCATTTAGATTTCTTCCCAAATAACCTGGGCCAGCTCAGTGATGAACAAGGGGAACATTTTCACCAATAAATGGCAAAAAATGAAAAGCGCTTCGAAGGAAAAAATAATATAAAATTGATCTCAGAATATTGCTGGTCACTGAAACGAGATACTGATGATGCTGAGTTAAGAAAAAAATGTTCAAGCAAATATTTTTGAATTGAATGCTCAAAAATTGTTTTTTTTTTGTAAAAAATTTTATTTCATGAAATGTTTTATAACTCAGTCAATTACTGATCGCTTTTTTAAACAATATCGCGTTTTTTTTTTGTTTTTAAACATATTTTTAAAAAAAATTCACATAAGGTATGCTTCCCATATAAAATAGTGTTTTCAAAAATCACCAAAATTGAAAAAAGTCAATAATATTGAAAACAATTGTGTTTGCCGGACAAAAACATACAGATTTTTTATTTTTTTCTTAAATAAATTTATATATTTCAAATCGTCTATGTTTCCCTTTCTTAAATCCGGTAAAAAACAAGAAAATGATTGTTTAACAACTTAGTTAGCCTTATAAGTACGGAAAGGTACCAAAAACCGGTTTTTAACGGTAAGTCAAGATTTTGGAGTTGTTTGGCAAATTTCTTATACGCAGTCTTGTTATACTCAACAAAACCTACAACAAAAACAGTAACACTTACCAGGGATTTAAACTTCATTCAAATTTGTAGCACTGTGTAATGTTTAGCTGCAACGAGCCCAATATCAGCAATGACATCATCCCGTAAGGGTCACATAAGGTAATACGAAAGGAGTCCTCCGATGTTGAAGCGCTACCATTACTACTTGAACTTATCTTCCAGCAATACGAGGCATATTAATTGACATATCTAACTTCTCGTGTAACTCCTGTACTTATCCAAATATTGTCTTGAAATATGGTTCAGCGTTTTCTCTTTTTTAATTAAGCAGTGATTTAAGATTTTTAGTAGAACTTTTTGCTGCATCCTTATAGAAGTTTGTTTTTTGAAAGACCCCTTTTAAAATCTGAGATGCTCCCAACAAATATGAAAGTACGCATATGGACACAAAACAGTTTGTTGTCATCAGACTATTAAAAGCAATGATGCTTTGTTTGAAGCTTCTATATACTTCCATTGTGAAATATTCTCCAATGCACTTATAGTTTCACTTAGATTAATATTAAATCTTAATAAAGATTTGTGTCATTGTTGGAAAAGTGTTCAATTATGTGACTTTGCGTTGAGGATTACACTACTTCTTTAATGATCGCCATATCATTTTGAAGTGGTTTAACATTGCTAAAGCTCTTTGTTTTCAAATCTTTTTGTAGCGGCATTGGAAAAAATCGAAATAATCGATTTTAGAATTATGAAATACAGTAAAAATTCATGCAAAAATTGTATTAAGTTGTAGATACAATTATTGGTATGTGATAAATTATTATAAATAGTTCTTGGGGGTGATGGGGGTAATTACACCCTTTACTATGGATCTGCGCCTGACTTCAAAGCAAGTACATTACGAAATAAGATTAGTATTATAAATACATATACTTTCGCAATATAAGATATTCTTGCACAAAGCCTAGTCACTCCTTAAAAATCGTATTGTAGTAATGATGAAAGTGATAATTGTGCAAAATATTTCGATTTTTCAAAATTTTTCGAAAAGGTTTTTTCACGGTAATTAATTACCAATTCATGGCGCCCTACATAATCAAATATTAACTCAGAGGATTTTTTCTATTAACCATTATTTTGGCATATGCAAGGCTTGAACGCGTTTTGTGGGGTTTCGTTTGATTGCCCCTTGACTGTTAATCGTTCTTGCTCTTGTTGTTAATGTTACTTTAATGGTACTTCACTCATTTCTGTTATACAAAATAACAAGCTGTATTAAGTTTTGACAGACTTTCTGTGGTTTTATGTTTTTATTTTCTGATGGGGTGCGTCGCGACGTTTTATTCGGAGTCACTGAATGCCTGCCCCGTTTTATATGCGGTATAAATTTACAATCATCACCAACAACTAAACTTCCCTTGCTTTATACTTTAAGTACTTGATTTAATTCAAATGCAGTTTGTTGTTGTTTTTCTTTGCAATGACTGACACCCCCAAATTATTGTGGGTTTTGGAAATAACAGTTTTTCTACGTTGTGGTATAGTTTTGGGAGTTGGTTTGCTTTTTGCTTGGTTATTCACTGTAGTGACAATGCAATTATAAATGGTGACGAAATTATTTCCAGTCAGTGATTTTTATTGATATTTATTAGGAAATTTCAACAATTGAATGTAGCTCATTTACATGATTTACATGAGTGAAGGACATTGAAAGGAGTTGAACCACAGAAACATAGACAGATAATTTGTTAAATGTAATCATATTTTAATTCAAAGTTAAATGTAAAATGTAAAATGTTAAATTTTAAATGTAAAATGTTAAATGTTAAATGTAAAATGTAAAATGTAAAATGTAAAATGTAAATGTAAAATGTAAAATGTTAAATGTTAAATGTTAAATGTTAAATGTTAAATGTTATATTTTAAATGTTAAATGTTCAATGTTCAATGTTAAATGTTAAATATTAAATGTTATATGTTAAATATTAAATGTTAAGTGTTAAATATTAAATATTAAATGTTAAATGTTAAATGTTAAATGTTAAATGTTAAATGTTAAATGTTAAATGTTAAATGTTATATGTTAAATGTAAAAAGTTAAATGTTAAATGTTAAATGTTAAATGTTAAATATTAAATATTAAATATTAAATATTAAATATTAAATATTAAATATTAAATATTAAATATTAAATATTAAATATTAAATATTAAATATTAAATATTAAATATTAAATATTAAATATTAAATATTAAATATTAAATATTAAATATTAAATATTAAATATTAAATATTAAATATTAAATATTAAATATTAAATATTAAATATTAAATATTAAATATTAAATATTAAATATTAAATATTAAATATTAAATATTAAATATTAAATATTAAATATTAAATATTAAATATTAAATATTAAATATTAAATATTAAATATTAAATATTAAATATTAAATATTAAATATTAAATATTAAATATTAAATATTAAATATTAAATATTAAATATTAAATATTAAATATTAAATATTAAATATTAAATATTAAATATTAAATATTAAATATTAAATATTAAATATTAAATATTAAATATTAAATATTAAATATTAAATATTAAATATTAAATATTAAATATTAAATATTAAATATTAAATATTAAATATTAAATATTAAATATTAAATATTAAATATTAAATATTAAATATTAAATATTAAATATTAAATATTAAATATTAAATATTAAATATTAAATATTAAATATTAAATATTAAATATTAAATATTAAATATTAAATATTAAATATTAAATATTAAATATTAAATATTAAATATTAAATATTAAATATTAAATATTAAATATTAAATATTAAATATTAAATATTAAATATTAAATATTAAATATTAAATATTAAATATTAAATATTAAATATTAAATATTAAATATTAAATATTAAATATTAAATATTAAATATTAAATATTAAATATTAAATATTAAATATTAAATATTAAATATTAAATATTAAATATTAAATATTAAATATTAAATATTAAATATTAAATATTAAATATTAAATATTAAATATTAAATATTAAATATTAAATATTAAATATTAAATATTAAATATTAAATATTAAATATTAAATATTAAATATTAAATATTAAATATTAAATATTAAATATTAAATATTAAATATTAAATATTAAATATTAAATATTAAATATTAAATATTAAATATTAAATATTAAATATTAAATATTAAATATTAAATATTAAATATTAAATATTAAATATTAAATATTAAATATTAAATATTAAATATTAAATATTAAATATTAAATATTAAATATTAAATATTAAATATTAAATATTAAATATTAAATATTAAATATTAAATATTAAATATTAAATATTAAATATTAAATATTAAATATTAAATATTAAATATTAAATATTAAATATTAAATATTAAATATTAAACATTAAATATTAAATATTAAATATTAAATATTAAATATTAAATATTAAATATTAAATATTAAATATTAAATATTAAATATTAAATATTAAATATTAAATATTAAATATTAAATATTAAATATTAAATATTAAATATTAAATATTAAATATTAAAGATTAAAGATTAAAGATTAAATATTAAATATTAAATATTAAATATTAAATATTAAATATTAAATATTAAATATTAAATATTAAAGATTAAAGATTAAAGATTAAAGATTAAATATTAAATATTAAATATTAAATATTAAATATTAAATATTAAATATTAAATATTAAATATTAAATATTAAATATTAAATATTAAATATTAAATATTAAATATTAAATATTAAATATTAAATATTAAATATTAAATATTAAATATTAAATATTAAATATTAAATATTAAATATTAAATATTAAATATTAAATATTAAATATTAAATATTAAATATTAAATATTAAATATTAAATATTAAATATTAAATATTAAATATTAAATATTAAATATTAAATATTAAATATTAAATATAAATATTAAATATTAAATATTAAATATTAAATATTAAATATTAAATATTAAATATTAAATATTAAATATTAAATATTAAATATTAAATATTAAATATTAAATATTAAATATTAAATATTAAATATTAAATATTAAATATTAAATATTAAATATTAAATATTAAATATTAAATATTAAATATTAAATATTAAATATTAAATATTAAATATTAAATATTAAATATTAAATATTAAATATTAAATATTAAATATTAAATATTAAATATTAAATATTAAATATTAAATATTAAATATTAAATATTAAATATTAAATATTAAATATTAAATATTAAATATTAAATATTAAATATTAAATATTTAATATTTAATATTTAATATTTAATATTTAATATTTAATATTTAATATTTAAATTTAAATATTAAATATTAAATATTAAATATTAAATATTAAATATTAAATATTAAATATTAAATATTAAATATTAAATATTAAATATTAAATATTAAATATTAAATAATAAAGATTAAAGATTAAAGATTAAAGATTAAATATTAAATATTAAATATTAAATATTAAATATTAAATATTAAATATTAAATATTAAATATTAAATATTAAATATTAAATATTAAATATTAAATATTAAATATTAAATATTAAATATTAAATATTAAATATTAAATATTAAATATTAAATATTAAATATTAAATATTAAATATTAAATATTAAATATTAAATATTAAATATTAAATATTAAATATTAAATATTAAATATTAAATATTAAATATTAAATATTAAATATTAAATATTAAATATTAAATATTAAATATTAAATATTAAATATTAAATATTAAATATTAAATATTAAATATTAAATATTAAATATTAAATATTAAATATTAAATATTAAATATTAAATATTAAATATTAAATATTAAATATTAAATATTAAATATTAAATATTAAATATTAAATATTAAATATTAAATATTAAATATTAAATATTAAATATTAAATATTAAATATTAAATATTAAATATTAAATATTAAATATTAAATATTAAATAATAAAGATTAAAGATTAAATATTAAATATTAAATATTAAATATTAAATATTAAATATTAAATATTAAATATTAAATATTAAATATTAAATATTAAATATTAAATATTAAATATTAAATATTAAATATTAAATATTAAATATTAAATATTAAATATTAAATATTAAATATTAAATATTAAATATTAAATATTAAATATTAAATATTAAATATTAAATATTAAATATTAAATATTAAATATTAAATATTAAATATTAAATATTAAATATTAAATATTAAATATTAAATATTAAATATTAAATATTAAATATTAAATATTAAATATTAAATATTAAATATTAAATATTAAATATTAAATATTAAATATTAAATATTAAATATTAAATGTTCAATGTTAAATGATAAATGTTAAATGTCAAATGCTAAAAGTTAAATGTTAAATTTTAATGTTACATGTTATATCTTTAATGTGAAATTTTATAGTTTAATGTTAAATGTTCAATGTAAATTTTAAATGCTAAATGGTAAATAATAAATGTTAAAGGTACAATGTTAGATGTACACTGCGCGTCACATGAATAGGTACAGAGTTTTTCAAATATACCAAAGCTAATCTCCCTGCTCCAAGCTTCTTAAAAAGCTTTTTTTTTGTTTTTGTTTCAAAGTTTGTTAAATTTTGAAGAAATCTGGTGAAAGAGAGGACTGAGATTTGTACCGTTAACTTGTAATAATTAGTTTTAAAAACAAGTAGAAAAAATATGCTCAATTTTTCGCGTCACTTGAATAGGTACATTAGTCGAAGCATTGCTGTTGAATCAGGTGGGTGATCCAAAATTTTTTAAAAGTGTCTTTAATCATAGTAAGAATATTTTTCTTTGAATTCCAATTTTTACACAGTGAATATGGGACGTGCGAATCCGTTAACTGTCGCCGCGAAGGCAAAAATTGAAGCATATTCCTAGCTGGGACTTTCAGGTCGTGCAATTGCCAACAAAATTAATAGAAGTGCTAATGTTGTGTGTAGCTTTTTGCGAGACCCAAATTTTTACGGGGAAAAAACATGAAAGGAAGGCAAAAACGGGCTACAACCGCTGCTGACAGAAGAGTAATATTGAGGTTAGCTTCCAATTCCAGTGATTCTGCGGCCAAAATAAGGGCGAAAAGTAGTGTGAATGCTAGTGTTTCTACAGTTAGGAGAATAATAAATGGTGCCGAACATCTAAAACTTAAAAAACTTCAAAAGAAACCACCACTGAACCAGCAAAGAAAGATAGCACGCCTAGAATTTTGTAAAACACACATGTCATGGAAGGAGCAGTGGAAATTCGTGGCTTTCTCAGATGAGAAAAAGTTTAATTTGGATGGCCCATGATGGGTTCAATTATTACTTTCACGATTTACGGAAGGAGGCGCGTTTTCTGTCCCGCCACCATAGTCGCGAAGGAGGAGTGATGGTCTGGGGCGCGGTTTCTTTTTACGGTACTGTTGATCTCGAGTTTCAGACAGCAAAAATGAACGCAAGCTCATACAAGCATTTACTAGTAACGGCTTTTCCGAAATTCAAACCTTTTTGGACCAATTCCATGGACATTCCAGCAAGATAATGCCCCGATACACACCGCAAGAGTGGTCAAAAGCTGGATAAATGACCAAAATGTTCAATTGTTGCCGTGGCCTCCATACTCACCGGATCTTAACATAATAGAAAATGTCTGGGGATGGTTGTGCCGCAAGGTTTATGAATCAGGCCGGCAATTTGATGATCGAGAGTCACTCATTGCAGCGATAAGGGTGGCATGGAATGAAATTTCATTAAATTATTTAAAAAGCCTATATGATAGCCTACCAAACAGAATGTTCGAAGTAATTTTGAATAAAGGGGGACCAACCCATTACTAAATAAAAAATGTTATAAAAAAAAATTGGTTTGATACTTTATTTCATTGTTTTTTTTTCTATTTAAGTAGCTGTACCTATTCAAGTGACGCTAAAAATTTAGCATATTTTTTCTACTTGTTTTTAAAACTAATTATTACAAGTTAACGGTACAAATCTCAGTCCTCTCTTTCACCAGATTTCTTCAAAATTTAACAAACTTTGAAACAAAAACAAAAAAAAAGCTTTTTAAGAAGCTTGGAGCAGGGAGATTAGCTTTGGTATATTTGAAAAACTCTGTACCTATTCATGTGACGCGCAGTGTATATTTTTTCGAAATAAGGTGTTTTGTCAACAATAATTTTAAGCATAAAAACCTGCAACAAATAGTTATAGGCTATATATTAAAATATGTTTAAAAAAGTCAAGCACTGTTGGAGAGAAGCTATTTTGCCAAATGCATTTTTGAAAAATATTTATATGAGGTTGATTTGTCGATGCCATATCTTTAAAAAAAAAAATCGTAAACAAACGATGATTATAAAAACAAAGCGTATAGAGATACTAAGGTGTTCAAGATGCTGCCGGCCTAACAAACTAAACACCCGATTTTTTCCAAAATTTCTGTTTATTCTTCCACATAGTCCCCTTTCAGCTCGATACACTTATTGTACCAATTTTGTAACATTGCGATGCCCCTTGAATAGTAAAATTTCTCAAGATCTCCGAAATACGCTTCAGTTTCCAATTCAACGAGTTCATTCGTAGCAAAGCTCCTTCCCTGGGGCCACCTTTTTAAGCTTAGGAACAGATAATAGTCGCTGGGGTCCAAATCTGAAGAAAATGGGGGATGAGGAAGCACTAAGTTTGCTACCCGCCATAAATGTCATGCATTTGAAGAGTGGTGGTGCCGTCACTTGGAGACCGGCAACATCTTGAACGCCCTAGTATTATATAAATCGCTGCTTTGGATCGATATAGGCACATCTTAAAGCAAATTCTAATTCGAGTTGTTTTAAGAAAGCGATATGATTAAAGTCCTGGCAAATTTTCTTATTTCGAAAGAAGTTGTTATGTCTAATGTCCACAGACAAGCTTTGTTAAGTTTCAAATCAATGTTTGTTGCTTACGGGTTATTCCATATGAAATCAACCAACGCTAAAGTTTCAAGTCTCAGATTTGAATGATTTTTTTTTTCTTTTGTAAAAATTACTTTATATTCTAAACCAAACTATATATATTTTTTAAAATAGTTTAATTTCTTATGAATTTTTAAAAATAATTTAGCAGCTAACTTTTTTTTAAACACCAAAATGGTTATATATTTTCCATCGTGTTGTTTTGACAGGCATGACATTTTAACGTTGGTTGATTTGATATAACCCTTACGTAATGACAACGATTCTTCTCTAATATCCTTGCGTGTCTGAAATGACAATATTTTTCGTTTCTTTAACTTGATATATAATCTTTTCAATAATTTAATAATTTTGGTTATAACTAAGTCATGAAAAAGAAGATGGAAACACATAACTTTTGCTAAGGCACTAAATCACCACCAATTATTATGAGACTTTAAATTGGCATCATCAAAAATTGCGTTGTTTACAGTGAGAACGCAGAATTTCTGTACGAAATGGTGGGAAAAATTATTATTCTACCTCGTAACTTTGCACAATATTAGAAAGGAAACGAAATTAAATGGCTTGTAAGATTTCTATCCTTGCTGGTCACGCGATTTAAAATGAAATGGTAGGATATGGCATGGTAGGACATGAAGGCGCCTCATGCTCCATAGAACAAAAAAAAGTGGTTCAGGTCGGTTACTCAAAATATTTCTTCGCTTATTTTATGATGATTTCCCAAATATTTTGACTCTAGCAATAGCCATCCGTGAGCTAGAATTGTTTGAAATAACCTCTAAAAAATTAATTTTTTGTAAAAATATTGATTGGTGTAATAGTTGTAAATAAGTAAACTGTCAGAAATTATAGGCCGGAAAAATGTCTTCCAGTCTGCGTCAAAAAATTTAAAATATATGCAATCGGATTGAAGATAATGCTGTTTTTAATGCATATTTTTGACATTTTTTATTCTATTTCCATACAAAAACTTTGAAAATTCAAATAACTTCAGTACTTTTATTTATTTTTTTAATTTCTTACAATATTTTTTCAGTAGGTCTTTATTTTATAAAAAATTTTTTAGTTTTAATATGTATGGATTGAAGCAATTCTGATCACTAATTCGATGCTTCAATTGCCAAATCGATTAACTTCATAAAACAAAATGTTGAGAATAATGAGAAAGTAGTTAACATTATTTTTGTAAATTCCTGTTATATTACAAATTGAAATAAACGATGTAGACTGTATTTCTGCGGATGTATCTTTTATCTTACAAGATATTAAGAGTAAACGATGAAATATTTCGTTATTATTACTATTATTAATACAATTTGTACGTGATTAAGGGAGTTAATGGATTTGGCAAGTGAAAGGAAATGATTAATTCGAATTCAGTCTTAATTATGTTTTATTATAAGAAAACATCATTGCATATATTTGTTCAATCGATTTTAGCAAAAATTTGTAATAACCGTTTTGTTACATTTACTGAGGGTAGTATTATTTTACTTAAACTGATTCGTCACCAATAATAAAGGCTGGTCCTCATTTTTCCTGATTTTGCTACAGATTTTCTTATATTAATGGAATTAAATTCTGAATATTCGTTCAAGTCACATTTGAATTGTATGAGGTGTGTTCTCGACTTCTCTAATTATATCCAACGAATTTTGAGCCAATTTGTTAGTATACTGGTAACTGTTGCCTTTCTATTAACGATATATTTTTCTAGAGTACTTGTAAAGAAAAAGTCCTGATGCGTCATTTGAATCATATGAAGCAGTGGTTTGTTTTTACTGGTCATCTCTTATTATATCATTGCGTATATAAAACCAAAGTATATATGGAATTTACTTTATCGCCAATTTTTGGAAGAATGCAGATATCCATTTTTTTGTTCAGAATTCATTTTCACTTATGTTTGCACATATTTTATTTGTAACGGTTCATATATTTCAAAAAAATGGGTCGTAGTTCGTGCAACTTAAATATCGTTTTTTACCATACTTTGAGTTTAGTCGTTATTCCTTGTGACCACAGACATATAAATCTGTTCGCGAAGTTCATAGAGCACTTCGTCCATTTTACGGTCAACATAATTGGCTTAGTAAGCAAGCAATTCGTGCAGTTATTCATCCACAAGACAAAGAAATGTGCGTACCGAAGAGAATATTGTAGCGCGAAGTGTTGAAGAAGGAGCTGAAATGTCGGTTCGTTGCCGTTCTCAACTTGTTATACTTTGTCCTTCGACTACGTGGAAAATTTCACGTAAGGACCTTGGTTAACTTGCCTATAAAATACAGCTCGTGCAAGAATTAAAGCTTAATCATCAATTTATTGCAAAATCAATTTGGTGACAAATTTATTTTCAGAATTGGTCCTGTTAACTGGCACCCTCGTGCTTGCCTCTGGATTACTTTTTATAGAGCTATGTTAAGTCATTGTCCGCATTCAGCGCAGACAACTGCTGTGAACTGTAATGGTAGCGCTACCTTAGTTCACGATGTTTTTCTCTGAATGTGTTGCTACTCCACACGTCAGAAGTTAGATTCAATTTAATTTTTATGTAAATTTAATTCAATTGCAAAGGTTTCTCACTTAAATTTGCTCTTTCTGCTAGAATATTTAATCTTTCTGCGTTTATTAATTTATTAGCGTAAGTAACGGCATCTGACAGTTAATCAAACAGTTGTATTCGTGTAGCATAGAATTTATTCGCTCGATTAAAGGCGTTCGCTACTTTATCAGTTTTAGTTAGCGCTACCAAATTTGTACCATTCAGCAAATTTTTACACAACAGTTGCCAACTTTTGTTTGCGCTGAATGCGGCCATTGGCTCATGCCGACAAACCTGCAACTCTTAAAGCATTGGAATCCAATATTCAAGCTACCATTGACGCCATACGGCCAGATTTATTGGAAAAAGTAGTAAAAAATTTAACTGATCGAACGGACGCGGCGAACATATGCCAAAAATCGTATTTTAAAAATAAATGCCATGAAATTATCTACCAGTATCCCAAATAATCCAAAATTAATTCCGACAGTATTTCTGTCTTGTATTATTATTTAAAGTTCTCATGCACCTTAAAAAAATACCCACTATTTACATTAGGGTATGGAGTTAATCAGATTAGATATTTAGTTGTATTAATACTTATTATCAGAGAAGTTTGTTTTAATATTATACAGTTAGGAATCAATTAAGTGTTTTGACATTAAAATTTAACCAAATTTGGAAAGTTGAGTTAATCGATTTGGCAAGTGAAGCATCCAATTAATGCAAGCACTCAAAACCTTTCCAACGATATCTTCAAAGTGAGGATCGCATTGGAAATAATGAAGTTATTTGAATTATTGTGAATTTTAAAAAATGCACGAATGCAAATATGTGCTGTTTAAACTTTAAAGCAAAATTCGAAGCCGATTAAAAGTTGAAATCTTTGAAAGTTTGCAAGCGGCAGCCAACTTCCGTCACGTCCAAAACTTTTAACGTATTAAAACTGCATTTTTATAAATGGCGTTCATCATAACTCAAACAAAGGTCAGCCAATCAATTCGAAATTTTGCACACTTATTATACTTTACAATATTTGCAAAAATATGGCAGAGCGTGATTTTAAAAAAAAATGTTATTAAAAAAATTTGTAGTTGTCTTTTCTAAAAATTCACGATTTTCTTCGTTTAACGACATTTTCGAACATATTATAAAGCAAGAATATTTCGAGATGTTTTACACTCTACACTTTAACTATGTATGTATGTTTACACTTTTTTGAGTCACAAATTTGTTTGGGTATTCTTAAAACATCCCAGTTGTTCGCGGCATCATTGACGAACTTTTCGTGATGATTTCTTAAACGAAGTTTCTGCATGAGCTGCTGGACCTAAAAACTTCAAGATATTCATGATTGTTGTAATTCGCCGAATCGTTCAGAGGCTAAACTGTAGAGCTCGCAAACTATCGATGACACTATCGATAATTTCACACTATCGTTACTATCTATAGTTTTGGACTGACTATCGATGGTTTTCGACAGTATTTAAATATTCACTGACACCACTGTTTAGATGTCATTGCCATTGCTGTCGAATTCGTTTGATTTTGACAATTTGGTATAAGTTTTTTCTGTTTTGTAGAGTGAAAGCGCAGCTGATGTTTCTTTTAAATGTATAAGCATTGTGTTGATTTGGAAGATGGGTGACAGTTAGTTAGAGGTTGAAAAGATGGACTAGTTTCGGTGAAAATTTGTTCTAAATTTGCACGGCTCAAAACTGACGGAAAAAACGCTCGCAGGGAGACTATTCCACAACTTTACCGTACGACTAAAAAACGAATTATCACTACAACGTGAGGTTCTGTGTGGCATCAAGGCAATGGCAAAGGAATGGGTTAGGACAGCTGCCCGAGTGGACCTGGAAAACATACGGTGTGGTGGCGTCAGGCCATTACGAGACCAACATTACGGCGAATTCCAATAGAGTTGAGAGAGGATAAAATATTTTTATCCCCTATCAAATATATCGCACGACGTTGAATTGAGTCCAGAAACACATTTCGATTTTAATTCCTTGACGAATTTTCTTTATATTCCTGTCTACTTTTCATTAACGAAACTTCCTCATTATTTCGATATTGGGTTCGTGCATGACAAATTCCGACGTTTCTGCATTGCGTCTTGCATGAATTTGGAACATTTATATGAAATTTTCGTCAATGAAATGTAAGTTTCGTCAAGGATCAGGAAAAACCGTACATGATTCATTTGAGATTTCTTCAAGACTGGAACTACTGGGATGCTTCAATATACCATCAAGCTTTCTAATAAATTGCTGTCCTTAAATAGTCATTGATTAAACCAATTAAATTTGTAAGTTTTATCTTATTAAAACTTAAAAGATTTCTTCCTAAAATTATGTGTCTTATTTAATTAAAAATGCACAAAATTAAAATAAAATAGTCTTAATTGTTTTATTACATTTCTTTTTTGATGAAAACCAGATTGTTTTGGCTCTGTATAACAGAACATATGTATTAATAT
The DNA here is from genome assembly GCA_963920525.1 of Dichetophora obliterata. Lineage (NCBI taxonomy): Eukaryota > Metazoa > Arthropoda > Insecta > Diptera > Sciomyzidae > Dichetophora > Dichetophora obliterata. The sequence continues at coordinate 88,039,118 of OY986439.1, read as the reverse complement.
ATTTTTTTTAACTTAGAAGCTGCCGGAATTTTTTTTTTAATGTATAGTGATTTGTAAAATCCTCTATTAAAATCATACACTAGTACCAAATTAACCGCTATTATAACCTCACATGATTGATTCATTAGCCGATTCAAAGATGTTGGTCGCTGCAACACGGCACCGCCTCTAACCATTAATTATGCACACAACATGGTGCTGCTCAGTTTATGCCACCTCGTTGTGCCAACTTATTAATGGTGCTGCCAATGGCCTTAAGGCCATGCGCTAAGCTCATCATCACCACCCAGCCAGTGATGCAACAGTTAAATGCTTCCAAAAATTTGAGCCTGCAACCATCCACACCATTCAACTATACGTCAATGCATCCATCCATCCATTCAACCATCCAACTAAAGCTCAGCTAGCTGTTTTGTAAGAATTTTTAATTGTTTGCATTTTGCAGCAATTTAGCTAAATCTCGCCTCTTGGCAATGTTGGTGGTCGGACGGGCGCAAACTGGCTAATTGTATTTAAATTGTTGGTTGCCAAGACGGCAGTTTTAAATATATATAATATATATATGCACACACACACACACAAGCAAATACACACAAAGATGAGGATCTCATTTGGATAATATTTCCATACGGAAGTGCGACTCGTTTTGGCGCTATCATTCAGACAAAAAAGACAAAAACAAAGTCAAACGACGAAATCATCAAGCAGAGGTGGCCTGCCGTCCACACCGTCCAACTGCATTGTCTATCCCGACTGTTTGATGTTTGGACTTTGGCAAATTATCAACATATTAAGAATTTCGTCCAAGCTAAACGTGGTGGTTCTTGCGTGTTCCGCAATAATTTTGTTCATTCAACGTCTTGGCCATGTTTATGTCTGGATGTGACTGATACTGTTCTGCATGGCTAAGAGCTGCTTGCATTCTTCTTCTTCTTAGCTTTTAGAATAATTGCCGCCGCCGCTGGTAAAGTGATTTCTTCAACGCGTTGTTAGTGCTAAGGATGAATGTGGCCTCGTTTAAGTTTTTCGGCACATCCTCGCGAAGTGGTCGTTCTGTTGAACTTGCTAAATGTGATTTTAACGTAGTTTTAATTGGCACTTGAGACATTCAGGATATTGTTTTTTATTGTTTGTAATGTGCCTTTCTTCAGTTTGCTGTTATTGAATTTAATATATTTAACATAATTGTTTTACATCAAGGATACAAGCTATCTACATTGTAACAACACCTGCTAACAAATTTGGATCACTTATCTGAGTGGTAAGGTGACAAAACAAAACCCCTATCATGAATTCGTACGAGCACGAACTTACGTTTGTCGAATTAAATACGACAATTAGTATTCACCGTTTACGAATAAAAATGGCATTACAAAACGATACGTATCGGATCAGCTCTTGCATTTCATAGGCTTGCTAGCATTTGAATATTTTAGTTCGATAGTTAAAATTATATATAAATTGTACATATTTTTTCGAAATATGTAAGTATTTAAGTGATAAAAATGAATTTTCGAACAGGATTTAAACAAAAGAAATGCAATTTTTTCATGCCAAGAAAAGTCACAGTGAGCTCGATAATTCAACTGGAGCGTCTTGCCACTTTTATGGAAGACAACGCACACTGGCTAAAAAAGTGATGTTTTTGGAAAAAACTATATAAATTTTGATTCAGAGTAAATAGACTTAAACGGTTTTTTGATTTATATAATGACAATTGCGATAATATTTTAAAAAAATGGCCACACCCCCTTTTACCGCCCAAAAATCAATGAAAATGCTATACATTTTTATATAAAGTTTTGATCGTATTAGACTAAAATTTAGTAATTTGGTTCATATTTTTACTAGTGGCAATTTTACGAAATATGGAAGTGGTCTCATTATAGTTACGCCCACTTTTAAGAAGGTAGGCGTGGTGAAAAACGAAGCAAAAATAAAAAATTAACAAAACAATTTTTATTGTAAATTTATTTCTGTGAACTTTATTAAAAAGTTGTATTCAATTTTTTCAATACAAGCCGGAAAAATATGTACCACTATTCTTGTTGTAGTTAAGTGAAAGTAAATACTGTTGGAGGCTGATGTACACTTGTATTTGTTGTTAAATATTCATGACAATTCACACAGTTAGTTCAAGTGCAACAATATAATTGCTACCTTCGTTTTGTTTATTTTTTTAATGCTTAGTTACGGTCTTAAAGCTAAGAAAAAACAAAAAATTGATTTAAATATGTCTTAGTTTCTCTTTTTCTGTCTTGATGTCCTTATATCTATATCTACAGACTGTTTCAAAAGACTCAAATAGCCAAATAATAATGAAAAATAACAAGAAACATTTAGTTAAGTTAAACTGAAACAGGAAAATTTACTTTAAAATATAAAAATAATACAGCGAACAATAAAAACTTACATTTTGCAGATTTAGTACAGAGAAACCTATTGTAATTATATATGTTCCTTATTAATATCCGGATCAGTTCTCCTTCGGCTTTAATGTTTTGAAAATTGTTTCTAGTACTCGAGTGATTGACTCTATACAGAGTTGTTGTGGTTGTTGCCTTCTTAAAAACTTACTTGATCTAAAGCTCGCAATTAAAATTCACGTTATAATTTAAATAATAGATCACATTATAATTTTTGATAGCTTAAATCTAAAAATTATTTAAAAGTTAAAATGCAAATAACAAAGTGTTTTTGTATGTGAAGATAAAAATGTGATTAAGGATATGAATGAGAATGCAAATGGGTGTAAATGCGAGTATGTATGAAATCATGTAAGGGGTCCGGAAAATAACATTTTTTTTTTGAAAATTCTATAAAAAAAAACTACTAAATATTTTTTCAAATTTCTTTTTTTATTTGAAAGTACAATCCTTCCGGTTAATAATGAAAAATAATTTCATTCAAATGGCTGCCTCGACTGGCCATGCAGTAGCCTACACGATCGGTCCAATTTTTAAGCACATTATCGATTGTGTGCAGCTGTATTTCACCAATGGCTTCACGAATATTGTCCTTTAAAGCGTCAATTGTCTCTGGCTTGTCGGCGTAACACTAATCTTTGAGGGCAACCCACAAATAATAGTCCAACGGTGTCAAATCGCAGCTCCGAGGTGGCCAAACGACATCAGCTCTGCGGCTGGATAATGCGATCTTCAAAAACAGGGCGAAAAACATCGAGTGTAGCTTCGGCTGTGTGGCACGTAGCGCCGTCCTGTTGAAACCAAATGTTGCCAATATCCTCCTCTTCAATTTTTATGAACAAAAATTCGTTCAACATGGCCCGATAACGATCGCCATTGACTGTAACGGCCACTCCTTGCTCATTTGCGAAGAAAAATGGCCCAATTATGCCTCTGGACCAAAATCCGCACCAAACAGTGCCTCGTTTTGGGTGCAGCGGCTTTTCAATGTATGCGGGCGGGTTTTCTATGCCCCAAATGCGACAATTTTGCTTGTTTACATACCCGCGAAGATCAAAATGAGCTTCATTCAAAATCGGCATCTTCTGTAAGTCGATCGCAGGCCCACTTCCCAGTGTTGTTCAAGCGTATACACAACCAAATTCGTTCAGCGGAAGGATAAAACTAATTATCTGTCAAATCAGACATGAGCTAAGTGTTACCATTCACGAAATAAGCGACTAGTTGAAAAAAAAAAGTTATATGGCGGACCCTGTATAAGAACACTACAGTAGCTCGGTTCTGTAATTTTTCTCACCACAGTTCTCACCAGATTTTCTCACTTTGACGTCATTGTGATGTCATTCTCACTTGCACTGTCTCTGTAATAAAATGAGAAAAAGTAGTAACTCGTCTCGCTTGTTTCAATTCTACTTTTGAAGGAATTCGATAGACGAAGTGTTTCTGTAAACTAAATATGCGACTCGAATCCAATGAAGTTCTCACTATGTTCTAACTTGGTGAGAAACATTTTTGCTTGTTTGTGCAACAGTCATATTCAATGAAGTTGTGCATATATGTAAATGTATCCATGTTACAAATACTTACACCGGGAACAAGGAATCAACTTCATTTGTTTTTTTGTTATTATTAACAAAATATTATATGTACTATAATGTATACCTATATTATGAAATATATTAACTGAAATATTTCAAAAATTAAATTTATTCCATGATAAAATTTGTATAATTGCATTATGCAACCGCATTAAAAGAATACTCGGATCGTAATGTGTAGATAAGGTTAGTGCATTTAATATCAACATCACTAAGTGTCAAATTGTTTACCATCAAAACAAGTAATTGTCAGCATAAATAGCATAAGCATGTATTTTCCGCCATATTTATAAATTAAGCACAAATAATATTTATATTTGTTTTTTGTTTGTTTTTTATAGAAGAACTTCATGCAATTTCTCACAAAGCTTTCTGTCACTAGTTGCAATTTCAAATATTCCCTTTTACTTGTGTATCTTTTTCATCATGGACCACTACTTAATCGCTTATCAGTTACAGAAACACAAGTTTTCGCAAAAGTGAGTATTTTGGAATGAAACTATGTGACGTCAGAAATAGTTTGTCGCAATAGTTAGATAACCGAGCTACAGTCTCGATACCGAGCGTTTCCACTGCCTGAACGAAAGAACAATTCACCGTTCGTTCAAGCAGTGGAAACAGTTTGGTGCGAGCGCTATTCGTACAGTGGAAACACTTTTTCAGCACGAACGAACGAAGAACATAGTAGATTTGTTGAAATAGTAGTTAATAGTAGTTAAAAAAGGAACAAAATAAATTAAAAACTTAAGACAAAAGAACACTGTTTTATTTGTGTCAAGTTTTCTTACTATTTAAGTTTTCAATATCGCAAACATTTTAAATTCAATGCACGAACGAACAAAATGGCGACTTACCAATGTTCGCCACTTGTGTTCGTGCAGTGGAAACGGTTGGAGCGAACGAAGAATTTATCGCTACGTTTTGTTCGCGATGAATTCTTCGTTCGTTCAGGCAGTGGAAACGCTCGGTAAGGGAAGTGGTTGTAAAACCAATCCATCGCTATGAGAGAAAGTTTGGAACTCCATCGTTCCAAACTTTCATATGTGAAATTTTCATCGTTGGCAACATATTTTTCAGCCGAAGATTTACGGCTTCTTTTTCCATTTTTGTGGCCATGGCGGCTATTTTTTTAACTCGCTTCATTTGAACGAATTTTTATTAATTGGTTTTAAACCTTCTTTAGCAGCAAAGCAGCTTCTTTTTTCTTTTATTTCTTAATTTCTTTTTACAAAAAGCACTTGTGTTAAGATAAGATTAACTTTTTTAAGATTTCGTTTTTACAAAAGAACTTGTTGTTGTTTTGTTTTGTTTTGTCGCAATGAACGCACGCGATAAACCGATTTAAAACTCAACTAGACAAAACGACTTCTTTTGAAAGAAGCTGTTTTTTCAAAAGGGAATAGTTGAAAATGTGCTTGCACTAAATGGAGACAGGTTGTTTTGTCAAGTTGTCGTTAAATGGCCATTTCAAAGTTTTTTGAATCGTTTCATAAAAGTTGTTTTATCATATTGCAACTGAGAAAAAATCTGAAAGGGGTCGTTTTGCCACTTGCGTATTTTAGAATCGCTTTAAATTTTTATATATACTACAAAAAAATTGGAAAATATTAGTCCTACAAAAAAAAATTAAAGTCAAACAATACGCTGAAGAACACTAAAAACTCCATATTAACCACAAAGGCCTGGGATTTAGTTCAAGATTACTGCCTTTTGTTACACAGCAAGGGCACGTGGCGTTGCAGTCATAATAATTTGCCGTTCAATTACTTCTCATGCACTGCAAACACACGACCTCGACCGACTGATACATGTACTCAAAATGTCAAGTCAAAGACGGTATGTCCGTGTCCTCCCCCTACAACCACTCTTCAATATATCCTGTTTATATAACTAATAAATTAACGCTTCTATAATCAACAGAAACCGGACATCGAAGTCACAAGTACGGCAACAATTTTGTTGCATATTGTTCGGCGCACAACAAACACGTGTTTACTGACAATTAAACGCTTTTACCAAAAATCATTCAGAAGAAAACATTTTGATTGATGAGCAAAGCATTCCCACAGCTTAAAGCATAAAATCAAATGCATAGTATATAACTAAACCGCCCACGCGACTGTCAGCAATACGAAAACAACAACAAAAACAGTATGCTGACAGCCAACTACGTACCACTACAACGCTTTCAACAATATCCTCTCAATCCATCCCCCACCCACACTCATGCACGCGGCTGTCAACATATTTTCAAAACTGAATAAATCTTCATTCAGCGGAAAATGGATTTTTAATATTAGAAAAATTGTGCAAATCGTCTGTCGAGAATAAATAAAATGCGAGCCAATTTAAAAAAAAAAATAAGAAAAATATGGCAGCCGTTGCTTCAAAGCGTTTTAATAACTTTTCCCACAGGATGTCCGGCTTAAAAGATGAGAAAAATGGAACTTTTATCAACGTTTTTAAAATTTTCTTCATTTTTTTTTATCTCTTTCTTTGGGCACTTAAGTTGGTAAGTTGGCGCATCTAGTGTGTTTGTGTTGTTGCGACGGTGTGTGTGTGTGTGTGTGTGTGTTAGTAAAATATACGTCGACGCGTGGTTGACGCTTATTTCCCGGACATACTTTATTTTATTCATCTATTTTCGATTAAACGCCTGAATAGAGTCATAAAGTTATACACTGCATATTTTTTCAAGGTTGAGTGATTTTTCAACTTAAAAGCTGAGCAGCAAAAGTATTAATGTTTTTTTTATCGTAGGTTAACAAAATGGCGTCATTTCGGTTTCTATAACAGTTGGATTTAGTTTCGTGAAGGGAGGAAATTTCTTAAACTTTTTTATCCAACAGATTTGTGGCTCAAATTTAACTCTATGGTGGGAAAACAAGAATGGCGTCACAGTAGATGTAAAGTGTTACAGTATCTTTTATTATTTTTCTAGCAAAAAGTATAAATTTCTTCTTAATTAACTATCTGATTAGAATTTTAGACACTTCCGGTTGGACTTTACTTGGCTTTTTTCCTTTTAAGAGCCGGCATACCGCTATCAAATTCTGATGTATTCAAGGCTAGCGATGTTGGCAACATGCGTAGCAATTTATTGGATGTTGCCCGATATTGATTGTGAGTGTTGCGCTTTTCGCCCGACACGCTTGTGGTATACAAACGCTTTTTGGCCTTCTTCTCCTGCTTCAGCTTTTCAGGATCTCTGTGCGGGCAAACAAAAACAGGATATGAAAGTTAGAAAACAAAAAAAAATTCTGAAAAAACAAACCTTTCCGTGTAGGTCAAACGATTTGTAGGTAGTGATGGCTTCGGCTCTGAATGTTTCTTAGTAAACGATGTAGGCTGATCCTTAAGCCCAAAACTTTTAGCAAAATGACCCATGTGCGCATTTTTAATGTTAAAAATCGGCTTCAATTCTCTAGGAAATGTAGAATAGAATTTCACCCAGGACACAAAAGCTGCAAGCAATGGAAAGATATAAATTATTTATATAGGTATATTTTCTATTTAATTCTCTTTCTAAAACCCCATCTATAATCGCTGTCACTATCCTAGCATTCTATAGAAATTTAGTTAATACGCATTGAAACATGATGCGGCAGCTTAAAATTTGTGTTAATACAAACGTTAAGCTAAGGAAAATTTAAAAAAAAACCATTCACAACTAATGATAGGGACAATAAAAGCCGCAACAACAATACAAAGCGCTCAATTGTATTGAGTGCGATATTTTATATTCTATGCCATGTGACAAGTTTAACTCATTTATTTTGTTTCCTGCATAATACGCGTTGTATTGTGTTGACGTAGGTGATGAGCTAGATATGTGAGTATGTGTGAGTAATTTCGTGGGCGTGTGTGGGAGTGTGTGTGTTGAAGGAGTGTTTTGTTTATCCCTATAAAAGACATCAACTAATGAGAAATGATGTTGCAGATAGCATTCAACAACTGCTTCCTACACATTCAAATTCTTTGTTTTCATTACTGTTGATGTTATTTTTCATTATGATGATGATGATGATTATTACTTCGAGTGATATAATAGAATTAAGTAGTATTTCGTTTTAATGGCATCTAATTAATGAATGCTATCCATCTAAATGCGTTGCTCATAAAATCAGGCAGCTTAGGGCATAAATAATTAAGAACCAACAAAGCGCAGGAGAATTAGCTCATTGATAATAATAAATTCAGTAATACTACTACACCGTTATTCAGATCGTGGGCACACGTGCATACATTTTTCCTTTGTGTGGAGGGTATTAAAAAATGCTTCACAGAATTTAGTTTTCAGCTTATTTGCAGTTTATGATTCACTATCCTTGGGTCAAATTTAAAAAAATAGGTAAAAACACTCATATTTTTTTGTGAAAAAACCTTTATAAGCCGCCGCATACTTATTTCACAAATAAAATTCAACATTAAATTTTTTGGAGATTATACACTACTCCACAAATTAAGTAAAAATTTCACCACAACGAATGGCGATAATATTTTCTATACTAAAATTTCCCGTAGAATCCGAATATCATAATGATGTATTTAGATTGGCCCCAATTTTCCATATAAATGGCAAAATTAAAAAAAAAATATATTTTTAAATTGCTTTACATAAATGCTTGTATGAACTTTAATTTTCTACCAATGAATTTTAAAATTGTTGAACATTGTAGAGGAGATTCAGACAAAAATTAAAGGCATGAAACGTGCCAATAGTGTCAGTGATATGCAGGGTTGGCCAGTAATGGTTACTTTCGTGTAATGATTATAGAAAAATTACTGATTACAATTAATCATACACAAATTTATTACTCACTTTAAAGTATTCAGTGATTTTTTTTTAGAAATCAGTAATCATGCAAAAGTAATCAATGATTAATTTTAATAATCAATCATTTTCCAGTAATGAATGAATAATTTTGATTAAGAAATCTATCAACAATCAGACTTTACCAATAGTTGATTCTAGATTTCTTTAACTAATATATTGTTTTATATCTTTTTTTTAGATACAAGCAAAATAAAGAAAAGGTTTCTGAGCACTATTGTTACACTTCTTTAACAAAACCAATCTAACAAACAGGACTTATAGCTGCTGAAGAAAATATTGTATGGACGGTAAAACATTATGGTAAAAGCAATTACTGAAATAATAAAAATACAGACAAATTTTTAATTTTTTGTCTGACGAGAAGTTATCTGTAACCACTGAAAGCTGGGTCTGATTACTAATTACTCGATTTATTAAAAAATAATGTAATTCCTTGTTAAGCTTACTTGATTTTTTTAAACTGTTTAAAATAGTTAATAAATAATTTAATAAATTTTGTAAAATTTCGTTTTTATGTCATTTGAAAGATTGATAAATTTTCTAAAATTTTGTCTTTTGGAGCATTTGAATACGATTAGAAATAAAAAAGATATAGCAATTTATCTAAAACGCCTTTGCTTCAGATAGGCAAAATCCCAAGAATATGATTTATTTCTGAAGATCGAAATGCTACCAAAACGTGAACAAAATACCAGCGTACCAAACAGCAGCCAAAAAAGTCCAATGCAGCAACAACACATCAACCAAAAAAAAAATGTAAACATAGTCAGTTTGCTCTGATCCGAAATCTAAAAAAAATATGTATAAGCAGATGTTTTCCGCATCATTGCTGTTCTTTTATAAAATCTAGCATCATACTCTAGCAACATAAAAATAAGAAGGAAAGGGTTTTCTGAAACATACATGTTGTGCTGGCAACACAAAATCCTGCAAGCGATTACTCGCTAAGTCTCTTGGCTGGTCATTGCAAATTTCTTATTTATTATCGAACCTTTCAGTTGCAAGGTCTATAATATTTATAGTCTCTGTTTTAGCCTCGGGATTACATTGAAAAGATTCTTATTTCTTTTCACTTCAACATTTTTTTTATTAAAATAAAATTTATTTTCATTAAATTTTTATTTGAATTTTTAAAATAGAGTTATTATCTTAATATATACGGATTTATTTTTTTATTTATTTATTTATTAATTCGATTGCTAAACCTTAACAGGTTTAATAGCAAATTTAAAATTATAAAATAAGATATTTAATACAATTCAAAAATATAAAGTATGATTTCGATTGAAATCATGTATTATTAACAAACTAAAAAGTTTTAATAAATTGCTTAAAGTAAATAATTTTATTAAAGTATAAAAAATAAAAAAGTTAAGTCAAATCGATAATATCGGACAGCATAGCATGGTTGCGTTTTCAAGACAAACAAGGTCAAGTTAGCAACAATTTTTGTATCCGGACATCGGCGGAGTCGTGTGACTAACTAGGTCTCTCAAACCCAATAAAATACCACTCCAATAAGTATATATAATATATATCGTTCTGTCTTCCTGAAGCCGGTGGGATCCTGGCTTGATAGGATGGTTACTCGACAAACTAGGTCAACTTCATCAAACCAATTTTCATGAAACAAAGAAAACCAGTTGCGAAAGCAGGAATCAAGACAAACTAGGTCTTATCGGCCACTCATATTATTGTATTACAAATCGATCTAACGTAGTGTTTCAAGAGGTAAAAACCAAGACACCACGGTACCGTCGACAAATGTAGTTACATTCATCATGAAGATATAAGGCAATTGAAGATCCCAGGTTTATGTAAATTCAGATTATTTAGATGTTCATACACCAAAATTATCCATTTTAGGCTTAGGTCCATTTATCCATTTAGATTGTTATATTAATGTGTTTAAAAATATCACCAGATGCATCAGATATATATTTGAGAGAACTTAATCATAATCAACGACGGTACTGCAGGTAATCTATAATTTTATGTTTGATTGAGTCCATGGATTCACTTAAGGATATAGCATCAGGTACAAAATTAAAATCACTGCAAGCGCTTCTAAGAGGTACATTTTGCAAATAATTAGTTCTAAAAAATTTCATGTGGAGTAACTCAAAAGATCTTCTAGGACGAAGAGGAATATTAAAAAATATTTTACTCAATAAATATGGACTGTTGACATATCCATGTAAACGTTTTATAATCCAACAAGCATTTATCATAATTCTCCGATTTTTTAGGGAAGGAAGATTTAAGAGTTGTGACCGATATTCATAAGGTGGTAAGTGAAAATCAGTATTACAATAAAAATAGCTTAAGCAAAACAAAAGAAATTGTTTCTGCACTGATTCCATGTCGTCTATCTAACAACCGTATCGTGGGCACCAAACAACTGAAGCGTATTCTAAGATAGGCCGCACTAGGAAAGTGAATTAGGTTTTCGTATTGAATAGATCATTAAACTCTTTTGCCCAACGTTTAATAAATCCTAAAGTACTATTTGATCTGTTTATTATTTCATTTACATGAATATTAAAGCGTAGTTTACGATCCATTGTAACTCCAAGATCATTGAAAATATCCTATCCAATGGATAACCACAAATTTTGAAGGTACATTTAATTGGTGGATTACGCGAGAAAGCCATATGCTTGCATTTCTTCATGTTGAGGTTCATACGGTTCGTTTTGCAACAGTTATGAAGATGATCAATGTCGGCTTGCAAAAATATAGCGTCATTATCATTTTTAAAAAAAAGGAAGAGTTTGACGTCGTCAGCAAACATTAAGATGCTAGAATGCATTATGACAGATGGCAAATCGTTTATAAAAAGTAGAAACAGAAGGGGCCCAAGATGACTTCCTTGAGGTACTCCTGAAGTAACAGGAAACTCATGTGATTTCTTGAGTTCTTAAAAAGAACAGATTGTGTTCTATTGCTTAAGCAAGATTCAATCCACTTTACCAACGGTATAGGAAATCCAACAAGAAGTAATTTTTAGATCAATAGTTTGTGATTTACAACGTCAAAAGCTTTGCTAAAATCCGTGTAAATAACATCAGTCTGCATGCCTTTTCCAAAATTTTCTATAGTTTTTGATGTAAATTCGAGATAATGACGCTGTATTTTTGTAAGCCGACATTGAACATTTTCATGACTGGTGCAAAACGAACCGTACGAACCTCAACATGAAGAAATCCAAGCAAATGTCTTTCTCGCGCAAGCCACGAATTAAATGTACCTTCAAAATTTGTGGTTATCCATTGGATAGGATATTTTCAATGATCTTGGAGTTACAATGGATCCTAAACTACGCATTAATATTCATGTAAATAAAATAATAAATAGATCAAATTGTACTTAAGGATTAATTAAACGTTGGGCAAAAGGGTTTAACGATCCATTCATTACGAAAACCTAATTCACTTTCTTAGTGCGGCCTATCTTAGAATACGCTTCAGTTGTTTGGTGGTTGTTACATAGACGACATGGAATCAGTGCAGAAACAATTTCTTTTGCTATCTCTATTGTAATACTGATTTTCACTTACCACCTTATGAATATCGGTTACAACTCTTAAATCTTCCTTCCCTAAAAAATCGGAGAATTATGATAAATGCTTGTTGGATTATAAAACGTTTACATGGATATGTCAACAGTCCATATTTATTGAGTAAAATATATTTTAATATTCCTCTTCGTCCTTGAAGATCTTTTGAGTTACTCCACATGAACTTTTTTAGAACTAGTTATTTTCAAAATGAACCTCTTAGAAGCGCTTGCGGTGATTTTAATTTTGTACCTGATGTTATATCCTTAAGTGAATCCATGGACTCAATCAAACATAAAATTATAGATTACCTGCATTACCGTCGTTGATTATGATTAAGTTCTCTCAAACATATATCTGATGCAACTGGTGATATTTGTAAACACATTAATATAACAATCTAAATGGCCAACAGTGGATTTTCCAGAAAGAAATCCATGTTGGAAAGGAGACATTAAAGATTTAACGATATGAGATATTATTTAATACCCTTTAGTAAATTTAAAACAACTTCCTTTGCAACGGAAATACTTTAAGCCAATTTTTTTTAAATGCCTTAATGTCAGCGGCAACTTGGCCATCATTCTTTTACTTCCGTTTGACAATAGCCCAATACCTCTCTATCGAACGCAGTTCTGGACCGTTAGGTGGGTTCACCTCTTTTATATTGTAACATATGTAATTGATGTTGGCTTTTTTAACAAATTTTATATAGAACGGGTGTGTTGTGCAGTGGTTAAATTAGGCCAAAATATTGTTGACACTGTAGTTCTTATAAAATAGTATAAGGAGACAAATGGGACACATCTTTTTGTAAATTTCTGCTGATATAGAGTTATTTGTGAAGAATGGATTGTCCTTAGGATGGAAGCGCATATAGTCTGCATGATGAGGACTTTTACGCCAAATTTTTTAATTCCAATTATTGAAATTGATTAGTCAGCAGTAGCACTTTGCTATTTTGTGTAAAATTAGGGATCTGGTCATTTTCCTGAGTTCATTTTCACAAAGGTTTCATCGCCCATACAGTGCACTGAGCATTATCTTGAAGCATTCGGTCGCACAATTTCCGAATCCTTCTTTTCCCCACTTTCACTTTTTTAGGTACTTTTTGTTTTTTGTACGTTCTAAGGGTATGTCTTCGTTCCACTATTTGGATTATGATAACACTTGGTATACCTTTTTTCCAAATCTCACAAATACATTGAATTATTTTTGTTAACTAACGTAAGTACCTTAAATTCGGATCTCTTGGACATCTCTTGGATCTTTGAGAGAGCAGGTATCTTCGAACTTTATTTTTTTATTTATATATAGCTTTATACTTTTATACATTTCTGTAAAAAAATTTCTTTTTCAGTGCAGTAACTGTGCACAATTTTCTTACGCACGTGCTTTTCAATTCAAGGCATCGCAAAAACTAAGATACGACTAGAGGAGAAAGAAAAAACAATGAAAGTAGAATTGATTATACTTCCTAACGGTTCTTACCACATTGCAATCAAAAATGTACACTGCGAGAAATATTGAATTGAAAGTGTGCAGTTCCTTTTCGATACACTCCTTGCAATAAAATGTCTTTAAAACGAATATTAATCAATTAACGTTCACGTGTCCTAATTGTATGAGCACAAATCCATGTAATGGATTATTATTGTATTTAAGAATAGCCATTTTTTGAGTGTGTATCCCTGTTTTGAGCTTTAATGAACTCATATTGGAACAAAAAAGGGTTCATTTTTGAGAGACTTTTAAGCCCGGCAAATTATTCGAAACGGGCTTTCGAAAGTTTGCCAAAAAAACTTTTCTACCCCACAAGGTTTATAATTAAATTAAAAACAATAACTTTGATTCGCTAAATAAAAGTCAGTGTTATTAAATTTAACTGCACTTCTTATTTGTAGTACTTAATCACTTGTTAAACGTTATGCTATGTTCTTTGGAAATTAGGGCTTATGTCGTCACGCTGTGCCGTTATTCTTTCAAGGCGATATACGCTGTAATGAATACGCTTTATTCCCGTGCGGCTTTATGCTGCCACATCCACACATTCAACCAACATTTCTTAATTCCTTCGAACGTTCAGCCCCCAAGCATTGTTGTTGGCCCAAAAAGCAAATGTATAACCAACCAACCCATTGTCCTTTTAGCATCCATTATCCTTTTAAATTAATTTCATTTGAGTGCTGCCTGGTTTGTTTGATTGTTTCCTGTCTCTGCGGCTGCTGCTGTTGCTGTCAATAGAAGTAATGAAATCCATTCGGGTGCTTGTGGCTTTCGACCACAAGAAGATGCCATCGTTTCAACTTCTTGGCTATAAACTGATTTAGACAATTAAGCCCAAACAGCAACCACCATCAGCAGCAGCACAAACAATTAGCTTCTTTTGTGGCATTTGAGTAGTTGTATGTGTATGCATTTAAAATGGCTGCCATTTCTCCAAGGATAATGACTGCATAATGCTTTTCTTTTCGCAAATAATTGTGAAATTTATCATGTTCTGTGAAGTTATCCTTATGTTTGAAACACACTTTCCCATTTTCAACTGACTGCTGTGTGTATTTTTATTTGTGTTTATTTGTGTTTATTAGTATCGCTTTTCATTGGAGCTGGTGTGTGAGTGCATGTGTGTTGGTATGCATTTGTTTTCATTTGTTGTCAATTCAAATGAACGACATGTTGTGTTTGTGTTTGAGGTGGATTCCTTTTGTAAAAACACAAAAAAAAAACAACCCAATGAGAACAATACGATGAAGGCGCATCCTTTTAGTGGTTGGCGCTGCTCATACGTTGTTGGTTTGTTGCTTATTTGCATGTTGTTCGCTTGGCTATACGTTGCTGATGAAAATTCATTTAGATCTTTATCCTTGTTTTGCATGTATTGCGAAATTTGCGGTAATTGGATACGATTGTTAAATAATTTTGCTTAATAGAAGCACGAGCTGAGTATTTGTAGCATCTATGTATCCATCCATCCTCAAGCGGCTAGAAGTGTCTGCAATTTGTGGCTGTCAATTTAATTCAATTAGGCAAAGTCTCTATAAAACGATCATGTTTTATTTAAATTTATTTCTTTATGAAGTGCAACACTTTATGGCTCAGGCAGTGGCGTAGATAACTTTTGGTTGGGGGGGTCCGTAAAACATAATTTCCTTAAAAATTAATACTTTTGAAAACCTGACAACATGACTGTTTTGTGAAGCCGAATGTCCTGTTTCACAGCCTTAATTTGTTGAAACGCTGAAAAACGGTAGGTAGGTAAAAAAATGATGGGATTGCTGAGTTAAATTTAAACAACACTATATCTTTAGTAATTTTTGACCGATTTAGAAAAATTAAACACATAACTAAATCAAATTTTGATAAATTTCTTGAGAAACAGAAGATTTTTAGCCAATACATATATATGTATTTGGGTTCGTGCTTAACTTAATATTAGAATATCAATTTACAATAACGTGAGATATTTGGTAATGTTAATATGTCTCTGGGGGGTCCAGACCAGCGGATCCCCCTATATCTACGCCACTGGGCTCAGGTAAAAGTCCAGAAAACTCAAGGAAAGTGAAATAAAACCGCTATAAATAGGCAAGGACCTTTCTTTCACGATGAGCATGACGTGAAATATATAGGATTTAAACATGATACTTCTCCCATAGAAATCCAATGGTAGTTTTGAACAAGCATTTTACGCGACTTTTGTTTCGAATACAGTAAATTTTTTATGGGGATAGGTTTTGATCATCAATGAACGTTATTAAAACTTAAACAGATTTAACTCCTATATATGCACTGTGCGGCACGAAA
This sequence comes from Dichetophora obliterata, assembly GCA_963920525.1. Classification (NCBI taxonomy): domain Eukaryota; kingdom Metazoa; phylum Arthropoda; class Insecta; order Diptera; family Sciomyzidae; genus Dichetophora; species Dichetophora obliterata. The sequence continues at coordinate 88,022,891 of OY986439.1, read as the reverse complement.
ATCTGAATTTGATAAATTCAACGTTTTTCACTTAATTTTGGTATGAGGAATCTCGTTTTGCCACTTTACCGAACACTTTAGAGCAACATTTTTTTAAGATTTATAGCTCAGAATCCAAAACTTCTCAAGATATACACTCATTTTCATGTTGGTAACTCTTGAGCGATTAGAATTTTCATTTTGGTTTTCTCAGAAAATTTGTTCTTTTTATTGACTTGGCCAACAACTTCAGTAAACAAAAAATTTAGCTCTAAAGTGTTCGGTAAAGTGGCAAAACGATTGTCACCACGAGATTCCTCATACCAAAATTAAATGAAAAACTTTGAAGTTATCCAATATAGAGAAAAAAGGCACAAAAAAGCGCACAGTGTAATTAATGGCATTAACACATTTTTTATTTTTATTTAGAAAAAAAATTTTTTAAGTTTCAAAAACGAAACTTTAAGAACGAAAGTTGTTGTACACTTTTTTGTATTTTTTATAAAAGGAATCAAATATTCGAAAGGTATTGTTAACATAGATGTGCAGAAACATCTTATATTTTGGCCAAAATTTTTACATGTTAAATTATTACCCGAATTATGAGCATCGATTGAAATGGATTTTTGATAATTAATTGTGGCATACCTTTGATTTTTACATGATTTTTAATTATAAGCTTTTAAGGTCAAGTAAGTTTTGAATAAGGCTACAAAAACTTTGTATAGAGTCAATCACATAGCAGACTAGGCGGACTGTTTCGGAAGGCGCTACTCTTTTTTTCATCTTCAGCAGTCTTGAGTGATTAAGCTGTGACACTGTTTAAGTTTTATATGATTTGACACTTGTTCGAATAAATTTTTCGAAATCATATGAAGTTAAAGCAAAGGCTCTTATTTAGGTCAAGCTTGAAACTCTACTGCGACCGTAGCCTAGTGGGTATAGTGCGTGGCCCCTAAGCTAAAGAACCGCGGTAGCCCGGGTTCAATTCCAGCTCAGACAGAAAGTTTTTTCAATTGAATTAATTTTTCTGTTCGGTCGTCACCTCTCTGCAGACAATGGCAAGCCTCAGAGAGCAAAAATTGCCATGTTAAGCTTCTTGAGAACATGAGCCGTTCGGAGTTGGCATAAAGCACGTAGGTCCAGTTCTCGGTCATTTGTGATCAAAATTTAATAACATGCACAACAAAATTGATCAATAGAAGCTAGGTCAAAGTCCTTCCAAGGGCTGAAACGGCCAGTTTATTTATTTTATTGAAACTCTACTAGGGATTTTGTCTGTTCTAGTTGCTTCGTCTTTTTCACTATTCTTTGGAGTTCAACGAATTTGCAAAAATGCAACAATGAATTTTGAGGGATTAAAATTGCAGCTGTAATCGTGTTGACAGACGGACGTGACGGCCATTATTATACGATCATTACACTCAAACTGCGTAAGTTGTGGTACACTTTTTTAGTATTTATTATAAGAAAAAAGGAATTAATCATACATCATTCGAAAGGCACCGTTACAGAGATATGCACAAACATGTTCGATTTTAGATTTGAAACCTATAACCTGAAATATGAGCGTCGAAATAAAAATAAATTTTGCTTGCTAATACATTAAATATATCTACAAAAAAGATGTCAACCTTATTTCTCTATCTCTTATGAAAACCCTACAATAGGCATTTTGCTATGCAATATATGTGAATATATACAAACTTGATAAACAAGCACAAATATTACGCTTCACTAAGATCGCATTCAAAATAAAAATTAATCCTTGTGTTTTTCCCAGTGTGGCAGATAGTTTGAAAGAGTTGTGGCAGATAGTATGTTTTGTAAATTTTTAATATTATCGTAGGTAGGAATATTTTTGTAAAAAGTTTTAACTGCTAGTATTTCTTTCTAACATCTACTATTGTTTACAATTTCTTCAATTCAGGACAAATTCCTTGCTTCAATCAAGGCAGTAACACAGATTTCTTTTTCCTCAAAAGAGTAAAGATTCTATTTATATATGTTGATTTTATATGATTTAAATGCAAATTCTAAATGTTTGATAGTTTAAATCATTCTTGATTTTAAATACAAATTCTAGTTGTTTGATAGTTTAAAATCGTTTATTGAACTTAAGGTCAAAATTAGAACAATTAATTGTTCTAACGAATATTTCCAAAGAAACAACACCAACAACAACAAAGTTTTTTCAATTTATTTATATTTACAGTTTACTACAGTTACTACAGTTTAGTTTTTTAGTTAAAAGTAAAAATGTATGGCTTTTTGAAAACAGGAAATAATAATGGTCTTCATGACTTCTATATTAAAGAAATAATAATATAAGAAAATAATGCGGTCTTGGAAAAAATCGTAAAATAAAATAAAATCAAATCAAAGATATAAAAAAAGCATCATGGCAATTGTCTCATGTCCGGAAAATCCGGAAAGTCCGGACTTGAAGACAAAATTTTGTAGTCAAGAAAAAAATTTTACTCTAAGAATCTGCCTCTTGAACTAAGAACTTTTTTTTAATCACATTCGGTAATACTTGGATTAAAAGTTTTATGCGTGAATAAGAAGTGCTTGGTTTTTTCATTTCGTGCTTAAAGCAGGGTTAGCAGAACCTCACAAATGATGAGAAACATTGTCCTCCTCTTCAAAATAATTTAATTGACATTACAATTACATTTGTTCGCACAGTACAGCTAAGTCTTTGATGATATCCACCTTACAAAGTAAGCGACGATGGGAGTAGATAAGTTGCATATGACGCACAAGATAGAAGAGACAAAAACCACAACCAAAAAAACAAACTACAGCATATTACGCCACAAATTACATTCACAATTAATTATTACCTTTTTCGATATCATTTCAGAATTAATGATAAATAAAACCTTAGATAAATAAAAACGTTGTTCTGGTTCAAACATAAAGATTAGTAACATTCACTTCTTCTCTTCTTCTCTACAACTTTCTGTAAGAAAACACGATGTAGGTACCCAGACGTATAAAGTCAAACTGTTGTTCTTAATAAAAAAAAAAAATAAGTTGAAAAAACTTAAAGTCACGCCCTAAAAAGTATGAAACAAGAAAATATTCTTATTTGAAATTGTTACGTGTTAAAAAATCACGATCTCATAATGCTTTAATTCTTGTCAGAAAAACTACATATATCTTAAAGTAAAAGTAAATAAAGATTTTAAATAACAATATCCTGCCAAACACGATGCCACTCTCGATGTTTATCCACAAGGTTCTGGGTGAAGGAGCACAGAACTTTTGATTACTATCTGATCGTCTTAACTTTGGCGATTATGATTACAGAGTGCAGAATCGGAATTAAGAAAATTATCTTTGGTACCACTTCTGGTGCCCGAGATATAATAGCTTATATTAATTTTGTTGAAAAAGTTAAAAAAATGCGGCCAAAAAAAAAAGTTCTTGAAAATGATTTTTTTTCAACATGGTTACATTAAGAAATATTCAAATTGATCAAAATTGAAAGAATTTTGCATTTATCTAAATCAGATTTCGAAATATTCGCATGCTAAGTCGCGCCAACTCACCTGTTGTGTTTATGATGTTTTTAGGGCATGTTTTGTTTGGATAACAACTTCTAGAACAGATACAATATGCTTTGACTTTTGCTTTCTAAAATCACTTAGAGAAAGCAAAGAGTCGAAAGAGAACGCAAAAGGAAATATGCGATTACCAATAACGGTAAAATTATGATTTGCATTATCGCTTAGTCCCGGTTTATACTCGTCAAGACTTGACGTTCAAGTTTTGCATATTCTCTTTTAAACTTGACGATTCAATTTACACTCGTCAAGAGTTGACGGTCAATTGTTTCTTTCACTCCTCCCTTTTCCTTTACAAGTTTGTACTGATGACGCCGAAATAAAATTGAAAATAGCGGAACAACGAACGAACACAAAACGAATTGCCCAAGAATTGACGGTACGGTAAATTTTTTTCTTTCCCTTTTGTTACGATTCCCGCACCACCGAACGCAAGACTTGACCGTCAAGTCTTGACGAGTATAAACCGGGACTTACTGCAATGTCCCGTGCGCGATCGAAAAACAACATCAGTACATCCAAATTACTTGCTCAAATTGCATTAAATTTTTTTTGGAAACAGACTTTGTGTGTGCCATCAATATATAAAAAAAAGTTGGAGATATAAAAAGATTTGTGTTTTTGGTGATTATTTTAAGTTTGTCCTGTGCGCGACCGTAAGTGCAACAAAATAATTTTAAAAACAAATTGTTTATTTTTTATTAAATAAAATTTTCAATTATTTAAATGTAGATGAGCGAAAATAGTTGCCAAAAAAGAAGAGAAACTTGCAAACGGTGGAGAGAAAAGTTGAAGGAAGATCCAATAAAATGGGAAAACAATAAATTTAAAAACAAGATAAGAATGCGGAACACTAGGCTAAGATGGAAAGCGGCGACGGATGGTAATAATGAAGTAGTGGATAAAAGAAGGCAGCTTGAGCGCATACGTAAGAGACAATATCGACAAAAGCTCGCAGAGAAGAGAGATGCTACAAAAGAGCAAAGCTGTCCTTGCAAATGCAAGCAAACCTTGGCGAAAGCTGTGAGAAAAGTTGAGATTGCTCTGCCAAGAGACTTAGAGAAAAAAGTAAAGGTACTTGAAATTTTATTAAACAAATTTCAAGACACCGTGCAAAAGAATATTAAGAAAACTAATTCCAAAAAGACACTGCCAGAAAGCTTAGACAATTTAATAAAAGAGTTTTATATAAACGAAAATATAAGTGTCCAAGCCTCAGGAAAAAAGGACACACTTTTGATAGCAGGCGATATAGTTGCTAAACGTTTTATGATGATGACAGTGTGTGAAGCATATGAGCTCTTCAAAAAACGAAATCCCGACGAAAAACTAAGTAAATCTTATTTATTTAAGATGCGGCCACGTCATGTACAATTAATGAATAAAACGCCACACAATATGTGTGTTTGCATGTACCATGCTAACTTCGGTTATTTGCTGGAAAGCTGTGCAAAAATTATGCCATCTTTTCCCAGCAATTTCGAAAGCTTTCTCAAAACTGTTTGCTGCAATATTCTTAGTGAAAATTGCATGACAAGCAATTGCAAGAAGTGCTTAACCGATTTGAGATACCAACTTATTCCTCTATCATATTTAAATCATATGAATGATGAAGTAAGTTGGCAGCATTGGCGCAAAATTGATAATACAGATGCCCTTTCCAGAACCGATGCAACTCTGTCTGATCTTATTGTTGATTTGGAAATGGCATTGCCCTCTTTTAAAACGCATGTTTTTGTCAAAAGGGCTCAGCAAAAATATTTTGATGAAACCAAAGGAAATTTAAAATCAACTGAATTGGCGATTCAAATTGATTTTGCCGAAAATTATAGGCTCACATGTCAAAATGAGATACAAAGTGCTCATTTCAGTTATCGGCAGGTATCCATTTTTACTTGTGTAGCATGGCTGGCAGGCGTTAAAAAGTCTTTTGCTGTCATAAGTGACAAGTTAACGCACAATAAGCACGACGTTTTTGTTTTTTTGATGGTGATTTTAAGAGAAATTCAGACATCATATGGGAGCTTATCAAAAATATTTATTTTTTCTGATGGCTGCTGTTCGCAATTTAAAAACAAATTCATATTATCAAGCCTAGTTGATATAGTACAATTATTAGGATTTCCTACATTGGAGTGGAATTTTTTTGCTAGCTCACATGGGAAAGGAGCTGTTGATGGAGTTGGAGCGGTGATAAAGCGAAAAGTTTGGCAGATGACAAAATCAAAAAGTTATGTTTTACCGGATGCAGCTTCTTTTTATCAGTGTGCACTCCACTATATAAAGGGTATAAAACTATTATTTATGTCAACAGGTGAAATTGAAAAAGATATTTTAGAATATAATTTAGACGAAAAATGGAAAGAGGTGAAAAGCATACTGGGTATATCTAAGTTTCACTTTTTCTCATCTAATTATCAAGAGGTGAAAGCAGCAAGGACCGCTTATTCCATGCAAGAAACTATTTTTTTTATTTAAGAAATTTATTATAATTTTCTATTTCTTTATAATTTACATTTGAATGGATCTCCTTTGAATTAAAAAAAAAATCATGAATATACTTAATAAGTTTCTTGTTGTGAAAATAAATTAATCCCCAATTTTGTTAATTTAAAAACATTTCTTCTATATGTTTTTTTTAAATATTTCCCAACAACAGCAATGACAAAAACATAAAAATAGTGATGGTAAAAAATGTCCCGTGCCCGATGTCCCGTGCGAATTTACGTCAAATTAAATAAAAAAAAATCAAGTCATCTTTGAAAAAAATCATAACCACTTGTTAAGAGGCATCAATGCACAAGAGTTTAAAATTAGTTGCATTAAAATATTGCCTCTGGATTCACTAAAAGTGGCGTTTGAATTGGTTGACCTCACAAGCCACTTCTGTTTCGTGTCCCGTGCGAATCACTTGAATTTTGCTATTATCTTAAAAATGTACAATTACCCAAAATCAATCTTTGCACCAATGAAAGAGCTAATAAAATGCTATATGTTAAGCCATTCATCAGAAAAAAAACCGTTTCCTTTTTACCGTTTTTTTTACTTTGAATGCGTACGAATGTCCCGTGCGCGATTTTGGAAATGCCCATATGTAATTTTTCTTACAAAAATTAATTTTGAGATCGTGATTTTTTACTGTTTTTCTCAAAAAACAACTTTGTCGTTGCGGCAGAGGAAGAGATCCTTATTTTTTTTTAATTTTTTTTTTTTGAGTTCTTCACCACCCAATGCAACTTTTGAGACCTCTTAGAATATGAAATTCGAAAAAAAATTGTCATTCCCCAGCAAACCATATCTCGATAAAAAATTGTACGATAGTCTACGATATCATTACGATATCTTAACATACAAATACGCGATATCGTCTCGATAGTACAGTTAACATTAGCATTTCGATATCATAACGGTATCTATATAACAAATTTTTATATATCATCATGATAGTATAATTACGATAGCATTTCGATGTCGTAACGTTATCTATATTTAAAAATACTAGATATCATTACAATATTATAATAACGATAACACTGCGATATAGTAACGATATTTATAATAAATACGTACTCGATACCCCCCGGTCGCCAAAAAATTTTTTTTCAGAGTGCAAGAACAATTGCAATAAAACAACAAAAACAAGAAATAGTTGGCTACGTGGTTACATAAGGAATTATTAACATAAAAACAACACATAAAAGCAACAATACGCATGCCGGTAGCGACGAAACAATACGCCAAATTACCAACAACATAAAGAAGAAACAACAAGACACACGCGCTGTATTGTTGCGGTGCAGCTGCGCCTGTGAAAGATTCGGCGACTTACAACAATCATGAAAATCTTGAAGTTGTTGTAAAAGAGTGGAAAGTGTGGAAAGAGTTAGGCGCTGACGACCGCTGCTCGATACCATCACGATAGTATAAATACGACAGCACTGCGATATCGCAGTAACAATATCTAGATTAAAAAAAATGCTCAATTTAATTTAGCTGGTACCGATATTTAGATAAAATAAACTTCACTAGGACTTAATTATATTATATTGATGAGTAAGCAAAAAAAAAATTTTCAAAATTTTTATATGAAAAAATTCTAAGTGTTTTCATATAATTTTGTATGGACCCAAGATCTCGTGTTCATTTCGAGCTTGTCTACGAGTCCGTCTTTTTTATATGAAATTATTTTATTTTAATATATATTATTTTTTCATTGTTTTCTGCTAAAAATACGTCAATTAAAATAATTCTTTTCATATATTTTTGTATGAATCCAAGATACCGTGTTCGTTTCTAGCTAGTTTACGATTCCAATACCTCGTATTCAGTTTTTAATTTCTTTGCAAAAATTTTATTAAAGATAAATCATTTATTTTAAGTTCGTTAATATATATTAATGTATACTCGTTAACTATGTAATTAACAATTTTTCATATTTTAAGCAAAAAAAATAAAAAAAAATTATAAAAAAATAACAATTCGAGCTTTCGTAAAAAAATGTATAAAATATCTACATTTTCAAACAGCAAAACAAAAAAAATTTTTTGTCCCGATTAGTTAACAATTGCGATGGTCGAATGGATAAGCTGATGGACTTACACTCACGCGCCGAAGTTCAAATATCCCGATGGTTATTATTTGCAATATTGTTTCGATATCAAGGATTAATATGCTTTCGATATCGTTAATGATATGTCCATTTTTATCGAGAACTGTATTTTTTCGATATCATAACGATATCGTCTCGTGAAGCGTTAACGATAGAAGTTATCACCTTTACGATATCATTTCGATATCGAAACGACATTGAAATTTCGATATCGTTTCGATATCCCAATTAATATGTTTTCGATATCGTTCACGATATGTCAATTTGTATCGAAAACTGGACTTTTTTGATATTATAAAGATATCGTCTCGTTTGTCGGTATCGATAGAAATTATCACCTTTACGATATCATCTCAATATCAAAACGACATTGTTTGGTTTACTGGGATTGAATCTAAACACTGCTACTAACCATCTCGATATCGAAACGACATTGAAATGTCGGTATCGTTTCAATATCGCAATTAATATGTTTTCGATATCGTTTTCGATATCGTTCACGATATGTCAATTTGTATCGAAAACAGGACTTTTTTGATATTATAGCGATATCGTCTCGTGTATCGTTATCGACTGAATCTATCACCTTTACGTTAGTATGTCAATATCGAAACGATATCGCTTGGTTTACTGGGTCGATACGCCCTATTGCACATAATATATTTTATTGTATTTTAAACATATTCCTAGTGATATTCAGAAAATATCCGTGGAAATGTCACCCTCTATCGTGAAGCACTTTGCTCTAAAGCTTATAATCGCTTAACTCTGTTATATTGTATTGTTTGTTTAGAGTAGGTGGCATACGACCACGGATACTCGTATCTTCTTAATTTCACTATGAATATTTTATCGTTCTTAATTGTTATTGAATTAAAAAAGCACTTCACATAATCTTCATTTCAATAGAAGCAATAAATTGCTATATTTCAATTTTGTTTCAACGGTACACTTAAATCATAACTTTGCTTTTTATTTTTTCACGGAAAATAAAAAACAAAAATTATTAATTATTTTGTACTCAAAATAAATCAGGCTTTAAGATATAAAAAATAATCTGGTTTTTTTGCTCAAATTCAATAGTCAATTCAATTCAAAGTCTATTGGAAATCATGTTCTACAATGTAAGAGAATTCTAATTGTACCTTTGGAAAAAGCGATACATTTCTGTTTCACTATGCTTTTTTGGTTTAAGATCTGAAAATAATTATTATTTACAGTATCATTTAAAAATAAACTATCGATCGTAACATAACAAACCTAATTTTATCACATCCCGCTTACAGTTCTGCATTACAATACCATCACCGACAAATTTTTAGATTTGTTTTGGCAAGCAGAGGATTATGGTTGAATTTTCTTTGTTCTCTTAAAACTTGTGCGTCGTTAGCAGCTTACCTAATCGCATGGTTGCTTACTGGGTAAGGTAGATGTCATCAGTGTTTGACGGGCCACTGCGTCGTTAGCAGCTTACCTAATCGCATGGTTGCTTACTGGGTAAGGTAGATGTCATCAGTATTTGACGGGCCATGTCCGTACAAGTGTAATTGAGATCTGTATGCAGGCGTTGGAGGTCTTGCAGCTACATCATATTTAAGAATAATTCTGTTCCAATAACATGGGTCATAGCAAAGAAAACTCATCCTTCAACTCAAAAAAAAAACACTCCAAAAAATTTTCTAATTCAGCTAAAGAGATTTTTCACAAGAGGGTTTTTAATTTAAAAAATCTTTCACAATTTTTAAATAATAGAAGTAATCAATTCTACATCAAACAATTTTTTCTAATTTTTTTCCCACCCACTTAACCACTCTTTGTCACACTTATTCGAGTGTTTCACTCCACTTTGCAGTCATTAGAAAAAGTAACTGTGACTAAATGAAAGTCAACAACAACAACAACAGCAACAATACTACTCGAATGTACACGAGTACTTAAAAAAGAGCTGGCTATGTTTGCAAAAAATCTACTTAGCCGTGAAGAAAGTGGACTCGAAAATGCGACCAAATGATACTGAGAACCATTTCCGCCCCGAAAACTTCTTGCAGCAACAGCAGCAGCCAAGTCAAGTAGTCATTCAATTATTGTGCTTTTTGCTGTTTCTTTTTTTAGTTTAACAAATTCTTTGGCGTTTTTAGTGAACCCTGATTCTGATTGTATGAACAAGGATGTTTTTCCATTGTTTGATTTGTTTTTTCCTTGTATTTTTTTTTTTTTTTTTTTTTTGTTGTAAGTGTTTCTTATTGTGTTTTATTCGAGCGAAACACTTGTAATGGCTTTTTGATTGGTCTCTTTATTGTTTTTATTCCTGCCAACTCTAGGATTCAGACACATGACCAGAAGGAAAGAGGAACAGACGCACGCATGGTTGTTTTCACTGCCCTGTGTAACATCTTGATGGTGCTTAAGAAATCATTTCGTGGCGGGGTTTAAAATTTTTGTACTCTACCTCAATGCTTGCAGTTTTTTTTTTCTTCCCTCTTTTTCGTTTTCAACTCTTGCAGCACTTTTTAGTGCAGGGAAGTAGAATTGATATATAAAGTGGATTGATTATTGTGTTGTTTGTTTTTCGCTTTGATTTTATTACATTTTTATTTGTTTTAAGTGTGCATGTTTTTTTTTTGCTTTTACTGCGTTTTGTTTGTGTCCCTGTGCAAAGATTAGTCAAGCTATTTGAGAATTTCGCACAGTTTCCGTTTCCGTTTTTAGATTAGGGTTGTTTTGGTTTTCAAAATATATCGTCTTTGCATTTAGTTTCAATTATTCGAGTGTCTCAAATGTCCTCGAAGGAAACACATTTATTTTGAGCGTAGCGCTATTCTTGCTCTTTTGATGGGTTGGGTTTTTTTTTTCTCAACGGAAGTCATCAATAAATATGCGACGTGAGTGTGAGTATTTGGTTTTGTAATTGTATTATTGAACAATTTAAGTGGATTTTTAGTTGCGGTTTTCCGTTGTTCGTAATTTATTTGCAATTTATTATTTAAGGCCTGAGAACACACTCATATTTGATGAAATGTGAAAACTTTTTTAATAATCATGAAGTGGTTTTGTTATTTATGTTTTTTTTTTCATTTTTAAAACTACAATAATTATTGTTGTTGTTGCCTTGAAAACTTACTTGATCTAAAGCTCACAATCTTAATTCATATAATAATTATATTTTTTGGCATTGATTTTCAAGGAATTTTTTTTTTCTTGCTCATTTTTTTGTCATGGGAAAAAAGTTTAAAGCACTTAAAATTACTAATGCAGAGGCTTATATGAGAAATATAATATTTAAAATCCAAACAAGATTTTTTTTCAGTCATATTAGTTGACAAAGTTTATCCTTTACTAAGATTTGGTAGAGAAAATAAGATATATTATTGAAATTTATTTAAAACGAATACATAAGCTTTAACATTCGCTTAATACATATAACTTTAAAAGATTGTATGTTAAGATCCTGCACCAACTAAAAGCCTAACGACCCCAACCCAATCAACTTACCTGCATACAAACTCCTCCCAATTTATTTCTAAATAGTTAGGATTTAGTTAAAGAGTCAACCCTTTTTTTTTGTTCTTTATTGGATATAAATGAACAAGTTAAGGATATTGAATTCAATTGAGGAGTGCGCATGTGTTTGTTGTAATGGCAACTAATATCCGTTACGGAGCAGTTAAATATAATTACATATTTTATGATTTTTTAAGTGGATTGTGGTTAGTTTAATTAATCAATAGAATGTTATGTTTCGAAATGTAGTTTGATATCAAAGCAATTAAAGTAAAAGTAATTAGGTATTGAATAGAAAGTAGAATGGAACGATACAGAAGCGCTTTTTTGAAAAAGCATAACTTTATACTCTTATAAAATAAAAAAATAAAATATACTGGCCATTTCAGCCCTTGGAAGGACTTTGACCTAGCTTCTATTGATAATTGTGTTGTGCGTGTTATTAAATGTTTGACCACAAATGATCGAGAACTGGACCAACGTGTTTTATGCCGACTTCGAACGGCTTATGTTCTCCAGAAGCTTTACATGGTAATTTTTACTCTCTGAGGTTTGCCATTGTCTGCAGAGCGTGACGACCGAACAGAAAAATTAATTCAATTGAAAAACTTTCTGTCTGAGTTGGAATTGAACCCTAGATAGAAAAAGCGGTCAACAAAACCGTTTATTTGTTATCATTTCTAATGCTAAAATTGATTTTGCTCTCAATGTCCTACAGTACTTTCTACAGTCACAAAAATTTGAGAGGATGTGTACACGATCATAATTAATCAATTTCCATCAAAAAAAGAAAATTGGTAAGTACGGCGCTTAAACTTTTTGTGCAGATATGGCAAATTACTTTGACAAGAATGTTTTTATAACGAAAAAAATTACAATTAGATAACCTCTTTTTCCAGTGTTTCTCAACAGATTTTAACAATTATTTTTTAAATGAGTTAGAGTAGAGACAAGTAGTTCACCAAATCTTTTTTATAGAAATTCAACTGCTTTAAACAGGTGAAATTATGTACGAAGTATTTCACGCGTTGTGGATTCGTAGAAGATTCGCACAAAAAGAAGAGAAAAAGCTTTCATCATTGTTTTGTCAGGTTTTTTGTTTTACACTGTGATATGAATTCGCTTCGGGCAGCTTTGCACACTTGAGATTGAGTTTGTGTAGTAAAATATGTATTCATCTCACTCATGGTACAATTATTTGACATGGTAGCCGTGACAGTTTTTTGGCGATTGGTAGTTGTCAAAAACAGCTTAAGAGGTTGTAGTTTGCTGCTGTTGACTAGCTATGTGCATATTTTTAACTTTTCTTTGATTCATTAAATTTATTCGCGAAATTTATTGAAATGTTTTTATTTTGTTGCGGTTGACTAGCTATGTTTAAGTTGTCGCTTATTTTTCCAGTTTTCTTTGATTAATTGCATGCACAGCTAATTTTGACAACTACCCATTGCCGCTCGTGAGGAAAAAACCAGTCTACGCTACTACCTTGTCAGTAATTTTGCCATGATCTCACTTTCAGAACGATCAAGGCTTCAGTGTTCAAGCGAATGTCAAGCAAATAACATCTGCGCTTGCGTGTTCCTTGAATATATAATAATATATCTGTGTCGATAACCAATAATAGCTTAAGGGCCGTTTTATTCACTTTTTATAATTCGAGCTAACTTGAGCAGTTTCAATAACTTTTGTTAACTTGACTTTTTGTACAACTTGCGAAGTTAAAAATTTTAATTTCTCAAGTTAAATGTTGATGTTTTATTTGATGGGAAATGTGGATGTTTTATTTGATGGGAAATGAGAAAAGAAATGACTTTTATAACTTATGAAATGGAAATTTGTTGATGTTGAAGGCAACACAATGTCAAAAAAATATTTTGTTATTAAAATATATGTGTGCAGAATAAAAACAAAGTGATTTACAAATTGTGGGGGGTTTTCAGTTGACGGTGTTTCGAATTAAGATATGTTTTAATTCACTTCGTCAAATAACGAAGCATGCTTTATATGTAATTTAATTAAAATATTTTTAAAAGACATGCGCTGTCTTTTTAAAAGAAATTAGCCTGTGTTAGGCGTGTTTGATATTTTTAGTTCTTATTTAAAACATTATATAGTTCTTTGACAATCGAAAAAAATGGTGTTTAGAATTTTTCTTTGTATTTTGACCAATTTTTAATTAGTTTTGTTTTATTTCGTTTATTAACACGTAAACCAAATATTTTTTTTTGTTTTTAAGAAATCGTCTTTGGCGCCTTCTAGCATATAAACACAAAACCAATACTACAAAAATTGTTTCTTTATGTTGACTTCTAACTAAATATGTTAAAATAAACCCGACTTTGATATATAATAAAATTGCTTGAGAATAAATAGTTAAAAATTTAAATTTTTCCCGCTTGAGGATCTAGAAACCTACTTTAAGCGCAATCTTTAAACGCATTTTTTTGGAACGTTTGCAATTTGACATAGCTCTTTTTTTAGAAATCTGTTTTTAACCGTTTTTTATTTATAAAAGAATAAGGCTGCAAATACTTCCAGGCTGCACGAGTATTTGCACCTGCTCTGTTGAAATCCTTTCAATGATGCAAATTCAGTCAGTAGAGCTATTAAACATAAAAAGGCTTATACAAAAATTAAGTAACTGAAATTAAAAGATTCATCAGAAATGGTGCCTTATTTTGGAATACCTTAATTTACTCTCTATGCACTACTACTTCTTGAATATCGAATGACCACCTAACTGAAATTGGCAAGCTTCATATTCCCTTCAACAAACGGCTCCAGCTGCACGTAGAAGTTCCACGTTGTGAACTAATGCAAAAATGTAGGTACCGACTACTCATAATTATGCACATAATAACAGCACTTTCATATTACTACACATCGAAGTTTCTTTTGGCCAACTAATGATTGTAATCTTTGGAGCTGACATCGATCAGCGGAAATATAATTACGGATATTAAATTACTTTGATCGATCCTCTTTTGATTGTGTTCTGCGTGTTATTAAATGTTTGAACACAAAGGATCAAGAAGTAGATCAACAAGTAATGCCGACTCCGAACAGCTCGTGTTCTTAAGAAGCTTTACTTTGCAGTTATTACTCTCTGAGGTTTATTTTATAATAATTATTAATTGAATACAATAAACATTCTGTCTCAGAAGTGAATTAAACCCCTGCCACCACGGTTCTTAGCATACCGTATTTTTAACAGTTAGCGGAACATAAATCTTTAATATTGTGCATAAGAAAGTAGTGAACTGTATCAAATGTTTTTATAGTAAAAATTTTTTTTGTCACAGCACAAACCTGTGAAAACTTGTGAATGAAGCAAAAATCACAAGTTATATCAAATATCCCAAGTTAGATGAATTAAGATTGTGAGCTTTAGATCAAGTGAGTTTTCAAGAAGGCAACAACAACAACAACAACAACTCTGTATAGAGTCAATCACTTAGCTGACTAGCGAGTCTGTTTCGGAAATCGCTACATATTCCTCTTCAATAGTCTTTGAGTGATTAAGCTGTGATCAACTCACTGTTTAAACTAGCATATGAATGTGCAGATCCTCTAATTCATTCTTATGAATTGTATGGCTGCTAATCATATGACACTTCAAAGCAGTAGGCTATTTTAGATCACCGCCATCAACTCTATCAAGGGTTGCCATCTGTTCTAGTTGCTTCTTCATTTATTTCAATATTCATTGGTGTTCGATTGTTTGTTAGAAAGTTAGAATTTATAACTGGTCATATATTTGGAAGTTAGATAAATCACAAGTTGACAAAAGTTATCAATCGAAAGTTATATCAAATCTTCAATATGTCAAAATATTTTTGAGAAATCAAGTGAATAAAATGGAAAAACTTTTGAAATCGAATAAATCCCAAAGTTATTCCAACTTCTCAAGTTAAAAAAGTGAATAAAACGGCCCTAAGTCGG
The DNA here is from genome assembly GCA_963920525.1 of Dichetophora obliterata. NCBI lineage: Eukaryota > Metazoa > Arthropoda > Insecta > Diptera > Sciomyzidae > Dichetophora > Dichetophora obliterata. The sequence continues at coordinate 88,007,288 of OY986439.1, read as the reverse complement.
TTTAAGACAGAACTGAGTTATTGATATAGTTGTGTTCCACGTATATTATGAACACACAAAATCTAGAACTTCTAGCATGACCTAAGCCAGAGATATGACGCAAAAACAAAAGACCCTTTTATATAACTTATATGGCGATTGAAAACTTTGAAGCAAGATTTCTGGAAACTTGAAATAAGACCTACGCTGTTATTGCTCATCGACACAGATATAACGTAAAATTACTGTATAAAATTTTATGCATGCAAAACTTTTGGAAGCATGTATGAAATAAATTTTTATTTTTAAAAAATAACGGCATGGCGCGGCATCAAAGAGGTAAAATTAAAAAAAAATTATGCATTACAAGCAGGGACCGTACCGGTTATGGTTTTTATCAAAAAAGTCGGATATTAACAGTTATCATTTAACTTTTATTTTTTCCGACAAAAATACTAGTTATTTAATGCCTTTTATTTTTTCGGGCAAAAATAACTGTTACTTTTGACTTTTATTTTTTAGGTAAAAAATAACAGTTATTTTGTGCCTTTTATTTTTTCGGTCAAAAATATCAGGCAATTTGAATTTTTTTAAAGGCCACTTGAACGGCAAAAAAAGTTTTATGCAATTTTTATCGTCTCATCAGCGCGCACATTTTGAGCTATAAAACTTTTTAGTTTTTAAAGTTTTTTATTCGGCCTTTGAAAAAATACAAATTGCCTGATATTTTTGACCGAAAAAATAAAAGGCACAAAATAACTGTTATTTTTTACTTAAAAAATAAAAGTCAAAAGTAACAGTTACTTTTTCCCGAAAAAATAAAAGGCAAAAAATAACAGTTAATATTAATTTTTATAGTAACAGCCAAAATTTTAAAAGGCATTTAATATTCGCGAAGCTGCTGCCATTACGATAATAATGGTATATTTAAAAAAGTCCTCCGGCCACTTTTTCGTTATGCCTTTTTCATCTGAAAATTGTAAAATAACAGTTATTTTCGGTCCCTGATTACAAGGCATTACGATAATTTGCATGGCCAATATAAGGTAATTGTGGGGCATGTGATGGAGAAATTAATTAATTATTTAAAAGCGACATGTCCACATATCATATCATATAGTGATCAGTTCCAAGTACGTATAATGAAAGCATCTTACGCTGTCAGTTTGGCATTGGCAAAACGCAATAAGCAACATAACCACAATAAAAAAACATATTTGTTTTTTACTATTAGCCTGCCTTTTTACATTTCTGTCTGCTTAACTGTATTTCACATTATCCGTCAGTCGGTCTGCTTCCTTTTGACATTCCGTCCACTACTTATTTATTTCATTTCGCAATAAAAAATATCCCATAATGCCTAGTAAAAAAAATATCCCATAATTCCTAGTAAGATTTCTGCAAAAAGCGCCTCAGCACTACTTTGTTTTCAGTGTGAGCTTTAAGGCGCTCATTAATACATACTCAAGATGAGAAAGTATAGGTGTGCAAAGCTGCCCGACACTGGTTTATACCCTTGGAATCAATTTGATACTATGGTGAATATTGTATTTACTTTTTAAGGCATGCTGTATTATATTTCAATAAAATTTTGTATTGAATTTTAACGCAATTCAAATATAACAACGATAATTTATACCTTCTGGAATTAGTTTGATACTATGGTTAATATTATAATTCATTTTGAGTACTTTTTGTACTAAAATGAATACGAACTGAGCATTCAATTTCAATACACATTTTTATTAAAAATTATTTTTAATATTTGGCCAGTATTCAATTAATACAAAAATACAATTTTGGTGTGATCATATATGTAAGTCAAAAAGTATTAAAATTTATTCCAAGATTTCTAACCGAGTACCTGTCGAATTTCGACATCGTCTATCATGTCACCAAAAACGGCTAAGTTGCCAATGGTTTCTTTTGGTAACGAACAAGTGTACAGTGGTTTCCATTTTCTAAACACCATTTTCTAAATTACAATGCATTTTTAAGTGTTCAAAGACTTTCATACAAAAAACAAATATATAATTTAAATAAGATACCAAGTAGATTCACTTTGAAAAAACCGTAAAATTTTGTTAGATTTTTCAAATGCAATGAAAATTTGCAGTTCTATGTTTTTATATCCAAGGAATTGCTTAATAAGCTTGATTTTTAAATCAACCAATAGTGGGTCTCCAGTACAAAAGCTGACGCCAAAATTGGTACAGACTAAAAAAAAAGTATACCAATCGAATGTATTTTTTTAAATACTATTTAATTTTGGCACCGGAATTGAGGGTACGATTTTCGCCACATTGTTATATTTAAATGGATTATATACATATAGATTGTAATTTTAAAAAAAATAAAGCCATATGCAATATTAATTTAAAATGCGATAAATTTTAAGGAAAACTGGTACCTTTGACTTTGGCGTTTTCGGTGTGAACGCACCATTATATTAATAAATTATATTTGTGCAATTTGGCAGCATTTAGCAGGGGTGCTTGTTTAACGATTTTAATATTCTACATAGTTTCAACTAATAGAAAAAATGTGCACATTTGCGCCATTTTGAGTTATGTATTTTTAATAAGGAGACCATTTTTATGCTTATACCTGAATAGCATATAAACTTATTGCAAACGTTTGTAAACCCCAGAAGTAGGCGTTGCCGGTATAGAAAAGTATATATATTCTTGATCAGAGTCACATTCTTAGTCGATCTAAACATGTCCGTCCGTGCGTCTGTTTGTCTGTCCCGCCGTGCATCTGTCCATCTGTGTAATGTACGTGATCTCAGGAATAAGAGAAGGAGTTGAGAATTTTTCATGAAACTTGGTGCACATGTCTATATGAAACCAAGGATCTGCACTTTTTAATATTTAGTATTTTCCCCACTGACACGCCCACCTCTTATATAACACATATCGCTATAAAAATTTTTACATATGAGTAAGAAAGATAAAATTTGGAAAGTGGGTATATTGGATCAATATCAAGATGTTTACATAAAATTCGCCTACTTTTTAATATCCGTAAAGTATGGTGTAGGGAATATCATGGTCAATCTAATTCGACTGTAGTTTCCTTACACTTTTTTATATATTTTTTTTTTTGTAAACTATATTACTTAAACTATATTACTTTTTTTACTCGGCAGGATCCGGCTCATCTGACATTTTCTTGACTAAACGGGCTTTTTTTGAGATAATTAGAAATTGTGGTCATGGAAAATTAGACGATCGAATTAACAAGATTAGAAAATGTGTTCAAAAACGCACACATTGTCTGAATAGTCGTTTAAAGGATCTTAACCATAAGTTGTCGTACTTTACGGCAGATTTTCGTTTGAAATGGATAGCTGCAAACAGAAAGACGGACAGATTTATTATTAAGAATAAGAGCTGGCTTGACTCGTTTGTAGGATTTCCTAATTACACCAAGTCTATGACTATCAAGGCTGGACGTCCTAAAAAGCCATTTGATGAGTTGTCTGAAAGAAGAAAACGACAAAACACTGAACATTTAAGAGATAAGCATAGTAAAGGGTCCGCCAAATAACTTCTTTTTTTTTTTGAAAATTCTATTCAAATTTCTTTTTTTATTTGAAAGTACAATCCTTCCGGTTAATAATGGAAAATAATTTCATTGAAATGGCTGCCTCGGCTGGCCATGCAGTAGCCTACACGATCGGTCCAATTTTTAAGCACATTATCGATTGTGTGCAGCTGTATTTCACCAATGGCTTCACGAATATTGTCCTTAAAAGCGTCAATTGTCTCTGGCTTGTCGGCGTAACACTTATCTTTGAGGGCACCCCACAAATAATAGTCCAACGGTGTCAAATCGCAGCTCCGATGTGGCCAAACGACATCAGCTCTGCGGCTGATAATGCGATCTTCAAAAACATGGCGCAAAACATCGAGTGTAGCTTCGGCTGTGTGGCACGTAGCGCCGTCCTGTTGAAACCAAATGTTGCCAATATCCTCCTCTTCAATTTTTGTGAACAAAAATTCGTTCAACATGGCACGATAACGATCGCCATTGACTGTAACGGCCACTCCTTGGACCAAAATCCGCACCAAACAGTGACTCGTTTTGGGTGCAGCGGCTTTTCAATGTATGCGTAAGGGTTTTCTGTGCCCCAAATGTGACAATTTTGCTTGTTTACATACCCGCCAAGATCAAAATGAGCTTCATCTGAAAAGATGATTTTTTTGGCAAAATCGGCATCTTCTGTAAGTCGATCGCAGGCCCACTTAGCGAAGCGAAAACGCATTGGATGGTCAGTTGGCTTCAACTCCTGAACCAATTGGACTTTGTATGGTGTCATACCAAGGTCTTTATGCAAGATTCGTCTCAATGATGTCTCCGAAATGTTCAATTGTTGAGAACGACGGTGAATTGATGTTGATGGCGCTTCACGCACACTTTCTGCCACAGCAGCAATATTCTCGGGTGTACACATTGCTTTTGGATTTTCACGCTTTGGTTTATCGATGAGGATGCCAGTTTCTTTCACTTTTTTCACAAGATAACGAACATACGGAGCTGACGGTGCTTCTCTTCTTCCAAAATCCGTACGCAATTTTCGCACACATTCTGCAACATTACCATGATTTTCAAAGTAATGTCGCAATATTTCCCAGCGTTGTTCAAGCGTACACACAACCATATTCGTTCAGCGGAAGGATAAAACTAAATATCTGTCAAATCAGACATGAGCTAAGTGTTACCAACCACGAAATAAGCACTAGTTGAAAAAAAAACGTTAGATGGCGGACCCGTATAAATTGTAAGAATTTTGTCAATAAAAATAATAAAAAAAAAAATTTATTTATAATAAAATGTGTGATATCGCACGGCCCGATGTCCACAAATATAAATATATTGGATGGAACGACAGCTCTTTCTTTGATGATTGATGCAAAGTTTAGTAGAGAGAGCAATATAATATAAGACGAGAATACGATAAAGAACATTTCCCTTCCTATAAGCAAGTCCTACGTGCAAAAAAGCCTGCTATCCGAAAATGGAAGACATTTCTATTATAGATACTTGAGCAGAAGTACAACTTCAATCACTTTTAGATCACACTGCTTCCCGAATACTGCAAGTTCAAGAAGAAGTAATACAAAGTCTTCCCCTCGAAGATATAAAAAAATTGAAGATGATTACGAAATGGGGCTTTGATGGATCAAATCAAATTGAATGTAAGCAATCATTTTGTGAAAGTCTTCCCCTCGAAGATATAAAAAAATTGAAGATGTTTACAAAACGGGGCTTTGATGGATCAAATTAAATTGAATGTAATCAATCATTTTCTAATGGAACTTATTAATCAGATGTCAGTATATTTATAGCAGGGGTTGAAAATAAACTGTACGAAAAAACAAACTCTTCATCTGCTAAATCTGCGAAAGCAAACAGTTTCACTATCTGCTTAGGTTTGGATCTTTGCTACAAACAGAAATGCGTACCAAAGCGAACAGAAAATTAAGAGAGAAAGAAAACTATTGTTTTGTGTTCTAAGAAAACAACAAGTATTTCGTTTTTTAGATTTTGTTGTCACGATCACAACCACAACAAGTAACAAATGTTGTGTTCGTTTTGCTACGGAAATTCAAAAAGAATTTCGTCATGTTTTAAGCAGCATTTTTTTTTTTTTTTTTGGAAGCTAAGATTTTTAAGTCTCGTTCTGTTGATTTGCTTGCATGAAAATTTCAATAACCGATAGATTTGTACGACATGGTTTTAGTGACATGATTGTTTGTATGCGGACACCCAGAAGGGTGGCAGGTAGAATGTAGGTGTTTTCAGAAGATTTTTTGAGGGGGGAAAAATTAATATGACCAGCTCATACATTTCACGCTCCTAGTTATCGAATTTTTGATATCTTTCTTATACTTTTAAACGAGCAATATTTATTTGTTTGTTTATTTGCTTATATGTTTGTTTGTTAACGGCCCAAACGATTTAGATGAAACTTTCAGTATAGGGATTTACAGGGGCGAAAAAGCGATCTACCTTGGTCTCATTTCTGAGAAAATTCGTTTAGCAGCGCACGTAAGGGTATATGACCGATTTAGGCAGCCAAAATTAATTTATTCGGTAAAAATTTTCTATTCAAGTCTGTTATTTGATTTTAACCCTGCACGACCATTGGGACATATGCAACGCTATTCAACATTGCAAACAAATTTGTTAAGCAGTGCACATTGGGGTATTTGACCGATTTAGGTAGCCAAAATTAATTTATACGGTTATTAGTTTCAATTCTAGTCTACTTTTTGATTTTAACCCTGTACGACCATTGGGACATGTTAAAGCAAATGTTCCCTTAGGCGGGAGACAGCTAAAAATTAAATTTTTTTACAATAACGCTAAGAAATGAAGCGAACATTGATTTTGTGCTGTTAACATACATAATCTCTTAAGCGAATAGGCAGCTAAGCAATTAAAACTGCACATATGTACATTTATTAGACGATGTGTTTGTTTGAGAAACAATGTTCGAAGTGAGAAAATAACAAACATACATTAAAATTCTGATTATTCTGAGATAAAACTATCTGATTTACAATTTTGTTGCATGCATATTTTACCTCTGACATAAAGGAGCGAAGATATTGGCGAATGACTGACTTCGGTGAACTTTGAGCACAAATATCTTTAAGTGCGTACATGGTATCAAATTGAAGTAATTATGTAGTAAGAGGTTTTCATTCACAAAAACCCTCGGGCAAAGTCAAAAGTTTCGTCACAGAAAAATACCAAGGATGCAGAAAAATTGGTTTTGACGAGTAGTTTTCAAAAATATAATAAGCCGGTGAGGTTAAAAATTCGTTCCACTCTAATGCACTTATTAAAATCATACTTTTTTATTCAAATAAAATAAGTTGAACAATTTTGTCTTTATTCGTTTTCAATAAAGAACTAGGTATGTGATGGATGTCATTTTGCGGATGCGGATCTGTAAAGGGCCTTCTTTGAGGATACGGATGCGGACAATTGATAGTTTAAATCATACTTAAGTAAATATTTTTTTATTATTGCTAATATTTATTTTTTTTTTGTAAACCTTTTTAAGGAATAAAATAACAAACTCATTAATTACAAAAAAAAAAAAGTATAAATATTAAATTCAAAAGACTTTTATAGTTATTTAGCTCAACTAGACAAACTTAAAGCAGAACTTTAATTATTAAAATCATTTTAAAAATTATGTTAATACAGTACCTCAGAAGTAAGAAGCTGTTTTTAAGTCGGGATTTTCTAATTTCTGAAATATTATCATTTCGGAGTTAAAATTTGTAAAGTTGAATTTATAATAATATTGCTCAAGCAATAATTTAAAGATATAGTTACTGGATAAAAATAACACACTTATAATGTGTAGAAAATTATACACATTTTTATGAAAATGGCCTTATTTTATAAAACGTCCTTTTGTCTGGTAAATTTCGTTTTCATATGAAGCAAAACAAAATCTTTTTCTCTCACTGAAATTTTCTTATGAAAATTATTGCCACACAAAAGACTCCAAGTGAATTGATTGCGTACATTAAGCATAATGAGTAGTGTTCGACCGATACCGTAATTTTGGCCGAAACCGAATATTCGGCCTAGCCGAAACTAGAACCGAAACTGGTTATTTATAATTTAAGTTTTCTCAAATAATTTTTTTTTAAAAAGAAAAAAAAGGAATTTTTTACACAATAAAGTATTTTTTGAATATTGCAGTTTATAATAAATAATTTAAGTTTGCTAAAATAATAAATGAGACTATTTTTTAATTTATTTTTTATTACTAAAGTATTGCCTACTTTATATCTTCCGTACACACGGAAAATAGTATGCACCTACAATGTACATTTTTATAGAACTACAAAGCAGTCTTTTTGTTTTTTCAAAGGTTTAGTATTATAAAAATGGAAATATTTTGTTTTCTTTTCCTTTATTCCACACACACAAAATTTTGGCTTCAGTACCTATTAAACTTTAATATTAATTACAATAGGTATGATAAAATCGAAAATGATAATATCGAACGCATTAAATTAACCAAAATATTTTGCGTTGACACGATAAATCAAATAATAGACTAATTCATAATTTTTGATTAGTACAATGCGTTGTAAATATTTATATTAAACCAAACATATGTATTTGAATTAAATAACTAATGCAAGAAATTTTTACCAAAAATATCTCAATATGGCCTCAATATAGCAGAATAGCCAAAACAAACAAAAACAGCCGAAACTGGCCGTAACCGAAACCGAAACCGAATATTCTACACTATAATAAGGTCACAAGCTTCATTTTAAATTTTTCGTAGAAAACGCTGCACTGTTAAATAAATTGCACAAACAATTACCTCGGAAATTAAAATACAATCTTCTAATTTCAGAAGCTTTAATGTTTTCAAAATTCAACTTCTAATTTCTAGAGGATTATAATTTTATTAGCTTCTTATTTCTGAGATTTTACTGCATTTAATTTTTTATAAAGGGTAAATTGTATTTTATAAAAAGTAAAGTATATACTTGATGGCTTCTTAGTTTTTTAACTTCTTCTTTTTTTGTTGATAATAAAATATAGATCTTAGATGCGGATGCGGATGCGGAGACGGATATCAAAAAATTAATAATGCAAAAAGTGCATATTATTCATAAATATAATAATAATTTAATTTTTAAACACTCCTTACTCGCAAAAAATTAGGATAGAAATTAAAAATGTCATTTCTAATATCTAGACCATTCCTTAAATTTGAAATAACATATCTTCCCCGCTGTGCACTATCCAATCGCCGAGACATTGTATTTTTCACGAACAAAACGTTACCTCATATACATATGCACAAAAGCACAACGCATCTATATAAAACAACAAATTCAATAAAAGCAACAAAACAAAGAAAAATTCCAACGCAATAACTTTTTCAACACAAAAAAAAAGTCGCATCATAAATGAAACGAACAAACATTGCAGACCTCTCTTCGTATTTTGGTGCTTCCATCAACCTACAAGAGATCGCTAAAGATACTTTACTTTGATTGTTTTTGTGCCCGCGATTCAAAAGCATAACACCGAGAGGAAGTTTTTTCTATTCGAAAAAAGAAACATTTCATTTTGCTTTTCTCTCTCATCTCTGCTTGCTTCGGTTTGTGCTACTTTTTGAATCGGAGAGAGAAAACTAAACAAACCAAAATACTTGTTGTGATCTTAAGAAGAAACAAACAGAACAGAAAAATACTTTTCTTTAGAGTTTGTTTGCGAGCCCTGATTTATAGCATCATTAGTACCTTTGATAATAAAAATAGATGATGAAAAATAAAATCAACTTATAATACGGAATAACTAAAAGCCATCTACTACAAGGTCTTGCAGGGTTATCAGATTTCAGTTTAAGCACGAGAACGCAGAACTCTCCAGAAATGAAAAAAATACATTGAGGACCAAATTGCTTTGCTGCAGCCTACTTTATCCCAAATAGATGGAAGAACAGTTGAAGTGAGACATATATAATGTTATTTACAATGATCGATGGCAAGGTTTGTAATATTGCTACCGAAACATCCTCAACACTACGTTATTACATTTGTGGTATAACAACTAAAAATTTAAATAATCTAGAAATGGTTTTGAATACAAATATTATAAGCCCAACTCGGTTGCAATTTCGATTATCAATACTGCATGCTTAGATTAGATTTTTTGAATGTGTACTACATTTGGGATACAAACTTCCTACAAAACAATGGCAAGCTCGAGGTGAAAATAAAACCATAATAGAAGAAACAAAAAAAAAAAATTCAGCAAAGAAAACTCAAAATTAGTTTAAATGTAGATCAGCCAAAGCATGGTTTCGGCAGTAATAATGATGGCAACACTGCCAGGCGATTTTTTGATAGTCCTGAAATATCTTCGAAGATAACCAGTGTTGATATTTTTATAATAAAAGGTGTAAGACAATTTTGCAAGCATTAGCTCGTAGTTTCAAATTAAACATTGATAAATACAGAGTTTTCGCTTTAAAAACAGCACAAATATTTGTACAAAAATACAAATAGTATCCTATGCCCCCGACAGTCCACAAAATATTACTACACAGACGTCAAGTAATGGAGAATATGCTACTTCCAATTGGCCAGTTAAGTGAAGAAGCGCGCAATAAAGATTTTAAAAGTTAGATTTGAAAATCATCTAGAATAAACACAAACACGGATATCTTAAATTTGTTGCTAATATCATCAGATCCCGTTATAGCCAGCTTGCAGAAAGAGACAATTAATTATCGTAAAGTACTTACAGAAGATGCTTTAAGCTTATTAGAATCGCCAGAAGTAAAATTCACTACAGAAAACCATTTTCTATCATTTTTGTCTTCATCCGACAATGAATCAGAAAGTTAGATATACGATATTTTTGGTTTTAGTATGTATAAAAAATAGTAAAAAACCATTCCCTTTCTTTAATTGTCTTTGTATGTTAATATTTTTATTGAAAATAATTTCCGCCATGTTTTCATATCTTTGGCCCCACTGTTCGGCGAAGGCTTCGGTCTCAAAGGGTTAAATAAAACTTAGATCAAGATCATTTTAAAAGGATTAAGAAAATAGCTTTTTACCTAAAAATAACACTTTTTCTTTACAATAAGAATTTTCCACCCTTTTTTTTTTGTACAACCAAAATCGTTAAACTCATAAGACGAAAGTCAACATTGAAATTAGCAAAGTTTTTCTCTCCGCTTCACCCCCAAATTCTTTCAGCAGACGATAGTCACTGCCTGCTCTTTGTCGACGCACGGGCAAGTATTCTGGACGGCCCTAGCCTAGATAATTTAATTTGACTCCTTTGGACTAATTTTAGTGGGTATACATCAAAGACTGTTTGATAAATCGATCGTATCAAACATTCATATCAAGATACTAAATTGATCATCGATACAATAGCATATAATTAAGATTTTGTCTAAAGTTAAATACTTTTTTAACTTTTTTCAATCCGACTTGAATTAATTACAATTTCCCAATTGAGTATCAAAAGTCAATTTTTTTAACTTAGCCACATATAATAAAGGCCAATTTTCTAACAAACGAAAAATATTCAACGTTAATTGTGACCTTAATGATATTATAAAAAAATATCACATTGCACGATATTCCTAAATTGGTCAATGCTGTCTTTTTCTCATTGTGTAATTATTAGGTAAATTTTATAAAACCCTGCTTGGAAAAAAGCCAATGAAAAACGAGTCCTCTTGTCAACACGACAATCAAAGCAATTCGTTTCATTTAGCGGCGCTAGCTAAAAGGCGCTTCAAAAAGGGTTAAATAAAACAGTTGTCCTGATAAAAGAAAAAGTGTTCATGTGTTATTTTTTTTTTCTTTTTTTTTTTTGGTCAACTGTATAACTTACTTAATTCGAGTTTATTTTACTGTGGAAACTTTTTTGTTCAAATGCGTTTCAATCAAAAGTTCATAATGTGCTTTTTTTTACAATAGTTAAGCTGTTTTTTCTACGATTTTTACTGAATCCTGAAATCCTTGGTAACATCTAATTAACTTTTTGAGGCTAATATTACGTTTTCAACATTTCCACCGCCCCACACCCGAGCGAAGCGACCGCTACAAACGTTATCGGGGCACGCTATCAAAATTAACTTCAAATGGAAAAAATTGTATTCTTTATCGCGCTGTTTTATTAAAATAACAACAAAAACGAGAACTGCGAAAGTCCAAGCACACAAAAAAGCATATCAAAACAGTGGAAATGAAAAAAGGATTGTGGGCGTGTACCTTGCCATGGCAGCAAGTGGAGCTTAAAGAGTTGTGTGGGTGGTGGTTGATGTCAGGCCCCCCCCTCCCGCATGCGTTCTCGCACTTGCTTTGTTGCCATTTGCGGTAATTGTAAGTGTGGCGGCAAGTTATAATTGGAAAAATAACGGTCTTTTTTCCACATTGGCTTTTAAAAAGCGGTAAAATTGTGTTGTATAAAAAAAAATATATATAATTACATGATGCCCCGCGTGCTGCATCCGTCCTTCCCTACGTCGTGTGGTCGCTTTGTGAACCGCTGATTGCCTTTGTGGTGGCAGGGTTGAGGAAATGCTGGGTGTTAAGCTATATTAACATGCAGAAAAGTTACTAATTTTTTTTTCCTTTTTTTTCACCGGCCTCAAACAAAGTTGTCAGTTTTTATGAGCGCTTCCTTCCCTTGAGGCACGAAAGGGCGTGAACGTCAAAGTATCCGTTAATTAGAAAATCATGCAATTTTAAGTTTTGTGGCAACGCCATCCATCAGCAGTAGTAATGCAACTTTTGTGTTGATTTACAGTTATATAATTTTTTATGTTCTTAAAAAAAAGAAAAATTTCAAATGGTTTTTCTTCGTAAAACTGTTGATGCAAAAGTTTGATTCATTGAGTTATATTTTGATTCATTTAATATTTTTATGCTAAAAAATCTAAGCAAAGCCATTGCTTCTTTCCAGCATATAAATTTGTGATTTCTTTCTATAATTCAATGGAAATAGCCGAAAACTGTTAAGCGCAAAAACAATTATTTTGGAAAAACACAGCACAATATTCAATTTTCTCACTCAAAACAGTATTATATTTCAACCACAAACGCTGCTTCGAATAAATTTTTAGAAATTGACCTACACAGATCATTCTCACTTTCTTCTTTTATTGGTAAAAAATATATTAACCCTACTTTACGCCCTCCTAACTTTAATAAATTGCCACTCGACAAGTGCTCAAAAATACGCAAAGTCGTGAAAAATATAGAGTCACGGGACGTCAAAATTTTGTGATGCCAAAGTTTTTTTAATAGAAGTTATCTTAACTTCCGCAGCAGAGAAATAGTTCTTTAGAAATAGTGCATGTTGGATTATAATTAATCCTAAATATCCCACTGGTACCGACAGGAACCAACTGACTAAAACCAAAACTTCGTTTAACGGATTGTTTTTAATTGCCTTCTGTCACTCTGAAAATGTTACTTGATCTAAGCACCACTGTTGTGTCATGAAAAAAGAAGATGGTACTTGGACCACAAGCAGTGAAGAATCTCTGAACGTTTTAGTAGAAACCCACTTTCCGGGATGTTCAGAGATATACAACGATCCAATCCAGGTATATCAGTTACCACCTGTAAACAGATCTCTAGAAATACTCTCGCAAACAAAGCTCGAATGGGCTATCAGTAGCTTCAAACCATTTAAGTCACCAGGACCAGATGGTATAGCCCCCATTGAAATCCAAAAGTCGTATGACATCATTAAGGAGCGGCTTTTGCTGATCTACCAAAGCTGCCTTGACCTGAACCACATTCCCCAGCGATGGCGTAATGTGAAGGTTATCTTTATACCTAAGGCAGGAAAAAGCTCACACGTAAACCCAAAAGACCTTCGACCAATTAGTCTCTCATCTTTTCTTCTAAAAATCCTCGAGAGATTAATTGATATTCACTTGAGATCCATGATAGATAAGAAGCCATTATCTCTAGCTCAACATGCTTACACCAAAGGCAAATCAGTGGAAACAGCTCTCCACTCCATAATCTCCATCATTGAAAAATCCCTCTATCTGAAGGAATATACAATGATAGCTTTTATTGATATAGAAGGAGCCTTTAATAACGTCGAGGCAGGGGCCATCATCAGTGCGCTGACGGAGCTTGGGGTGGATGCCGCGCTGATAGCACTCATAAACCAAATGCTAGTTGGCAGGATTATAAGTGAAAATTTGGAGCGGCATCCACGCTAAGATCTGTACCAAGAGGAACCCCTCAGGGAGGGGTTCTTTCGCCTCTACTCTGGAATTTAGCAGTGAATGAACTGCTAGGCAAACTAGAACTAGAGGGGTGCAGGGTGATAGCTTATGCCGATGACGTTGCTATTGTTACCTCTGGAAAATATATATCTACTCTCCGAGACATTATGCAAAACTGCCTAAACACTCTTGTCAACTGGACTATCAGCTGTGGGCTCAGCGTTAATCCTAATAAGACTGAGTTAGTAGTTTTCACAAGAAAACACAATGTACCTCAAATTAGCCCTCCAAAACTGGGAAATACAAGTCTTATCTTCTCAGATCAAGCAAAATACCTGGGCCTTATACTAGATAGGAAACTAAACTGGAAGCCCAATCTGCTCGAAAGAGCAAAAAAAGCGAACATTGCCCTATACTCTTGCAAAAAGGCGGTGGGTAGCAAATGGGGTTTACAGCCAAGTGTTACTCACTGGCTTTATACAGCAGTTGTAAGGCCAATATTGCTATATGGTGCTATTGTCTGGTGGCATGCACTCGAAAAACAGACTCACCATAACCTTCTCCGTAAAGTTCAAAGATCAGCTGAACTGTGCATTAGCGGAGCCCTAAGAACCACTCCGACAGACGCATTAGACACAATGCTCCATCTTACACCACTTGATATCCTAGCTAAACAGATGGCCGCTAATACAGCCATTCGCCTAGTAGCCACCTCCCAGTGGAAAGAAGGTACACTAGGACATTCTTGTATCAGAAAATTTCTCCCTCCTTTACCTAGGTCCATTGACTACATCACACAAAAACTACTCTTTGAGAGGAAGTTCGATGTATCCATTCCCTCTCGAGAAGAGTGGGAACAAGAAAACCGTTCACCTCACAATGTCATTGAGATCTTTACGGATGGATCAAAACTAGATGGCAAAGTAGGTGGAGGAGTCTACTCAGAAACATTAAGCATCAATATAGCCTTCAGGCTCCCTGACCATTGCAGTGTATTTCAAGCTGAAATCGCTGCTATACATGAAGCGTTAACTTGGCTTCAGAAAAATGATATATCTTCCATGGATATATGCATACTTTCTGACAGTCAAGCCGCTCTGAAAGCCCTAGGAACTGTTGAAATAACATCTGAAACAGTTTTCAACTGCCGCAGATCTCTAAACGAGATGGCAGAGCAGCTCAAAATTATCCTATGCTGGATTCCTGGACATAGGGATTTTCTAGGTAACTGCAGAGCAGATGAACTCGCTCGCACAGGTACTACCAAACAACTATCTTCAGACAAGACAAACCTTGGTATTCCTCTCACCACATGTAAACTCCTTACACATGAGTTATCCTGTATCAACACCAACAAAAGATGGTCAGCAGGTAACACTTGTAATATAACACGGCAAATCTGGCCCAAACTCAATCTGAAGCGTTCAAAAGAACTCATATCTCTTAGTAGAGATCACATTGGCACCATGATAGGGATCCTGACAGGGCACTGCCTTATTGGCAGGCACGCTCAAAGATTAAACATACCCCACAACGACTTCTGCAGAAGCTGTAGAGATGAGGAGGAGGTGGAATCTACAGAACACCTTCTCTGCACCTGCCCAGCGCTGGCTCAAAAACGTTTTCTTCACCTAAACAACTGGTTTTTCAGAGACCTCGAAGAACTCTCGGAAATATCGATATACCGAATCCTAAGCTTTGTGAACAGCTCAAGCTGGTTTGAATAGAGAAGGGAGATCAACCCCTGTGGTACCACAATGGGCCTTATTGGCCTAAGTGCGTCTCAATTTGAGGCAGCCACTTTAACCTAACCTAACCTAAGCACCACTGTTTGTTCCGAGTGCCAATTGATACTAACTTCATTTGTTTGCGGTGTGCTCAGAAGGCGAAAATAAAATAAGATGGTGTTCGTTGCCACCGATTTTATGAACGGCTCAACTGATTTGGCAGGGATGTTTTAAGTGAAAAAACAAATGTTATATCATACATTTCAGTTTCCACTTCGGTCTATATTTTTTTTTTTAATTTTTTTGTTATAATGGCTGAATATGGGAATATGTTTATGGCTTTGCGGCGGTAGGATCAAATTTTGCAAGCTCAGATTGTTGAAATCGTAACCCAATTAAATGCTGAGCACGATACTTTGATAAAGCATATTGGTCAAATTAAGCGAGCGGCTATAAATAGAAGGAGTTACCATAGAATCACAAAATTTTCTGGTTTTTTTTTTTAACGATCAAAGAACCAAGGCATGCGCCTTATACAAAAAAGGTATGGTCTTTGATCTGACAGGAAAGTGATAGATTATTTAGAGGAATTGATTGGAACCATACGTGAATTATTGATTAGGCGAAACAAACGTTAAAGACAATTTGAATTGCTTATAACCGAGGCTAGTGTTATGCCTTAACCTCGGCAAGCATTTCCAGCCCTTAGTTGTTTCTGTCCTTTAATTTTACATTTTCCATAATTTAGTTGTGGATTTTAGTTTTCCATAATTCTTAAATGTAGGAAAGAACAAAGAAAGTGAAAAGAACCATGCTCGAGCCCGGATTCGAACCAGGGACCTCTTGGTTGGTAGTCTAGCCCACTCTCCACTAGACTACAGAGGCCGAAAAAGGAAATACGTTTTTGATAGCAAAACTCGTCTCACAAAAGAGCGATCAAATCGGATGAATGGCACGCCCACCTCCCATATAACCAAAACCGATAATCTGGTATATTTCTTAAAAAAATTATTTCAGAACAATAAAATTTTGTGCACCTAGTTCTTTCGTAGCAAAAACTAGATTGTGTGAAAACGATCCCAATCGGCCGACTAATACGCCCACCCCTTGTATAACCGAAATCGGTAAGGTGGTATATTTACCCAAAAAAGCATTTCAGAGAAATGCAATTTGAAACACCTTGTTCTACTATAACCGGAGGCAAACCTTCACATGATAACGTTTCTGACTGTCTCAACTTGGCGAGGCTAGCATAGCCCAAATAATCTCGAGTCGACTAAAACCTCCACGTGGTGTTTCCTGGGCAACGTAAAAACTGGCAATCGTCAGTTTGGCAGCT
Organism: Dichetophora obliterata; assembly: GCA_963920525.1. NCBI lineage: Eukaryota > Metazoa > Arthropoda > Insecta > Diptera > Sciomyzidae > Dichetophora > Dichetophora obliterata. Next base: position 87,990,466 of record OY986439.1, on the reverse strand, counting down.
TATCCGAGCGGCGGGCCCCCTAAGCTTAAAACAGGTTGTGCGTCGGGTTTGAAGCCCACCCGTAAAACCTTATTTAAATGAAAACATCAAGTAATATGAGATTGTTCTATTTCTCCTTGTTGTCTCAATATTATTTTTTATAAAGTAAGCACCATCAAATATGAATCGTTTTTCAAAACTTGCTTTTTAATTATTCAACATTTTAATTTTAAATCGAATTGTGATTTACGTGATCACGTGGCTTCCTGATTTGAAATTAGACTGAAGTCACACTATCACCTAGATTGGTGTGCCAGAGTATATCTCTTTTTCACACAAGTTTATGCCTGCGTTGGCCCAAATACATATCCAACTAATTAGGATTTTGATTTGGCGGATATGAGATTTATCTCATTTCCACGTAAGTCCTTGTGTTAGACAATGGCCGCAAACCAGTTAAAATGAGTATAGTGTTTTGGAAATCAGGATTGTTTTTCGTGTACCTTAAATGGATAATCACTATTTTTATGAAATTAAATATTCTTAAATTCGCGTTTTATATATATTCACCCCTATTCTTGAATCCGCGTCGAGTAAATATCGTCGTCGAGAGCTTGCTTACACCAATGAATTGTCGTCGCGGATCATTGCGACGATCAAAACTTTAAATATTTCTTTGACGACGTTTGCTCAAAAATTGACATGAACAATCACTGCAGATCTCAACGTCGAAATTGAAAGTTTCCAGAATACAACAATTTTGATTCGACGTCGTTTTGAGAGCGAGCGCGGGTTCAAGAATATGGATATGCCTCTATCCAACTGAATGATGTCTTAGAAAGTTACAAAGCTGATAGCACTGCTATCCAAGAAATGTGATAGAAGGGACAGGGTTACATTCGGCATGCACCATGTAGCATCTACTATAGAGGCCATGCGGAGAAGCACGAGTTTGGATGCGGAAGCAAAAGTTTTCTGGGTGGAATAAGGGACTAGAAGAGCTCCGAAAAAAGACCAGTAAATTTTCCAATAGGGCAAGTGCCGCAAGATCCACAGATACATAGTCAAACTATAAAATGGCTGTCAAAGAATATACAAATTAATTACGGAAAGCACAGACCATCCTGAAGGATCTTTTGTGAAAATATATCACAGACCTCAGAGTCGTCAAGGCTTAGAAAAATTCTAGCTAAGGTTCCCTCCAATCCAAGCTTCATAGAAAAGGAAGATGGTACTTGGACCACCAGCAGTGTGGAATCTTTGAATGTTTTAGTAGAAACCAACTTTCCGGTATGTTCAGAGGTATGCAACGCTCCACTTCGGGAAGATCAGTTACCATCTGTGAACAAATCTCTAAAAATACTCACACAAACAAAGCTTGAATATGGGCAATATAATAGCTTCAAACCATTTAAGTCACCGGGACCAGATGGTATAGCTCCCATTGAAATTCAGAAGTCGTATGGCATCATTATGGAGCGAATTTTGTTGATCTACCAAAGCTGTCTTGACCTAAACAACATTCCCAAACGCTGGCGAAATGTGAAGGTTATCTTTATATGTAAGGCAGGCAAAAGACCACACGTAAACCCGAAAGACTTTCGACCAATTAGTCTCCCATCCTTTTTCTGAAAATCCTCGAGAGATTAATCAACATTCACTTGAGACTCGTGATAAAAAAGAAGCCATTTACAATAGCACAAAATGCTTACACCAAAGGTAAGTTCTCTACTCCATCATTGAAAAATGCCTCCATCAGAAGGAATATGCAATAAAAGCTTTAATTGATATAGAAGGGGCCTTTAATAACGTCGAAGCAAGAGCTATCACTAATCGCCGACGGAGCTTGGGGTGCATGCCGCACTGATAGCACTCATAAATCAAATGCTAGTTGGCAGAATTATAAGTGCAAAATTTGAAACGGCATCTACGTAAAGATCTGTAGCATGAGGAAACCCTCAGGGAGGGGTTCTTTCGCCTCTACTCTGGAATTTAGCAGTAAATGAACTGTTAGTCAAACTGGACGTAGAGGTGTGCAGGGTGATAGTTTATGTCGATGACGGTGCTATTGTTACCTCTGAAAAATAAATACCTACTCTTCGAGACATTATGCAAAACTGTCTAAATACTTTAGTCAACTGGGCTATCAGCTGTGCGCTCAGCATTAACCCAAATAAAACTGAGTTAGTGGTTTTCACCAGAAAATACAATTAACCTCTAACTAGTCTTTCTAAACTGAGAAACACAAGACTTAGCTTCTCAGATCAAGAAAAATACTGGATAGGTAACTAAACTGGAAGTCCAGTCTGCTCGAGAGCCAAAAAAGCTAATATTGCGCTGTACTCATGCAAAAAGGTGGTGAGTAGCAAGTGTTACTTTCTGGCTATGTACAGCAGTTACAAGGCCAACCTTGCTGTATAGTGCTATCGTCTGGTGACAACCACTCGACACACAGACTCACCTTAACATTCTCCGTAAAATTCAGAGATCAGCTGAAGTGTGGAGAATGGACATAAAGATTTTCTAGGAAACAGCAAAGAAGATTAACTCACTCGCACAGGTACGAACGGCTTGCCATAATCCGCATCAAGGTTGAATTCTTTAATACAAGCTTAATATGTGTGCACCCTCCGACAGAAGACCAGGACGATAAGACCAAATAAAATTTCTACGAGCGCCTGGAAATTACTAACGAGCTCTGCCCGGTCACGACGTAAAAATCGTGCTTGGTGACTTCAATGCTAAGGTGTTCAAAAAAAAATATTTGGTACAACAGTCCGAAAGTTTGCCTCTACGACAACACCTCTGATAACGGAATAAGGCTGATTGACTTTGTCACAGTACGAAACATGGTCGTAAGTAGCACTAGATTCAATCATCTCAATATTCATAAGGCCAACTGAATGTCCACTGATCAAAATACCAGAAACCAAATTGTTCACGTTTTGATCAACGGAGGGCACTCTTCCAGTGTATTGGATGTACAAATGAGCCGTGGTGCAAGCATTGACTCGGAGTACTATCTTGTCGCAGCCAAGGTCCGTGCATGTCTGCGCTCAGCAAAGAATGCACGCAACCCTACACAGAAAAAGCTAGACGTGGACAAGCTGCAATCAAAACGGACAGCGGAAGCTTTCAGCACTCGACTCGCACTCCTGCTTCAAAGCACTCTTCCAAACGATGATATATGCAAGCAATGAACACATATTTCCCACTCCATTCATGCGGCTGCTGAAGAGGTAATAGACTACCACCACCCTCGTCGAAACCAGTTGTACGACTAGGAGTGTCGTGACGCCACTGCAGAGTAAGATGCCGCCTACAAAGCCACCCTGCAGTCGGTTGTAACACGCACTGCTAAGCAGCGATATAAACAGAAGCGGAGGAAAAAGAGACGTATTTTCAGGCGGAAAAAGAGGGGCAGAAAAGCTCGAGCATGGGAAGATTGAGATATATGGCGACAGAAATGAGGCTCGAAAATGTTTTGAAAAGATATGACGCCTTACCGATGGTTTTAAAACCGGGGCTTTTGTCGCCAAAGATGAAAACGGTAATCTAGTGACAGATATCCAGAGTACACTGACGATGTGGAAGGAACTTTTCTCTAAGCGACAACAATCCCGCCAATAGAAATGGTATCCTGGAAACTGCAATTACGAATGGCAGCGTCGTGGTTCCGCTGCCCTACTATGATGAAGTTATAGCTCGGCTTAAAAATAAAACAGCCGCGGGAGCTGATGGCTTACCTGCTGAGCTCTTTAAAAATAGCGGCAAAGCTCTATTTTAATGTATTCACGAGCTTCTATGCAGAATATCGTCGGAAGAATGCATTCCGAACGATTGGAATCTTAGGGTGCTCTGCCCAATCCACAAGAAAGGCGATCCCACTATTTGTGCCAATTACCGTGGGATAAGCCTACTTTATATCGCATATAAGGTCCTGTCGAGCATTATATGTGAAAGATTGAAGCCCATTGTAAACCAACTGATTGGACCTTATCAGTGTGGCTTTAGACCTTGAAAGTCTACCATCGATCATATCTATAAGCTACGACAAATCAAAACTTGAAGAAGGCCCTAGAAAAACAAAACGACACCCACCATCTTTTTGTCGACTACAAAGCCGCTTTCGATAGCCCAATAAGGAATCACCCATACTCCACCATGTCTGAATATGGCATTCCTGCAAAACTAATCCGATCTTGCAAGATGACACTGAACAACACAAGCAGCGCAGTTGAAATTAGGAAAACCTCCTCTCCTCACCATTTTCCCTTCATTTCCCCACGAGGTTTCCGACAAGGTGATTCCTTATCGTGCGACTTTTTAACCTGATGATGGAGAAGATCATCCGAACCGCTGATGTGAGACGTAGTTGCACAATATTCTACAAGAGTGTTATGCTGATTGGGTATGCTGATGACATCGATATCATTGGCCATAATACGTGCAAAGTCAGTGCAGTGCTGCAGTGAATGCAGATAAGACGAAATACTTCGTGTCAACAAACAAACAGTCCAATCGTCTTGGAACCCACGTTACAGTTGGTACCCTGACATAACCCCAAGTGGCACAATCCCAATTTTTAATTTTGGGATTATGTCACTCCTTATACAGTGACATAAACCCAATTTTTTTACTTGGGGAAATGTCACTGCTTGTAAAGTGTCAACCCCAATTGGGATAATGTCATATTTGAGCCTAAAAATAAGAAAATTTGGATGGATATTTCGAAATATTTAGTTTTTAGCTAAAATTAATTTTTTGACTTTTTTTTCGTGGAACGTATGTATGTATTAAGAGCTTTAAATTCCAAATCTCTACAAATTAATGGCCGCTCTTATCTGGTTTAGAATTTATAGGGGTCCAAATTAAAGAAAATGGGCTCGAAAAAATTGCTATTTTTCTATTGATTGCATACTTTTATACACTAAGCAAGAATATTTAAAGAAAACTCATGCTATTACCTATTCAATAAGCTTTTAACTATTAAATTCCATGCATTACTTTTCAAGATAGAACACTTTTATTACATATGTAAGTCCCAACTTTTTTCAATAAGCAAAACCAGTTTAGTTTTTTTCTTTAATTTACACTTCCAGCCTAATATATCAAAAAATTAAATTATTATTAAATTATATCGTATATATTTTATATATTCGTATATATGTAATCTGAAATAGACTCCTTTTAATTTTTGCGTACGTTAACTGATTAAAAGCTTCTCAATCCTTTTCCACTTCTGAATTAAATATATTCCTTAGTCGACTGCTCTCTAAAGTTGGTTGTGGAACTTTCTTTTTTGTGTTCGACTTTTTGAAACTTTTTTGCCAGCCCCTCTTGATTTTTATCATGATCATTTGGATTTTTTCCTATAATGCAAGCGTTAGTTACGGTGTCTATATTCACAGAAGCTTTGCATTCCTTTTGATAGCACTGATAACGTTTGTAACTGTTTTTTTAGTTTTCCATATTACTTTATTTGAATAAATTTGTTTTTCACTCTCGGTATAGACCACATTACTATTTTTGCGCGCTCCAGCGATATATGAATATGTAACATCTTCCATTGTATTCATTTAATATTTTACAAACACACTGCTTCGTTGTTGCAAAAACTCAAAAATGTGAAAATTTACAACGGAGTTTTATATATGCAGTTTTTAAAAAGTTGGCACTGATATCAACTAACATACGCCTTGCTTGAAAAACTACAAAAATATTTGTTTTGTGATTGTCACCTGTGTACTAGTGACATAATTTAAAAAAATTTGGAATTTTGTCTTCTTTTTATATGGGAATATGTCATCCCTTCCATAGTGACATAATCCCAAGTAAAAAAATTGGGTTTATGTCACTGTATAAGCAGTGGCATAATCCCAAAATTAAAAATTGGGATTGTGCTACTTGGGAATATATCACGGCACCGTTACAGTTGATAATACCGCCTTTGAGGCTGTGAAGGACTTTGTCTATCTGGGATCCAGCTTTAAATCAACCAATGATATCCGCATTGAGATCAAACGAGGGATAACTTTAGCCAACAAGTGTAACTTTGTGCTTATAAGGCAATTAAGAAACAGAGCCCTCACTAATCTTGCCCGGCCTACTGGTTAAATTTTCAACCGGCCTACTGAATGCATCACAAACCTGGACGCTTAGCACTTCAGAAAAAAAGACTTTAGGAGCTTACGAGAGAAAGATCCTTCATAAGATCTACGGATGAATCTGTGTCAATGCCGAATACAGAATACGGTGGAATGACGAACTATACGAGCTGTACGCCGATATCGAAATGATCAAGTTCATAACAAACGAACGGCTTCGCTGGCTAGGCGAACACAATCAGATTGTGGAATACGTTGTCTGTTAGAATTAAAAGTATTCCTAAGAAACACATCTTTAAGCAATTTTTTATACTTTTCTTAATACTGTCTCTGCATCTCTCTAATCAACATAGTATATATAATTAGTTTTTAATTTTTAAGTCCTAATTTGTCACTTACTTCTGTTTTGTTGTTATAATTAGTTGTTAACTCAATTCTTTTTAAATAATTTAATTGTTAGCTTTAACTTGTATTTATTTTCTTGTTTTCTATTCCATAAATTGTTGATAACTGTTAATTCTTATTGCATTTAAAAGAGAATGCCTTTCATGTAAACATTAATTTAAATAAAAAAGTAAACATTAATTTTAAAATTTAAAGAAAACATTAATTTCACTGTGTCGTGTGTCTACAAAAATACAAATTTTGGAGAAATATTTTGGATTACTCTTAATTCAAGTATTCTCTCTCGGCGTATATACTTTTTCTGTATTTCGAATACAACATTTTATTAATTATGGCCGCACTCGTTACACGGTGGTAAAAAAACTAGTTGCATTCATTGTTTATTAATGAATGATTCTGATAACAGTACGTAAAATGAGTTTTGGAATTGTATTAGGCAAAAGTATTACTCAATTTAATGTTTTTTAACTTTTCTAAACTTTTTTCAATAAATAAAAAAAAACTAATCGATTTTGTTATGGTCGATTTTCGACCACAGGCGTGACTAGTTAAAGTAATTGCTCTATAACCTAAAAAAGGCCCTATAGAACTGTTTCAAAACAAGTATGTTATTGAAAAACTAATTTAAAAACAGATAGTTGATAAACTACTTCGGATTATACTAAGACAGCACATACTTTTATTTTGAAATGCTTTCATTGCATATAAAAATAAAGTTTGTAATTTAAAACAGATAAAGATGAATAAACATCATTCGGAACGATTCAAATAAAGTTTGGTGTTTTGCAACAAGTTGTTAGCTGGTTAACCATATTTCGGATAGCCAATTGATGGTTGAATTATATTTTTGATAAATACAAATTTTCAACTTTTATGCTTTTGAATTCATTCTAAAAAATAGTCTTCTATCTTTATTTTTAATATCATATCGGTACCAATATGTTTTTAATCAAAAGCCCGCCCACGAATAAGCTTGGCTACTGTCCTTTTACTTGTTTAGGAAAGATCTATACAGTGTGTTTCTTAATATTCTTAAGAAATTCTTAATATTTTCATACATTCCCATGATATGTTATTAGGATTCTTTGAAAAATTTCCTGGGCCATTTCAATGAAATTTGTTTACAAGTCAATCATAACTTAGATAAACCAATTCACACAACTTATAAAAGAAACCACTCATATAACTTACCTTTACATGCTTTTCCGTGCAATTCCTTATCGTCCGCAACGAGTTCTTGGAACTTGTGCTGTAAGTTTGAGGCTGCCTCTTGAATGTTGTTGGCCTCATTGTCGGCATCGACTAGCGCTTTTAGATAGATGTCCATGTCTATTTGCGAAATTCTGAACAATTATGCAAACTGTAATGATTTTAAAGTAAAAAAATTAAAATTTATAATTGCACCTGATGCGTTTGTCCTCTAAACAGCGCACAAAGTTAGCCTCACTGGGAGCCAAGAAGAGAACGGCACGGCCACTGCGACCAGCGCGAGCTGTGCGACCAACGCGATGCACAAAATCTGCAGTCTTCTGTGGCGGTGAGTACTGAACCACAAGATCTACCTCTTGTACATCGATACCACGTCCAACAACGTCCTGCATTGAGAATAAAGAAAATAAGTTTAGAGTTGAACGCAAGACTAAACCATAGATGGTCATTTTCCATTACCATTAATTTTCCATTACCACTAACCACCTAGTGGTAATGCAAAATAAATTTCCATTACCATTAGTATGTAATGGTAATGGAAAAAAATTTGCATTACCACTTAATTTTTTATGGTAATGAAAGAAATTTACATTACCACTGAAATAGCAAAAAACATCACCAATCGGTTGCGAAGACAAAAACTTAGCGACACGAATTTAAAAATGCTAGTATTAAATAAAGCTAATAAATGTTATTTACTATCAAATTTGTTTTTGATTTCACAGTTGCTTCTTCAGACAATAATTTTTTCATTATCGTTATATATTGTATATTTTAGTTACCCTCTCAATAAGTTTCCTTGATCAGCAAATTTTTAATTAAAAAGAAACCACGTCACTTACAGAATTTTATACTTGAAAAATTTTATACTGGTAGAATTTGAGTGGTAATTTAAATTTCTTCCATTATAATGGTAATTACCATTACAAATTTAGTGGTAATGCAAATTTTTTGCATTAACATTAAAATTTCCATTTCCATTTGCATTAACATTAAAATTTCCATTACCATTAAAAATTTAGTGGTAATGCAAATTTTTTTCCATTACCATTACATACGCATGGTGGAGCACTAAGCGCACAGTGCTAATGATATTTTTTAATGCACTAATAATTCAATGCATTATGCCCATCTATGAAATAAACAGCTAAAGTGGAATATACCGTGGCTAGCAGCACTCCGGAAGTACAATCTCGGAAACCCTTGAAAACGCCTTGACGCTCGGTCTGCGTCATGGAACCATGAAGTCTTTGAAGGAAAGATAATGTTAATATTTTAGATAAAAATTCTTATCAACTTTAGATACTTGAAAAAGCGTAGGCCTTTAAGCAGAGGCTCCTCGTTGTCATCATCGCTTTGCTCATTTTCTTCAGCCGCCTCTTCATCATCCTCATCCAGCACTTTACGCGTCAACTGCTCATTGAGCAAATCATGATGAAAATTCACCATTTCCATGGTACTCATAAAAATCATAGCCTTTAATTTTTGCTTGGCTTGAAGTTCCTTAGCAAGCAAGCCGGCTATAGTTACCAGACGTAGTTTTGGCGGCACCACAACATAGCTGAGCTGCAAGTGTTCGGGTATGGTTAGAATGCCCATTTCATCCTCTTCTAAAGCATCTGCGGTGGCTTCCTCAATGGTTTCCTTCCTGTAGCCTACGCCGCTAGGTTGTTTAATGGCCTTGGCTGGATCTTCATCGCTATTATCGATAAAAATGGGTTCATGCAAAGCGAGGCCAGCAAGTTTTTGAACGGCCGAAGTAAGTGTTGCCGATAAAAGAAGCCGCTGCAAGCGTGCCGGTTCTTCATTTGATTCTACAGCCAGCTGCTGTCGCTGTTTGTCGATGGCTTCGACAATTTGCTTAACGTCACGTTCGTAACCCAATTCCAGCAGACGATCCGCTTCGTCGAGTATGAGAAATTGCGATTTGCTTAGTTTAAAGGTTTCTGTGTGGAGCAAATGATCTACCAAACGTCCTGGAGTACCTATCAGCACATTTATACCCTTGCGCAGACGCGCCTTCTCAGCCTTACGACGCTCGCCGCCCATGAGCACACCAGAAACAATCCAAGTGAATGGTTTGAGCAGCTTCTGGAACAGCTCGTATGTTTGAATGGCCAATTCGCGTGTAGGCACTATGACCACAGCTAAAATGCCGGTATCACGAGTGATTTTTGGACGAAGCTCTTGTAGCTTCTCAACTATAGGCAGCGCATAGGCCAAAGTCTTGCCGGAACCAGTCTGCGAGCGCACCAAAATATCTTTACCTAAAACAAAAAAGGGTTTTCGTTAATTTAAGAATTTTAAGCCATTTAGAAAGTGTTAGTAAACCTTCTAACGCCTTAGGTATTGTCTTTTGCTGCACTGTCGTCAGCTCTGTGATGCTAAGCAAATCGGCCAAATTTTTTATGCTATGCGGATGCAGCGGCAGTGATTCTACCTTGGTGCCATCAAAGATGCGCTCTCTTATCGGCTTGACCAGCCGCTGACCCATCACCTTAGCTTCTGGATTATTTTTGAAGAGATTTATTTTCTTTACAGATGAATCCTCGGGACGTTTTACCCGAAAGGCATTCAATTTTCGCGCCTTCGGATCAACCACACCAAATTTCGGCTCATCTAAATGGTTATCTGCATTCTGTGTCTGTTCCAGTGGTATTGTAGGATTGCCTTCCTTGTCAAGCAGGTCGCCAGCGCGTGGTTTCTTGTTGGGATTCTCAGAAAACTTCCGAATGCCTTCATTGATTTCTTTGTTGGTCAATGTTGGCTTTCTTAAGGGTCCATTTCCTTTACGCTGCAAACGCTTTTCATTTTTGCGATCCATGCGAGTACGTTTGGGTTGCACTGTTTGACGCTGGTGTGGAGCGGTGTCGGTGAAAACATTAAGCGTCAATTCGGTCTCAGGCTGAGTGGGAACTTTGGCATAGCGTTCTAGATTTACATCGCCACCAGAAACGTCTTTTGATGTCTGCGTTGCAGCCTTGGACTCAACCTTATGTGGCACTACAGCTGAACTGCGCTTTAAAGCCACTGATTTTTTTGTGGGTTCCAGCGCATTCTGCTGCTTTAAAGGTGACGCAAATATTTTACTACGATTCAACATTTCATTGGAGCCATTTCTAACAGATTTACCGGGTATTGCCTTAGGTTTTGGTCTCATTTCACCTTCGATCGGTTGCCTGCTGCTTACAGCGGACATCGATTTACGGCGCAAAGCCACAGACTGTTTAGCAATGGTTGCAGCAACTGGCGTTGTCGGAGCAGACGCTGGAACCATTGGCCTCTTTCGAGCTACTATTGCTTTAACTTTCTGCCCACCGCCGCCAAACTCAAATGAAAACCCATTCGTTGATGTGCTGTTGTATTTCTTTTTGGGCATTTTTGCTGGCGTGGTGGTTATTTCCTGCATTATATATGAAAGATTACTTTGGGTTGGACATAGTCTAGTATTTCAACTTACCACAAGTTTGCTGCGCGGTGGTTGCGGCGCTGTAGTGATATTCAATGATATTGAATCCATTTTCAACAGATATCCTTAAAATAATTACTCTTTTAAATAAAAAACGCAAAATTCTATTCACACTCAACAACGTGCAGCGTTAAATGTGTTTTTGTAGTTTTTGTTTTGACAAGAATCTTTTGACAGTTCGTTGCAGATGAACAAAAACGAACAGTTTGACAGCCTCTGTATTAGTCGTGACCACAAATTAAGGTTTCGACATATGCTTGTTATTTCATATTTATATATTAGCAGGATTGAGAATGTATTTTTATTGTTTTTTTTATACTCCCACGCGTAGTCATCGCCACCAGTAAAACGTTTCTGCAACTAATAACCAGTGAAAGAGTGGAACTCAAAATTTGATCTGAGAAGAAAATGATGTGACCAGCAATCTCAGAAAGAACATAACAATTCTATTGTAATTAAATTCGATACATAAATTTAAATTGCAACAAGAGTATTAGGTTGAAAATAGAACTAAATCGTGTAAAAACAACACCTACCTCCCATTAAGGATATTCACTTAATTAAAAGATAAACCTTGCTAAGACCGTCAAGGACATTTCTTAAAGAGCTAAGCCGATATGCCAAAACCAGCTTACAGACCTGCGTCTCGTCGCAGAAAATTCTCGAATCTTTTCACATCTTTACAAATTTTTTATTTTATATTAATATAAGGCAGTATATTAAAGCTCCAACATAAAAATAACTATTTACTTTCAAGAACAAACTTTCAAAAATTTTCATCACAATATTAGTTTGTACGTTTTTGACTTTACAAATTGATGCTAAGAAACAACTTGGAGCTCAGTCTGCTTACTACCTACTTAGTCAGTTTTGTTTATTATGGCTATATTGGTCTTTTTGTTGAAGATGAAAATAAACAAATAAAAAGTTTTTTCGTCGTTTCTTATGCAAAATTTTGACAATACTTAACAAATATGTTAATAAACTTAAGCAGGGCTTAACAAATAAAGTGAATACCCATTATGATATGATCAAAATACTAATGCCTTCAATGATCGTACCAAAATTAATCTTATGATATTATATTTCCACATAAGCTTGAACCATCGTATAGGCACATATTTTAAAACCTTACTCCACGTACATGATGCCCAGCGAGACCCCTATACATTTGCATGCATTTGTATTGAAAATAAAGTTGCATGCCATCGAGTTTTTAGTTAAACTAAATAACATTTTTTGATTTCTTGCCTTTCTGTTTTGTTATGGCATAGAATCAGCTACCTTTTGGTTTGATTTTCGTTTCAATCACTAATTGATTTCATTTCAATCACTAATTGATTGTCGAACGATATCCAAGTTTTAAAAAAAAACGCGCCTATAACATTTCTAAAGCAGCCATTTTGTACATTTATGATTAACTAGAAGATTTCATATATATAAGTTATGAAATCTTTTAGGAACTAGCCTAGACTTTTTCGTTATGTGTATTGCTTTATTTTTTTCTCTTTGAAATTGTTAACGTTTGTCTAAGTAAGAGTATTATTTTATGATATTATGTATTATTGTTACTGTTGTATTATTTCTGTTACCAAGCAAGCAAGTTGCTATAATTAAAACGGTATCAACATGCTACTTTGTGTGTTACCGATTAGCTGTTAAGTAAGTTTTAGTCAGTCTAAGATTTGTCGTGGTTTAAGCAGCAACATTAATTCCATTGAAGGAAAATAAAAACTAATTAAAATATAAACTGTGTTTTAATAAACTTTAACTGGCGCCCAACGTGGGGCATCGATTTAAAATCATACCGAAAAACAAGAAATTCTTCATAGAAGAAAAGTTTTTATTACGGAATCGTTGCCAAGAATCCACATTCACGAATTTAAAAGTTAGAGTCGACAAAAAGAACATTTTGTTATAACAACAAAATAAAAAATAAGTCATTATTAAAACCTATAAAAGCGAAAAGTGTGCTTTAAATAAAACGCTAAACAAAACACTTTTCACTAAATTTCATGATCGAAATAACAGTTGAGCAAAAGACAAACTCTTTTTATATTAAAACCACAAATGCAAATCTTAAAACCACAAAATCAAATGGTAAAGTAAGAAGTCGCATATAAAGAACATTAAAGCAAAGTAACAATAACAACAAAATAGACAATATAACTTTATGTAAAAACAACAATTTAAAAAGTTTACTGCGGAGAATACATACAACACAAAAAATAAATATTCAACAACAACGGGAATTGGCTGAGAAAATCTGCGTAATCCAATAAAAAATCGAGAGATACTGTCGTCAATCAAAAACCAGCGGAGCGGGAACCAGGAATCACAATTTATTTCGTAGTTATCTTTATAAATTTAAGTATTTTTTTTTTTTAATTAGCAATTCAAGATTTTTTATTGAGTTAAGTAAAGAAAAAACACAAAATGGACGAACATTTAATAAGAGCGATAGTAACGGCCGCCGTAAAATTGTCTCAAGACGAAATGGCTCGTAGCTTAAAAAAAGAACTGCAAACTGAAATTGACAAGTTATCTTTGCAGCTTGAACAGTTAATTCCACACACAAATATTGCTTCATATGAGCCGGTAACTATAAATTGTGATATTCAGTGCCCAGAAAGTTTAGACCTTATTAAGAGTGTTCCAGAGTTCGATGGGAATCAAATAAAATATCCCTCGTGGAGACAAGCTTCCGTGACTGCAATGAATGTTTATCAGAAATACGAGGGAAGTTCAAAATTTTACCAAGCTGTAGCTATACTTAGAAACAAGGTGGTTGGAAATGCAGACCACGTTTTAGCATCGCACAATACCGTTTTAAATTTCAGAGCAATTATTGCCCGACTTGATCACTCGTATTCTGATAAACGTTCTTTACATGTTTTGGAGCAGGAACTCAGTATTCTTCAGCAAGGACGGACGGAATTAACTGAATTTTATGATAATATTGAGAAACAGTTAACATTATTGACCACAAAAGTTTTAATGGAATATTCTGGTAATGATGAAATGATAGCTCTTTTGAATAATAAATATCGCGCAGATGCTCTTCGCGTCTTTATATCGGGTCTTAATAAACCAGTTGGTGATATTCTTTTTTCTAGTAGACCAACGGACTTGGCGTCTGCACTAGCTTTAGCACAAGAATTGAGTATGAACCAACAGAGGTTTAACTTTGCTAATGCATTCGCAAACCGCTTTCAAAGCCACGGCATTGTTTCAAGTAGGCAACCTTACAAGGACTTTAATCTTCCACAGTTTAAAAGAATACAAAATTACAATAATTCAAACCCTAATCCTACACCAATGGAAGTAGACCCGTCTTCAAGACAATACAGGTACAACGAAGTCAAACCTTTCTTTCAAAAAAATAATTTATTTAATCATAGATCCGAGCAGCCAAGTAATTTGCACAATCAATCAGGTTTCAGACGTTATTCTAATTTACCACAAGAAAATACCAATAATTATCAAACTATGTCAAATAAAAGAGAGAGAGATTCAGAAAAAACGGTGCATGGTGTTCAGGCAAAAATGCAACGTATTAATAATATTCATATCGACGAAACAAGTAATTATGGAGAGAGAGAGTTAAATGCAAATTTCTATGAAGAGCAAAATGAAGGCATAGATCAGTATGAGGATGAAGTTAATTTTTTAGAATAAGCTCTCTTCTGCCATACATTGAGAAGAGATTAGATAAAAAAATAAAGTTGAAGATTCTCATAGACACAGGGTCATCAAAAAACTATATAAAATATCTACCTCAATTAAAAAATATTAAATTAGTTAGAAAACCATTTAAAATAAAAACAATAAACGGTGAAACAACAGTAACGCAGAAAGTAGAAATAGAATTTTTAAGTCATCCATTTGAATTTTTTATTTTAGAAGAGCTCAGCTCATTTGATGCTATATTTGGTTATGATTCATTGCGAAAAATTGACGCTGGCATAGACACTAAGCATGGAACTCTTCACCATAAACATGGAGTTGAAGTTTTTTCTTATCTTTACTGCAGAAGCGAGAATGCCATTATTGTCGATAGTTCTGAGGTTCCAAAAAACGTTAGTGAAATGTTTAATTCAAAAATTCAAAGCTTAAGTGGTGTATTTGCCGACACGAATGAAGCCTTGCCGTTTAATACTAACGTTGTGGCTAGAATACACACAAAAACAAACGAACCGGTGTACTCCAAGGCGTACCCTTATCCGTTTGGAATGTCAGATTTTGTAAATAAAGAAATTTCTTCATTGTTGCACGATGGTATAATTAGACCCTCTCGGTCCCCATACAATAGTCCTGTATGGGTAGTAGACAAGAAGGGGGTGGACATAAATGGCAACAAAAATCACCGCTTGGTAATAGACTTTAGGAAACTAAACGATATTACTATAGCTGATCAATATCCAATACCCGACACATCTGTGATATTGTCAAACCTGGGAAAATCAAAATATTTCTCGACAATTGATTTAAGATCAGGGTTTCATCAAGTTGTGTTGAGCGAAAAAGATCGCGAAAAGACTTCCTTTTCAGTAAATAATGGAAAATATGAGTTTTGCAGGCTTCCATTTGGCCTGAAGAATGCTCCTCGTATTTTCCAGCGTACTATTGACGATATTTTAAGGGAAGACATAGGCGTCCGTTGTCATGTGTACATCGACGACGTCATAATATTTTCGCAAAACGAGAATCAACATTGTAAGGATATTGAGATTATTTTACAAAAACTACTGAATGCAAACATGAGGGTTTCACCCGAAAAGTCGTCTTTTTTTAAAACTAAAGTAGAGTTTTTAGGATTCATTGTCTCAGCAAAGGGTATTCAAACATCACCGGAAAAGATAGAAGCTATAATAAATTACGAACAACCTAAGACACTTCGAGCATTGCGAGCATTCTTGGGATTGTCGGGTTACTACCGGCGCTTCGTTAAGAACTACGCTTTGTTGACGAAACCTATGACTAAATATTTGCGAGGTTCAAATGGGAATGTGAAAGCGAATCAATCCAAGAATGTAAAAATATCTTTTGACCAAGAGGCGATATTAGCATTTGAAAAGACAAAAACAATTTTAGCTTCTGAGGATGTTCTTTTATTACAGCCAGATTTTAATAAAGCCTTTGAATTGACAACCGACGCATCTTCTAAGGCGATTGGTGGAGTGCTTTCCCAAGACGGAAAACCGATAACATTCATTTCAAGGACTTTATCAAAAACTGAGGAATCATATGCAACGAATGAAAGAGAGTTGCTAGCAATAGTGTGGTCATTTCAAAAGCTTCGACATTATTTATATGGTTGTCGTGAAGTCCATGTTTTTACAGATCACCAACCCCTTACTTTTGCGATATCTGACAGGAACCCTAATGCAAAACTGAAGCGCTGGAAAGCCTTCATAGAGGAATATTCACCTGTGTTCCACTATAAGCCAGGCAGGGATAACACTGTAGCAGACGCGCTATCTCGGCAAATAATGAATCATGTTTCAGCGGAGGTAGAAGCCACGGTACATAGCGAAGAGTCACAGTCTGAAGTACTTCAATCTGTACCAAATCCAGTCAATTGCTTCCGAAATCAGATTGTGATAACACACGATGCTGGCAACAGTTACACTAAAAAAATTTTCTTTCAAAAGAACCTTAGGCACACTATTAAATTTAGTGACTACCAATTTTTATTTTCTACTCTTACACACTGCGTGAATCCATCCGTTGCAAATGGCATTTGCTGTGAATTACAAGTTTTAGGCAAAATACAAAACTGGCTGAAAAAGAATTTTATGAATGTTAAAATCGTGCATACAAAAAATTTAGTAATAGATGTGTTTAATATAGACGATCGATTGGAAATCATAGCAAAAGAGCATATTAGAGCTCACAGGAGTTATAATGAAATAAATAAACAAATTATGAAAAATTACTATTTTCCCGGCATGAGTACACAAATAAAAGCATTTATTGCAAATTGTCAGGTGTGTTTACAGTCAAAATATAAAAGAAAGCCAGTAGAGGAACCAATTCAAAACACGCCTATACCTGTATACGTAGGTGAAATATTACACTTAGATATTTTTTCAACAAAAGGAAGACTGTTTTTGACTTGCGTTGATAAGCTTTCGAAATTTGCTTTAGTAGAACCAATTTCGTCTCATTCGATAACGGACATAAAACCTGCCTTAATAAAAATATTGGGACTGTTTAAGCAAACGCGGGTAATAGTTTCTGACAATGAGAGAGCTCTCTGCTCTGAAACTATCAGATCTCTGTTGGAAACTCACTTTAATATTAAACATCACACTGTTCCCCCATTTCATAGTAGTAGTAACGGTCAGATTGAAAGATTCCATTCTACTTTAGCTGAAATATCGCGTTGTCTAATTTTGGAATATAAAATAATAGATACCTTAGAAGCAGTTTTGTTAGCATGCGATAAATATAATCGATCTATACATAGCGTCACTGGGCATCGACCTATAGACTTGATGCATTGTACGTCGGAGGCGTTAATCAATGAAACGTCAAAAAAAATTCTTAAGGCACAAACTAGGGCATTGGAATATCACAATAAAAACAAAAAACATCGTGTTTTCAAATTAGGCGAAGTGGTGTTTGTAAAGATAACGCGTAGAATTGGAAATAAGTTGACCAGTCTATATAAACCAGCGACTGTGCAAGAAGACTTGGGGACAACGGTTAAGACAAACGCTAATAAGATCATTCATAAGAGCAATATAAAGTAAACTATACACTTAAATTTGAAGTTGTAAACCTTAATGTACACTTATAAAAGCTTTACTAATTTTTTAACAATTTAATTTATGTTTAAGTTTAAGTTGAGTAAAGGTGGTTTCAACCGTTAAATTATAAAATTAACATTTACAAAAACTCGTTAATATTAAGACAGTCGGGACGACTTTCATTTAGAAGGGGGATAGTTATGAAATCTTTTAGGAACTAGCCTAGACTTTTTCGTTATGTGTATTGCTTTATTTTTTTCTCTTTGAAATTGTTAACGTTTGTCTAAGTAAGAGTATTATTTTATGATATTATGTATTATTGTTACTGTTGTATTATTTCTGTTACCAAGCAAGCAAGTTGCTATAATTAAAACGGTATCAACATGCTACTTTGTGTGTTACCGATTAGCTGTTAAGTAAGTTTTAGTCAGTCTAAGATTTGTCGTGGTTTAAGCAGCAACATTAATTCCATTGAAGGAAAATAAAAACTAATTAAAATATAAACTGTGTTTTAATAAACTTTAACTTATATCTTACTTTTTCTCCACATATTGAAGAATAAAACCTAAGATTACGAACAATTAATATATTTATACGTTTATATCGTACTAATTGCTTGTGTCCTTTTTTCTATTTTTCTTCTATAAACCTGCGTATAAACTTTGAAGCCCGAATTTATACGCAAGATGTAGTCGCTGATACATTTAAATACATTTAAGTTGCATTTAAATTGCTGATACATTTAAATACATTTAAATTGCAGCAACGCTCACAAGCAATAGACTTGCATCAAAGTGTACGTAACAATTCTGGACGAATTTATTATACTTGCATTTTTTATAATTGGTGGAACAAATTGTTTATTTAATACATTTCTTAAATGAAAAAAGTATTATAAATACAATGTTGTTACTGAGTTATAAAACAATTAACAATTTTTGGTCCAGTACACCTTTTGAAACAAGAAAATACGGATTGGGTCGTGAAATTCGTTGCAAAACCACGGATTTTATGATTCTTTTTCGTCAGATTCACATGAATCGCTTTCATCGTTTGTTTCTTTTTCAAACGTCTTTTTGAGCCAATCTGGATTTGCTGATTTTTCCTGAATTTTTTCGGATCTCAGACCACAATATTGAACTTGAAATAAATTCAAATCTTTTATATTACATTGTATTGACAAAACTTCCATCTATATCGGAACTACTGTCACTCATCTATAAGTTACATGATTCAAACAAAATAAATGAATTAATACAATATAATCGACTTTTTGATGTAACACTTTTGTGAGCCAGGCCTACCATTTTCTGGCTCTGATTTTATACCAAGAACCCCGAAAATTCATCAGTTCTTTCAATTTCCCTACATTAAAATAAATTTTTTTATATTATGGGTATAGTTTATAATTTCTGGGTCCGATAGAAGTCAAGCTTTTCTTATTCGTGTATATTCCACACTTCTAGCAACTAATAACTGTCCAAACACTATCAAATAACTGTTAAAATTGCTCAAATAGCGACGTTTTGTCACACACGCCAATGCCATAAAAAAACAGTTGGGTGCAAAAAGGGCGTGTAGCTGTTCAAGTATAAAACGACAATAAATTTCTTCGTATCGATGTGAAGTTTTGCAGGCTCTCTCAACCTTTTATTGCTCAATGCATCAATTTTAATTGAATTCTGAGTTTCAATTGATGTAGTTTAAATTTCAAAGGAATTTTCTGAATTTCGTATGGCTTTTTCTGAATTTTAAATGAAATTTCTGAATTTAAATTATTCATTCTGAGTTTCAAATGGAAGTCCTGACTTCTAACTAAATTAAGCCGCTGGGTACGCAATGGTAAGATTTACTCTTAGAAGAAAATTAACCTATATTGTCTGGCAATCAGATTGATCAGGCAGAATAGGACAATTGCCGTTTTCTATGTCATCAACACAGTCAAAAAGCAATACCAGCTTGTGCAGTATAAAAAGTTTTTGAGTTGAACTAGTACTGGAATTTTTTGAGCTAGTGCACTAATTCGTATATTATAGCCTGTTCATGCTGGGGGAACATGAGCTTTTTTGTAAAACGCAACTAAACTCAACATAAAAGCAGCTTTTTTCCATACAACTAACACTAGAAAAAATGAACTTACTGCAACTTTTATTCTGCTTTTTTGCATGTGTCACCCTGTTTTTCGTCGATACTTCCCAATTTCAAAGTTATTATTTTTATTAAACGTATTTGGGCTTCCTTAGTCCAAAATTGTAAAAATAAAATGTCGGTCTCGAATGGTTTAGAAGAAAAAAATTCATGAAAACTTGAAAAATTACAATTTCAAGCGTATTTTTGAATTCCGTACAATTCAAATAATCTTATGTCTTAAATTTCTAACTTAATGACAAAAGCTAAATGTATTTAGTTGCGTTTTTTTTGGCCGCTGTTTAGGGATAACAATAATCAGTAAGTCCACCAACGGCTTCGCTGCTTACAGTACTTCTGGATATAATTATTTTTTTATTTAATAAGAGTTCATATATAATACAATTATTTTATTTTGTGCGATGTTTCATTCTTTATTTTGGACTTTATTCGATACACTTCATATTTGGCACAAACTTTCGTGTATTCTATCTCCTAAGCCATTCGAGATCGAATGCCCAAATACGTTCAGTAAAAATAAGAAAAAATATTTACGCGTGTGCCGTAAACTGCACTTATGCTTTTTTTGTTGTCATATATCAAAAACAAATATAATCAATATAGGCAATAAGTTAAGGATTAAAAGTATTTCTATATATTTAGTTATAATATAACAAACATAGTCATTTACCTCTTTTCTTATTCGAGTATATGGCAAAGGAAAAGCGATAAGAATGGTCTGCTGTATCACACAAATGTCAAAATAAAAGCTAATACTGATAAAAGACTGCATGAACACAGTTCAAAAAAGCAGTACAAAAAGAAGCTTTTTTATATGAGCACGAAAATGGTATTAACTTGTTGTGTACCCAGGAGAAATGCACGGTAGTGCTAAAACCACTGTCTTGGCAACACTGCTACATTTTTCTAACTGCTATTTTGCATGAAAATATTTATTGCTAGCAGTGTTGTGAACATTGAAGATTTTTTGGACTAATTATGACGTGACGATTTTCTTTAATCTTAATGCCAAAAATTACGATTTTTAGCTAATTCCTTTTTTTTACTACTGAAAATTTAAGTTGGTAAGACATTCAAATTCAGATTAAAATTTAATTTCAACTAAATCTGGGTAGTGTTAGCGTACTGCGTTGTTGCTGTCAAAATGTAACAATAATGTTCTGTGTGGACTTTTATGTTTTCTTTTCTTGCTTTCTTTGTTTCTTGTTGTTTGCCGCCAAATGCAGTTCAATTGAATTATGTATATTGCTGTTTAAAAAAATATTCTATTCTGCAGTTTTGCTTAAAAATTGAACGTTATTTTTTAAATCTTTATAAAAAATGACCTTGAGGTAAAATATTTTCCTGAAATTAAATTCTTGTCAGATTTTTGTATGAATTTAAAACTCTGATATAATCTTTTAATTTTGTACCTTTAATACATCTATTAAATTTAGTCTATATATTTTAATTTTACTAAATTAAATTTAAATTTACTATTTTACTATTTTTTACTATTTTAATTAGTCTATATTTAAAGTTAATGAATTTTTAAGGATTTGATAAAAAGTTTTTATTTAAAACTATGTATACTTATATAATACAATAAAATGTGCTTTTGAAGAAAAATTTATTGTATTGTAGTTCAGAGGGTCAATTTTCGTTCTGTGTTATCGTCATATGAAAAGTGTTTTCAGCTTTAC
Source organism: Dichetophora obliterata (assembly GCA_963920525.1). Lineage (NCBI taxonomy): Eukaryota > Metazoa > Arthropoda > Insecta > Diptera > Sciomyzidae > Dichetophora > Dichetophora obliterata. Next base: position 87,968,712 of record OY986439.1, on the reverse strand, counting down.
ATGGAAAACTCGATTCCCGTTGTGTGTTAAAAGGGCAACAGCTGTTTATTTTTTGTTGAAATGAGAACAAAGTTAACGCCGGTTGCAAATGCGTGTTATCGATTTGCTATACTAGTTTCGGCTATTTTATGCTACCAAAAAACGGTTTTAAATGCACGTTATCGATTTGCTATATTAGTTTTGACTATTTTATGCTACCGAAAAACTTATCTTGGTTATATTTATTTATGAAAATTCATTACATTTTTCTTTTTTATTGTTTATTTCTTATATATAGTTTTACTTTCTCAATCAAGTTTATGGCTTTGGAAAAGCGATATAAGTCGAAGTGTTCCTCCGCAATTCTGGTGAATGAGTTTTTTCGTCGCGAAGCCTCCTCATAAAAATCCTTGGGTTTTCTCTACGTACGTAAATCAATAAAAATAATGTTGAAGTCATAAAGTAATCATCATGATCAATAAAGTAATTTTTATAAATGTTTTCTACCATCTAATACGCTGTTTACATTTATTTTTCATAAAAGCTTTGTTTAATAGACATTCAGCAACCCTCAAATGCTACTCAGCAACTACTTTCCATTAGGCGAATAAGAATCGCGTTTTTGTGCGCAGTGAAGTGAAAAAGTGAAGTCGTTAAATTAAAGCTGTTTTTCACTTCACTTTAACGCAAACGATAATTGACCCCCAGATTTGTTGTGAATGACGATTTTGACGATTTTCATGATGTTCACATTACGATTTTTTAATTTTTTTCATCCCATCCCTGATTGTTAGCAACATTCTAAACACTACTGTGAATGCGTGCTTTCAAACTGTTTAAAGTTTATACACGAACCAATTTGCACTGCCTCTCAATCTGGGTACGAAAAACTATTGCCTGAATAGCAAAAATATTTAACTTACTAACTTTTACTAAAGTGTTACTTTTATATTTCAATTGCCTGGTAAAAGTAAAGATATATTTAATAATAATTATATAGTGAAATTCCATCGAATATTAGGCGTGATAAAATGTAGCATAGATACAAAATAAAAATATGTGGTGGTAAACAAAAACATTAAGAGCTCAAATAATATTTTGGAGCATTATCAAAGTGTAATATCAAGAACAATCAAAACGGGAAACGCCAAGCAAAATGGGTAAAAGTATTTATTATTTATTATTTTTCATTTTATATACATATGTAAATAAGAAAAAAATTTCCATTGCATATTGTTTATAGTTGAAGTTCATTTAGCGATTGGAAGTAGATTTTTTACTCAGCCAAAGCAAAAAGTAAAAGTAAAAAGTTTTCCTAAGAAAAAAAATTTGCTTATCCCATAATTTGAATTCGTGAACCAAGTGTGAAGGTTTCGTTTTGTTTCAGGATGATCAATAAGGTTAAAGAAAAAATAAATAACACTGTTAACTGCAAAAAAAAAAACAAACTTAAAACAGTGACTCAAGAGAAGCTTGACTCGAATGAACCAACCCATCGCAGATTAGCATCATTTGACAATTTAATGAATAATATTTAGGAAAAAATACACAATGCAACAAAAGCGTGCAGCAACCAACCACAGAGTGGAAAAAACTACCAACTATGTATGTACATATTTACATTTCTAAACACAGTCAAAGAAAAGTGAAAATTTAGTGAGAAAAAATTAAATAAAATTGTTGGCAACCGCCAAAAAACGGCAACCATAACAACAAATAACACAAAAAAATAACAATAAAAAAAAAACACTAAAAACATCAGTCAAGTGTTACCCACGCCAACAATTGTTAATCGCATGAATTAGCAGAGTTAAAGGCATGAAATTCAACTTCATTTTTTCCAGTCGGTGTTGAAGCACCATCACGATCTTCCATAAAGTAAGCAAAAATTTAAGTTTGTTTCAAATCGACGACATTGTCTTTGAAACCAAAAATTAAGTTCTTCAAATGAGTAGTTAGCAGAAGCTTGAAAAAAGTTACACAATACACAATAGTTGCTGAGATATAAGCCAACTTTTGTGTTCTTCTTTGTGCCTGCGTCGTTTTCTTGTAACTCAAACTTAATTGATTAAATAACCGCTTTTTTGTACTTAAACGCTGTGAGTGAGTGATTACATCTTTTTGCTTTCGGTTGTTGTTGTTTTAGTTGTTGCTTTGTTGTCCGTTGGCGATTTAAACAATTAGTCCAATATTTTCACCAATAATGTTTTTGTTTTTGCTTACTTTTACTTTTAAGCATATGACCAGTGTTGCCATATGGACAGATATGAAACTGTTTTTGCCAGGGTTTTGAGAAGGTAGACAGTTTTTGGTTTGAATCCAGTGTTTTTAGTTTTATACAGTTTTAGTTTTTGTAAATACTAGTTAAATATGGATAAATATTAGTATTAGTATTAGTATTAGTATTAGTATTAGTATTAGTATTAGTATTAGTATTAGTATTAGTATTAGTATTAGTATTAGTATTAGTATTAGTATTAGTATTAGTATTAGTATTAGTATTAGTATTAGTATTAGTATTAGTATTAGTATTAGTATTAGTATTAGTATTAGTATTAGTATTAGTATTAGTATTAGTATTAGTATTAGTATTAGTATTAGTATTAGAATTAGAATTAGTATTAGTATTAGTAATTGTATTAGTAGTAGTATTAGTGTTAGTAGTGGTATGAGTATTAGTAGTAGTATTAGTAGTAGTATTAGTATTAGCCCTGCCAACATTTACTATCGCCGAAGACACCCAAGTGTGACTTGTAGGCGTTGAGATCTAACGCTGGCGTTACTTTTTCATTGTAAAAGTGACTTCTTTCGGGAGAAACTGTTCCCCGCCGGCGTCACTTTGATGACGTGTCGTAACAGACTCTTCAATAAGTCTCTTTTTTGTGACTTTAAGAAAGACTCAAAAACACAGAAGTGCCGCAAAAGTGACGCCAAGAAAAGGAAAAGCAATTCTTCCGGAAGTGCCGCAGAAGTGACGCCAAGAAGTGGGAAATGATGTCACAATCCCAATTCAAAAAATATGCTTCAATATATTTACTTTTACATATCTTTTTTCTATTGTTTGTTTAATAATTTAAATATATAATAGAAACAACTCCATTATAAACAGAACTTAAAAGGAAATAAAAATTATTGCTGCCGCTGCAAGAATTATTATAAATATTTGATAAAAATCTTGCAGCTTCCCGTTTGCTATTAAATCTACTTGCTTTTACGGACATTGCATAAATTTCTGCTTAGTTTAATAATATTACGAGTATTATTTATGTCAAAAATTATATATTTTATTAAAAACCTTTTGCCCTAACAACACTTTCTGTCGCAAAACAACTTCAATTTAACTATTAAAAATTCTTAGTATGCTGTTGCAAGAGCTGCAAGCAAACCGAACAGTTAAAAAAAGAACTAAAAAACCGTTAGGAATGAAACAAACAATCTCCTGAGTGACTGTTGAGAAGATAAACATGCGATAACTCGTGTATTTTGTTTTTGGAAAATACAAACTATCTTTCAAGATGTACTTTTTTGGCGATTGGCGATTGGCGATAAATGGCACTTCAAAATGCGGACAGGGAGCATAAGTATCAGTATTAGTATCAGTATTGGTATTAGTATTAGTATTAGTATTATTATTTGTATTTGGATTAGTATAAGTATAAGGATCAGTATAAGTATCAGTATTAGTATTTAAATTTGTATTTGTATTTGTGTTTGTATATGTATATGTATTTGTATTTGTATTTGGTTATGTAATTTGTATTTGGTTATGTATTTGTATTTGTAATTGTATTTATAATTGTATTTGTATTTGTATTTGGATTTGTATTTGTATTTGCATCTGTATTTGTATTTTTATATTTATTTGTATTTAGATATGTATTTGTATTTGTAAATGTAATTGTATTTGTATCTGTTTTTGTATTTGTATTTGTATTAGCATTAGTATTTGTATAAGTATTAGTATAAGTAAAAAACTAAGGAAGCAGAAAAATTTTCAATATTGTTTAGTGATTTTTGAAAGGCTTCTTGAAAAATTATCGTGTTGGGATTTAAAAAAAGCATTTGTATATATGTTTGTGGCGGCCGTAGCCTAGTGGGTAGAAAGCGTGGTCCCTAAGCTAAAGAACCCCGGTAGCCCGGGTTCAATTCCAGCTCAGACGGAAAGTTTTTTCAATTGAATTAATTTTTCTGTTCGGTCGTCACCTCTCTGCAGACAATGGAAAACCTCAGAGAGTAAAAATTGCCATGTAAAGCTTCTTGAGAGCATAAGCCGTTCGGAGTCGGCATTAAACACGTAGGTCCAGATCTCGGTCATTTGTGATCAAACATTTAATAACACGCACAACACAATTGATCTATAGAAGCTAGGTCAAAGTCCTTCCAAGGACTGAAATGGCCAGTTAATTTTTTTTATTTTATTTATTTGTATTTATATATGTATTTGTATTTGGATATGTTTTTGTATTTGTAATTATATTTGTATTTGTATTTGTAATATTATTTGTATTTGTATTTGGATTTATATATATATATGTATTTGTATTTGTATTTTATTTGTATTTGTATTTGTGTTTGTATTTGTATTTGTATTTGCATTTGTATTTGTATGTGTATTTATATTTGGATATGTATTTGTATTTGTAATTAAAATTGTAATTGTATTTGTATCTGTGTTTGTATTTGTATTTCCATTTGTATATGTATTTGTATTTGGATATGTATTTGTATCTGTATTTGTATTTGCATTTGTATTTGTATATGTATTTGTATTTGGATATGTATTTGGATATGTATTTTTAATTGTATTTGTATTTGTATTAGTATTTGTATAAGTATTAGTATAACTAGTAAACTAAGGAAGCAGAAAAATTTTTAATATTGTTTAGGGATTTTTAAAAGGCTGAAAAATTATCGTGTCGGGATTTAAAAAAAAGCATTTAAAAGCTTGAAGTTTCTAGTTTTATTATCGCAAAATCATAAGAAAAAGCAGGAACCAAAAATTTACCAAATTTTTTTTACAAGGGTCCACGGGATTCAGAAACATTTTCTATTAAATTTTTAAAACCACTGGTTCACTGGAAAAAAAACTAGGTATTCTATTAGGTCAGTCATGAGCAGGAAAATAAATTTAGCGAGCCATTGTTTTTTTTTTTTAAAACAAACACAAATTTATCCCATTATTGCTTTTGCTCATCGTTGCAAAAAAAAGGAACAAAATAAAAAATGATAATGCAATAAAAAACCCCAATAAGGTTATACTGATTTTCTATTTCTATAAAAAAATTAACCAGCAAAACAAAGCATGTGTGCTTGTGTGCAACAGCACAAACATCTCAAGCGCAGTGCCATTGAGCAAGGCTGCCCGCAGAGTAAGCGCCGAAGCGGACAGGCAGGCAGACAAGCACAAAAAACTATGTGAACAAGCGAGAAAAAAGGTATTTCTGTCTCGTTTCTTCGCAGGGCACTGCCTGCCTAACTGCCTGCTTCGGCGTTTACTATGCGGGCAGCCTAAGGCTTGCTTTTTGTTGCCTTTGCATGCATTTGTTGCTGTTAGCATGTTAGAAATTTGGTGAACGTCGGTTTTGTTGCTATTTTTTGTTCGTGTTGTTGTTTTTGCAAATGTGCAAATACTTAGTTGATAAAACAAGACAAATTTGTAGCTCAGCCAACTGAGCCTCTGGAAGCTCATGTCTGTATTGGGTGATATTGATTAGAACTTACAAGTAGAAGAATAAAAAGCGGAAGAGTAAATTTTAAAAATAAAAAAAACCATATATGAAAAAAACCTGGCATTAAAACTTTTGAGGTAATTTTCAACCCAGAAAGTTGGATTTTTTGATAAATTTTTAATTTAATTTAGCACTTATTTTCAATGGGCAGATTATTGCATCAAAAAGCTTGCAAGTGTTTTAATTTATGGGTTCAAGTTGAACCCAAAGACTTGGGTTTCGAAGGTGAAACTTATTAAAGAAGTTATTCCTCTAGTCATTGTTAATATTTCACTTAAAGACACACAAAAGACAAGCCGAATCAAGTAAAGTTTTCCTTACAAAAACTGCATCACGTTCCAAGTACTACCGTGATGTAATTTTATGCAGAACCTTGAATTTCTCTAAGAGGGTCTGAAGTATGGAAAAACGGTGAACGCCATTAAATTCAGCATCCATTAAAAGTAGCGTCCCGCCATTAATGTTTACAGTCTTTTTTTTAGTTTCGAATTATTTTTTTAATTTTTTTAACGAATAATGATAGAATTTTTTTCTAATACAAGCAGTTAAAAAAATGTGGCAGCACTGCATGTGATAAAAAAAAATTAAAATTGTACAGACATAATTTTGAAAGTCATCTCTTGAAATCAAATTGTATCTGTAGGATACTTGTAACGTAAGCTTGCTACATTTCCAAATTGAAATCGTGTTTATTTTTTTTTTTTGCTGACTTCAAAAACATTCAGCATTGAATATGGTGCCAATTGTTTTTGTAAGAAATACAAAAGTATTTAATACAATACATGTCAACGAAATAAAAAAATTAGTCGAATGTGAACAACATTTTCATTTTAAAGAAAGGTTTTTAAAGAAAGGCTTGCTCAGGTAGCTGATTGTTCCAACAAGTAATGCCTGTGTGCTGGCCCGTAGAGAGCCAAGTTAGGGCCCCTCTGAAAATGTTTTCAACAAAACAAATAATTCAATTAGTATAAACCTATGCAAGCTATATGCTATATTGACATAATAAAATGTCAAGTTAAGCATATCCTATTTTCGTTTTTGTCTGTATTTAGTCTCTAACTAATATAAAGTTTTTGTGTGACACTCCGAAGTATTAAAATCTACTGATGATTTGCATTATTATGACTATTTTTATGTTTTTAATTCATTTTATATATTGCAAAAATCCTAATTCTGATATTTTTTAAAAGTGGTTCTTAAAATAAAAAATTGTTCATATTTTTGGTGAAATTGTCGATGAAAATGTGATTGTGAAAATGTCAATTTGGCACATAAGCACCAGGGAAGTTTTTTGTATTTACACGTATTTAAATTTTTTTTTTGTTAACAAAAAATTTATATATAAAAAAGATATATATGACAAAGATTTCCAATGAAGCCTGTGGCAGGGCCGAAATTGTAATAAAATCAGCTAGTGATGTTTTCCTTTTCATATTGAAAAATGGTTTTTGCTGTTGTAGTTGTTGGTTTTTTAGAAATAATTCGTTAGAACAATTAATTGTACTAACCTGACCTAAAAGATCAATAAACGATTTTAAACTATTAACTAGAATTTGTGTTTAAAATTAAGAATGATTTTGATTAAGAAACGTTTAGAATTTGTATTTCAATCATCGAAAATCAATGTTACAAATAACAAGGTCATATAGAAAACTTTCAATTGTAATTATAAAAGATATAATAATTTCATTTCACAAAAAGTATCAACTTGCCACTAACATGATTTGAAAATTAATCATCATCAAAAAAGGACTGCTTAGGGGTCGTTCATAAACTACGTTACTGATTTTCCGATTTTTTTACCCCCCCTCCCCCTGCGTTACTTTTCGTAGTGCTTTTCAAACCCCTCCCCCCTCCATAAAGTAACGTGACATAGCTATATAGTGACATATATTTTGACTAGCTCTGACAATTTTCACTAGTATTAGTGTCTAGTATGACTAGATACATTAAAGGAACAATTGGAAAAAAATCAATAATTAATATCATCTGTAAAAGCTATTCCATCTGCGATCCAAGATTCGATGCTCTCAACCACTGGGATAGAAGAAGCTGGTAGCTTTGTTGAGGATTCTTCAAAATAGAATTTTTCATCGGATTCTATATCGACCCTCATTTCTAACGCAAAGAAATTCACCTGGTCTTTGACAGAGTACCCTTAAAGGCTGCACCCGAGCTGCACCAAGTTCTGTGTTTTTGTGTAAATGCTTTCTGAAAATTGGTTTATTTAAATAGTATGTTTTATTCCGATTTATTGTAAACGATATAATACAAACTTATGGTAATTCATAGAAGTTTTAAAAACGAAATACAAGCCGCAGGTAGGACACGACCTTGAACCGATTTCTTCTTTCTGAGAAGGACAGTACATGTCATACGGTATCTCCTTTGATGAAGAACATACAGGCCTTAACGTCAAGGCCTGTCGCAAAAGCAAAGACTCAAATTTTTCAGACGTGTGCTGAGATGGTGAAGGAATACCAAAAGGTTCCTGTGTCGAGGGAAAAGGTTGTGGAAGAAATCGTTGAAACAAAAGTTAACCATCAATTTAGACGATTAAACATAAACATGTAAGGTTAAAAATTTTTGAAATGATTGTGTTATTAATTAGAGGTTTTTTGTCGATTTTTTTAATTTTTGGTAACGTTACAATATCTAAACACCTCCCCCCCTACCATTACTTATCGTAGTGCATTTCAAAACCCCTCCCCCCCTAAATTGGTAACGTAGTTTATGGACGACCCCTTATATACTTTCAAAAAATTGTTGCGATATTTTACGATCAGAATTATTCAATGACCTAGGCCTACAGGGCCCTGCCCTAGGCTAAACAAGCTCAAAAGCATGGCTTTGTTTCTTTCATGAGTCTTGAAAAATTTTCGTGGCGGTTAGGTTGAGTCATAATTTACAATTGGCCGCATTCAGCGCAGACAACAGTTGGCAACTGTTGTGTAAAAATTCGCTGAATGGTACAAATTTGGTAGCGCTAACTAAAACTGATAAAGTAGCGAACGCCTTTTAATCGAGCGAACAAATTCTATGCTACATGAACACAACTGTTTGCTTAACTGTCAGATGGTGTTACTGACGCCGTTAAATTAATAAACGCAGAAAGAACGCAGAAAATTTAAATGAGAAACTTTTGCATTGAATTAAATTTACATAAAAATTAAGTTGAATCTAACTTCTGACGTGTAGAGTAGCAACACATTCAGAGAAAAACATCGTGAACTAAGGTTCACGTAAAAAGTAGTAAACAATTAAGATTTTAATAGACAACAGGAACTAGAACTTGAACACTGTGTTTACGAGTATGGTAGGAAACTAAACAAAACAGCACAATATTTGTCAAGACTTGGTAATAAATGAATCATAACATAATAAATTAAAAAAGTATCTATGCAAGTCAAAATTTTACCCAAAAGTATCCACCTTAAAAAAAGTTTCGACGTATTATGGGGGCAGTCTGGTTCTATTTTTTAAAAAAGCTGATTTTTTAAAACACCCAGCTTTATTGTAAAATACTATCAGAAATAGAAAGCAACATTTTAGTGAAGTCGCCGAGATGGAGAAACATGTATAAGATACTTTTTTTGTAGGCACGCCCACATGACAAAAATTCTAACAAAAAAATTTTCAACACCTTTTTCGAACTCTATTTCAACTATTTAATTGATCAGGCTAATTTTCATATATTAGCTGCGTTCCATTCGCTTCAAAATAATCCAGATTATTTTTTTTTACATGCAAAGCAAAAACAAAAATAATAATCCTATAACAAATAGGATTATTTTTGCTATCCATATAAAATTGTGATATAGCCTTTAAAAAATTTGAAACACAGGTGCAGCACCTGTATATTTTTATGAGCTGTCATTTCATTTTTTGAATTATTTGTTTGTTTGGTACAATGACTATTAACTAGCCATGACAGCTATCTATTTCTCACTAGCTGCGTCCATCGAATGTTAAACAAAAGATAACAAAACAAACTGCGTGTGTCACTCACATTGGACGCATTCAGCGGAGCCAAAAATTGCACTTAAATGATTTATATAATTGCATAGTATTAATTATTAAATGAAATAATTTAGAATTTTTCTGACGTTTAGAGTAAAACACATTCAGAGAAAAACAGCGTTCACTAAGGTATCGCTACCATAATAGTTCACAATAGTTTTGAACGACACACGTTCTCATGACTCCTAATAGTTATTGTATCATGATTGCTTGTTTGAATTTAATTTTGGCTGCAACGGTAGTGCCCTCTACGAGTCGTTTTTCTTGCCGTTCCTTTGAGAAAATTTGCTATCACGATTATATTAAGGTGAAACGAATGCAGCTATTATTGTACTACATATGTGTACTTACAGTCATGTGAAAATTAATAGGGACACCTGTATTTTTTAATTTAAAGCTGCTTGAATTACATACATGGTGCAACAGATATAGCATTAATTCCCTCGGCTGGTGGTTCCTCCTGATAAGGCGAGTATAAAACTTTATGGAGTTTCCTCCCACATTGTAAAACTTTCAAGATACAGGGTGTTTTACGGTTGTATGTATGTAATTCATGTATGTAATTCATGCAGCTTTAAATATAAAAATACAGGTGTCCCTATTTATTTTCACATGACTGTAAGTACGACCCAGAGCTTAGAAATCATGTAAACCAGTTTTAAACAGTGTTGCCTTCAGTTGGCCTTATCTCCACCATATCTACTTTAAAAAATAAAAAAAAAATTAATATATAAATTTTTTCGTGTACTTCAATATGTAGAAATCAATGTATAAAATAAGCATGCAGAATGTCAAAATTAATTTTAAGATAAGAAAAAAAAAAATCTTATAAACATGTGCAAAAGAACCAGACTTAAGGAGTGTACTGACTTAACGTTTTTTCATTGAATATGAGGTACAATTTTCTCGGGAACGGCTTGACCAATTTAAATAATTTTTTATGCACTTTTTTTTTTTAAGTAAGACTTAGGCTTATAAACAGAGGAATTTTAAGAATACCTTAACTAATTTATTTATACTCGTAAGCTGCGAAAGTATTTTTTAAATGTTTTAAAAAATTTTTTTAAATACACTATTTGAAATGCCCTCTGTTCATTTGTTAGCTAGGAACTATTATAAGTAGCAGTACCAGCAAAAAATATCATCTTGATATCTAATATCATTTTTAAAAAAGTGTTTCGAAGTGGAGAAAAATGCGAAAAATAAAACTTTTTAGGAGATCAAAAAACTTACGCACTGCTAGTCAGATGATCCCCGACCTGCCTAACTTTAAATGAACGTTTTGAGCACTTAAACTCATGGGAAAACTCTGCGGTTCATTTTATTTTATTTTATTTATGCGGTTCAGACCTTTTTTCAGATTAAAGACCCTTTAATTCAAAAGTTCCCAAGCCACGAACATAAGTTTCTAAGAATGTTTCATTATAATTTTTGATATCGTCGATACAAAGCAAATTAAGAAATATGAAATATATTACTTTTCGTTAAATCCAAAAACACTTTTTTCTATTAACAACTTAACTTTTATTGTTACTAGCTTTTTGTTACTTTACTTACCCGCCACTCCTGGCCCCCTTAAAGCTCAGCTCCGAGCCCTGGGTTGCCCCCTCTTGGCGGCCGTGCCTGTGTGGAAAAAACTTTCTCAATTATGAATATTACAAAGTCTCAAAATAATTTTCTCCAAAATCCTTTTGCTCTGTTCACCTACTGAAAGTAATCTAAGCTGGAATTTGACAGTCAAAATTAATGTGGATTTGTTTAAAAAAATAAATGACTTGCACTTATGGCGTTTTCGTTTCTCGACAAAATGTTGCATTTTTTCTGCCATCTTTGAGAAATCTTAATTTTTTTTCTTCTTTTGAGGTCAACATTTTCGCGAAAAGAACACAATTCAATTTTAGAGGTCACTATTTTTATTCTCAAGAGGGCAAAATTTCCAAAAAGGTCAGAAAAAATGTTGCATTTTTTCGAGAAACGAAAACGTCATTAGTTAAGTAGACTTTCTAGATACTTAACTATGATTTTTTGTCACTTTTATGAGTCTATTGCGCAGAGCATTTTTAACAAGTTGCAACAATTTACACTATGCGCCACTGTTTTTGTACACGGCCTGACACTATATTTTTTTATAGATTTGGAGTCTCTAAATACGAATATCACAAACAAACTTTTTGATGGATTGGTTTTTTTTAGAATTTGTAATTTTTTTTCGTGTTTTTCGAATATAGTTACATAAAGTTAAACATATCTTAGACCCCTTTTACATTGATCAAGACTTGAAGTCAAGTTTTTTTGACGTTCTCTTTTGAACTTGACGAAAGCTTTCACATTGGTCAAGACTTGAATTCAATTTCTTGTCTTCTCTCCTTGTTTTCTTAAAATAAAACGAGATAGGTAGCATGCAAATTAATTATAGTTTATAGAAATTTGCAAACTGAATTTTCATTTTTACCGCGATGGAAGTTTACAAAATGTTTCTGCTTAAAAATTTAATGCAAAATTAAATTAAATTAAATGCAAAAAAATTACAATGCAGCCGAAGTCTAACAAACTCACATTGATATGCGAAAAATAAAATAAAAAGCACTGTCAACAACGCAAAAATAACAAAAGGAATACGAAAAATTGCCGGTACAGCTTCAAGTTTCTTTTTCACTTCCGACGCTTCCGATGTGCGGCGAATTGCCTACAAATTCTGAAACTTGACTTCAAGTCTTTATCAATATAAAAGGGGTCTTAGATACCACTTATCCAATTTTTATAAATTTGCCAATCAAATTAAGCCTAATCAAATTTCATAATGTTTGTTCAAGAAATTTTTACATTTGGATGAGTAGCTTTTGCGCTGTTTGAAAGATTTTGAAAAAATTATTTTTTACCATTTAAAAATGCCGGACTTAAAAAGTCAAAAATTTCTTGAAAAATTGATAAAAAATCGAAAACTGCTAAAACTGAAAAATTATTTCTTTTGATCTTAAAAATGCATTTTTAATAGAGAAAATAAGTTATCACTGAATGAAATTTGTGCCCAAATCTTTAAGAAAAGTATAGTGGGATGCCATGTACAGAAGTTTTTATGATTTTGGCGCATAGTGTTATTAGAAGTATTGATTTTAATCATATTTAAGACAATTCAATTTAATCGTTGATTGCCAATTTAGATTTTCTTGGTATAATTGCACTGTTTATTATTAATTTTTGAATACTATACAAGTTATTTAATTCTTATAATATTTCTTTTTTATGAATGGTATCCCATATTACTTAGTTAAGCTTATTTATCGTATTTCGCTCATTTATACTTAGTTTTTATTTTTTGTAATAATCCTACATATCTTTAAATTGTATCTTATCTGCAGATTATTCCTTTATGGTCTGTCGGGTGTGACGATTCCGTTTAAGTTTAGTAAACTTATTTTTATTCAAGTTGTTTCTCTTACTATCGGATAGCTTGTCGATACCCCTCATAGCTATAGACATGCAATTCTGATAATTTTAAGCAACATAATTCTTTCTGCTATTATTTTGAATTTTCTCAATATAAAAAACTACGAAAGATAGTTCAATTATAACTACAAACATTGTTAATCAGAAACATTAAAGACGATTAAAATCGTTGAAATTACTATAGAAATACCTGTTTTTCACATGTTTGCTTATAACTCCTTGATTTGAGCTGATGGTCTAAAACAAACAATATGTTAAAAATCTGCGTCCAAAATGTATCTAGAATTGATGAATGTATGTTTTTCAACTTTTACAAAGTACAATTTTTCCCCTCTGAAATCGATCCAGAAATAGTTGTTATAAAATTATTGATAGCAATAATCGTTATTTGCGGTCTCTGTTTGAATGATAAAACTAGAAAAGATTGCATTACGAGACACCTAATGAGTCTTTTTATATAGCATAAATAATAACATTCCATTGTATTTTAACATGCCATCATCTTTTATTTCTTTTTTCGAGAGTTAATCGTCTGAAGATATGATTATCATTAACTTAAACAAATAAATAATGTTTTAAATATGCACAGATAAATAAATAAACAAACAGCTAACAACTAATTAAATTCGACTAAACAGTTAAACAAATGATTTAGTTGCAAAAACTAACAACTTTTCAGTGCGTATAACAACTTTTACCAGCTTACCATACTATGTATGTGTGTACTAAAGTCGACACTAGCCACGAGCTCTTCTATAATTGAGCAATTTGAAGTGGCGCTTTCTGGAAGTTTCCTCGATACCAGGTGATGATATTTCGCTGGCAACAACAAATGTCGGTAGAGTGATGTCGGTTGCTTGGTTGGGGACAGCTGCAGCAGCAACAGAGATTCGTTCGGCTTCTGAATGTGGTTGCGTATTTGAAGCAGAAAATTCCGTTATTATTTTTGTTGCAATAGCATCACTGTCGTTTTCATCATTGTTATTGACATCATCACCAACATCATGTTTATCATCAGTATCTTCATCATCCTCATCACTATCTTCATCTTCACTCTCATCATCATCATCATCGTCGTCCTCATCTTCGCTATGCTCCTCACCTTCGTTTTCATCAATAACATAATCCTCATAAGCATCGGCATCATTAACTTTATCCGTAAATGCATCAACATTTTCAACATTGTTGCCAGCGGTATTTGTTGCTGTTGTTGTTGAAATTGTTGTCGAGGTTGTTGTTGTTGATGCCATAGGCGATGTTGTTGCCACATTCACAAGATTTTCCAAATTATGCATGTCATGCTGTAGTATTGCTGCCATCGTAGTAGCGTTGCCATCTAATTTTTCATGTGATTTTTCATATGTTGTTAAGTTTTGCATATTAGTTACACTTTCAGCAATAATAGCGCTTTGAGCATCATTACTATCCTCTGTATCCTTAGCCAATTCTTTATCAACATCTTTTTCAGCTTCTTCTACTGCCTCATCAGCGTTTTCTTCTTCATTATCAATAGCATGAGCGGTAATTGAATTCAGGACCTTAATTTCGTCATCTCGAAACTCCTCATTTGGTTCGGTCTTCTCCTCGTAATCATTTTGTTCCACTTTGCTCTCATTAGAATCTATTTCGTTTTCATTTGGCAAATTTTCGTCGTAATATTCATTATCTTCCTCTTCACTCTGCTTCTGATTAAAGCCAATCTGACTTTTACTGCCCATTGGAAATACTGGCTTGCCATCTTTGTCTAAATATTGCACACCATCTAATCCCATTTGCATGCATTGGAAATGCATTTCGAAGAAATCTGTCGTAGCCAAACGTACAACGAAATCCATGCACATGTGCAGGTTGTTGCCCTTGATGGCAATGTCGGACATTTGTACACACATGGCCATTGGAATGGGCAACATAACGGGTATGCAAATAGGTGAGGGATTGCGAGCCGAAATGCCAAAACGTGACGAAGGTGCCTTGTTGAGATAAACATCCAGGATGGCTTCATGTTTTTCGGCCAAAAAAGTGACATTGGCGCACACTGAAAGTAATTTTTGAAAAAAAAAGCTTTGGTTAAGAAACACAAATAAACATTAATAATTATGTCAACAAACAAGAATGTTTGTATGCCATTTTAAAACCATAGCTGTAAATAATGATTACTCATCGTAATAATTTTTAATTCGATTGTTTTTTTAATAAGCTTAAATAATTGATTAAGTACGATTTTTTTCTCTTTGTAATCGTAATCTAATAATTACGATTATAAATAATCAAAAAATAATAACGATTACTTCAGATTACGAAAATAATCAAAAATAAGCTTAAATAATTGATTAATTACGATTCTTTTCTCTTTGTAATCATTATCTAAGAATTGCGATTACAAATAATCAAAAAATAATAATGATTACTTCAGATTACGAAAATAATCAAAAAGAATCAAGAAAAGATAGTCCGACTACTTTTAGAAATTATTTTTGACTCTTTTTCGTTTCTGGAAAAATGCAACATTTTTTCTACCCTTTTTGGAAACTCTGCCCTCTTGAGAATAAAAATAGTGACCACTACAATTGAATCGTGTTCTTTTCGCGAAAATGTTGACCTCAAAAGAAGAAAAAAATGCAGATTTCTCAAAGATGGTAGAAAAAATGCAACATTTTTTCGAGAGACGAAAACACCATTAAAGAATTTCTAAAAGTAGTCGTTTTTTATTTGATTACTTTTGATTATTTTCGTAATTTCAAGTAATCGTAATTATTTTTTGATTATTTTGTAATCGTAATCAATTACTAATCATGAACTTCTCCCTCAAGGATTATATAATGCTTACAATTCTTTTTAATATATAATATAATAAATTCCAAACCGTAATCGCAGTATAACAGCTCAATACACTCCAGATTAAAAGTAATTGCCATATTTTGGTGTTTTACAACTAAAAATTCATTATGTTTTAATTTTTTGGTCCATGGATTTGGAATTTCCAAAATGTTTCGCAAAATTATTTGTTGTGAATATTTTTTTTGCTGCTTATAGTTTTGTCCAGTTATATGCTTTCGATTAGATTTTAGAATAAAAAATCTTTACCTTTGTCAAAAAATTAACAATTGTGAATCACCAGAATAAGACTACAAATATTTTAAAGATCTTGTAATTTGCCAAAAACAACAGAAAAATAGTAGATAATTATCTTCCACTGGACCGAAGTTAAAATACCCTACGTCTGTATTTTAGTTTATTCAAAGCGGAACGATTGTTGACGTCACTTGTAAAGGGCGTGGTTTTTATCCAAATATTTCACATTTGGAACTAAGAGTACTTTTTATTTATTAAAGCTTATGTGCGCAAGTTTAGACATTAATTTTTTTGGGATTTATAAAGGTTTTACTATTGTGATGACGTAACTGTGTATGGTAGGTGGGTTGCGTTTTTTGTTTTTTTTTTAATTACACACATCAAGTGCATAGTTAAAATTGAAACTAATTTGCCAAATTCGAAGTTATTGAATTATTATTTTTGTGGAATTTAAGGAGATTTTATTGATTTCAAAAAGTCACTTTTTATGGAATCTAGATGTGGTTTTCATTAGATTTTTAAAAATTTCATACTCAAAGTGCATTTTAAATCTTAAAGCTTAGTGCAAAATTTGAAATCATTTAACTAATTTCTGCGGAATTTAAAGAGATTTCACTATTTTGGTTAAGTGTCTTTGTATGGGAGGTAGGCGCGGTTCTTATCCGATTTCGCTTATTTTCGAACTTGATCTTTATTTTTGCATAAAAAGCTTATATATTGAATTTCGTAGAAGTAGCCCTAACATTAGGGCTGTTATCGTTATCACATACGGACAGACGCACATGGCTTTTAAAAAGTTTGTGGAGAAGATCGCTTAGTTATTTGATTTGGCGGCGGTACTGTAAAGGCTGCTTCAGATTCAATATCACATGTTTTACAACTTTCTGCACTAAGAACACAACATCTAAGAATAGATCATCCTACACAAAAAAAAAATCAATTGATTACTCCTTTCTTTCCGTCTATGGTAGCACAACCAGTGGCGTAGATATGGCGGGAGTCCGCGGGTCTGCACCTCACCCAGAGTCATGGACACATTGCCAAATATCTTACGTTGTTGTGAATTTATTCTAATAAAAAGTAAAGCACGAATCTAAATGTATATGTATTGCCAAACATTCTTCTTTTTCTAAAGAAAGTTAACAAAATTTGATTTAGTTCAGTGTTTAATTTTTCTAAATCGGTCAACAATTTCTAGAGACATAGTGACGATTGAAGTTTCCAGAAATTCGGCATTGTTTTGATTCAATTCAACAAGCCCATAATTTTTTACCTACTTACCGTTTTGTGACGTTTCAATAAAGTAAGGCTGTGTAACATGATATTCGGCTTGACAAATCAATCATGTAATCAGGTATTCAAAAGTATACTTTTTTAAGGTTATTATATTTTTTACGGACTCCCCCCAACCAAAAGCTATCCACGCCACTGATCACAAAGACCAGCCGCCACCTAACCGTCCTACACTTTTTTACTGCTATATATTTTCTTTCCTTTAGATAAGTTAAGCTTATGAATAACCTTTAACTTTCCTTAAGCTTTCCTTTTCATATTCAGAAGAAATTCCTTTTAATTTTTTCATGTTTTGTCACGTTACGTTTGGAGTCTAGTCAGTTTCTGACACGAAAAGGGGCGTCATTTTAACATAAATGCATAATAATGCTCATTATTCAATAATTATATTGTCAACCTCACAAAGCGCCATGCACCACCGTATTTGATATCTGAATATCAACCATCCATCTTTATTTTATCATTCATCATCCAGTTTTTCACATTTTTCTTTTAATTATATTAATTTTGCTTTTGTTTACTTTTATCTATTCCTCTCTAAGATTTTTCCTTTTCATGACAACAAAGTTACAAGCATTATTTTAATTATCTACTTGCCATGACTATAATTAAATTACATGCTTGTTTTATGCCAAATTAAAAAGAAGTCTTTCATATGTAGTTATGAGATGCTAATTAATTGAAATCTGTGCTGATTTTTTCCAGCAGTTAGTGTTTGTCTCTTAGTTAATCATGTTTAAAATTTTGGATAAATGCCAAAGTAAGTTAACATTATTTACCATGTCAAGATGGCATGAAGTGAATGAAAATATATGGATGCTAAATTAAAAATTTCAAAGCGATAACTAGAAATGTGGCAGATGTCATTTTGAGGATGCGGATGCGGATCTGTAAATACCCTTCATCGAAATATATTTTTTATAATTGATTCATAGAGTGCTAAAAGGGCGTGAGAAAAAAAATTGTTTCGTGAAAATCGAGTCTAAAGTTTTTGAGAGTTTGTAGCTCGTAAGCTAACGGTACAGTTTTGACGATTTCTTTTTTAAAATAAATTAAAGTTTAATAAATTAAAGTTTAATAAATTAAAGTTTATTTCAGTAAGTGAATCAATTGATTTATTAAGTTTTTGAATATATACATATTAGGCCGGGTCGATTTGTGGGGAGACAAAAAAATAGCCCATTGCTCAGTGACAATCGTATTCTAGGGATCAAAATAAGAACCTTTGCGCGAGGAACTATACCTCTAAGACGAATTCTAATGCCCCAACTTTTCCGTAGGATCAAATTTTGAAAAATTCCTCTTTGACCCATTTAGAGTGCCCCAATCGAATCCAAATGTATGACCGACCCCTTTTAACGTTTGAGGGCCGATCCCCCCATGCCAGTGGCACGCCCTCTGTAACCCCCCTGAGGGATTCCCCATACAAACATTTGTTCCTGTTTGTTTGTATGGGGAACTTTGTTTGTATGGAGAACACCCCAGGAGGGTTCCAGGGGGTGTGCCACTGGCATGGATGGATCGGCCTTCCAAAGTTAGAAGGGGTCGGTCATACATTTGGACTCGATTGGGGCACTCTAAATGGGTCAAAGAGGGATTTTTCAATATTTGACCCTACGGAAAAGTTGGGGCATTAGAATTCGTTTTAGAGGTATAGTTTCTCGGGCAAAGTATCTTATTTTGATCCCTAGAATACGATTTTGACTGAGCAATGGGCGATTTTTAAATTGACCCGCCCTAATACATATATCAAAATTAGTTATTTTAAAAGTCATGTCGGATGCCCTTTTTGCATAAAACAAATTTTATCGCTCCGATTTTGATAAAATTTCGTATGATTGCAAATATGCAGATATTTGATAAAGCAACAACTTTTGTTCAAGTCAGTATTCTGAATTCGAGTTATTATCGACATGGGTGCTGCTTAAAAATGTTCTGCAGATCTCTTTGAGCCCTATATTAGCCATTATTAATGATGAAGAGAGATGTAAAAAAGTCCAAACACTTTATAGCCAATAATAACTGGCCAAAAACTATTTAAAACAGCTATTCAAGCTACACGCCCTATAAGTTCATATAGAACAATATAACAAATTCCAGCCAAATCTGTTGAGCCACATGAGTGCTTCGGCATCCCACGAACACCATTTTATTTTACCATTTTTTATACAGGGTGTCCTGCGATAGAGTGCAACTATTTAAAGAGGTGAAAGGTAATGTCGAGTGTAGCAAAAAATCGTGTGGAAAGAAGGGGGTCTATTTTCACACCCTTAGGAGTTAAAGGTTTAGTTAGTATATCATGACGTTGATGCACATTATTGTTTTTGGCTCAGTTGTACAAAGAGTACAAAGAGTACTTTCAAGAGTACAAAAAACCTATAAACGGATAAACATCGTGAATTTCTAAAGGTTTTGGCATTCCAGTTTCTTACTTCTCACATGAAAAATAGGAAAACGTTTAAATTTCAATTCAATGTAATTGAAATAATTATAAAAAAAATATTTTATAAATTCGTAATTCTACCTTTATTATAACATACACAATTACATTACCCTGAATTATATGGAACGGCAAGACTGTGAGTCGTGCAATACTCATAACGGCAAAAAGGGGCGCAAAACATTCTTGTCGTGCAAAAAAAAATGCAAAGAAATTCATATGACTTCAAAAAGAAAAGATGAAGAAAATTTGTCAGTGCCATGACTACGCTGTTAAATAGTTTTAAATCCAGCAAAACAGTTCAACGATTGTTACCTCATTTTTAGTTTTTGTAAATTTGTTTTTAAAAAAAATATAAATCAGTCAACCGTTAATTTGTGCCATAAAAAAAGTAATTTTACTTTTTAATTCATCCTAACCCCCCCCCCCAACCCCTTAGGAAACCCTCTAAAAATGACACCCACACACAGATGTAGGTTGAGTCTAAAATTACTTCTATATAATAGCAGCTTGCGATAGGACATCTAGACGAACAAAAATCGTAAAGACAGCTGGCCATGATTTATGGGCCTCGAGAGGCCCATAAGGGGCACTTACCACCTCCTAGGCAGTCGAGGAGGTAAGTTTGAACTGCTCCTAAAGTCTTTTCATCTAAACTGCTCAGCGTCCAGGTTTGTGATGCGTAAAGTAGGACGGGCATGATGAGCGATTTATAGAGCGTGATTTTCGTTCGTCGAGAGAGGGCTCTGCTTCTCAATTGCCTACTGAGCCCAAAGTAATACCTGTTGGCAAGAGTTATTCTTCGTTTGATCTCAATGCTGATGTCATTGGTTGAGTTTATGCTGGATCCCAGATAGACAAAGTCCTTCACAACCTCGAAGGAGGTATTGTCAACTGTAACGTGTGTTCCAAGACGCTGGGACTGTTTGTTTGTTGACACCAAGTATTTCGTCTTATCTTAAACGTACATGGTGAAGTACAGGTGCTTTCTTATTGGGCTGTCGAAGGCGGCTTTGTAGTCGACAAAAAGATGGTGGGTGTCGACTTGTTTTTCTTGAGTCTTCTCCAAGACTTATCGTAGCGTGAAAATCTGGTCGATGGTAGACTTTCCAGGTCTGAAGCCACACTGATAAGGTAAAAACAGGGCTTCAATCTTTCACATAAAACGCTCGAGAGGACCTTATTTGCTATATTAAGAAGCCTTATTCCACGGTAATTGGCTCAGATTAGGCAGAGCACACTGAGATTCCAATCGTTCGGAATGCATTCTTCCGACCATATTCTGCATAGAAGCCCGTGAATGCATTTAAATAGAGCTTCGCCTCCATTCTTAAACAGCTCAGCAGGTATGCCATCAGCTCCCGCGGCTTTGTTATTTTTAAGCCTAGCTATAGCTGTCAGAACTTCACCATAGTCGGCCAGCGGAACCTCGACGCTGTCATCCATAATTGGGGTTTCTGGAATATCATCTCTATTGGCGGGATTTTTGTAAGCGTCGCCATTTAAAAGCTTAGAAAGTGTTTCCTCCATAACGTCAATGTATTCTCGATATCTGTCACTAGATCGGCACTAGACCATCGGCAAGGCGTCTAATTTTATCGAAAAATTTTCGGGCCTCATTCCTGTCACTGTACAATCTTTCTTCACTGTAATCTTCTTCTGCTCGCGCTTTTCTGCCTCTCTTTTTTCCGCCTGAAAATACGTCTCTCTTCCCTCCTCTTCCCTTTGTATCACTTCTTAGCAGCGCGCGTTACAACCGACTGCAGGGTGGCTTTGTAGGCGGCGTCTTTCTCTGCAGTGGCGTCGCGACACTCCTGGTCGTACCACTGGTTTCGGCGAGGGCGTTGTTAGCCAATCACCTCTTCAGCTGCCGCACGCATGGAGTTGGAAATGTGTATCCACTGCGCGCATGCATCATCAATTGGAGGAGTGCTTTGAAGCAGGAGTGAGAGTCGAATGGCGATAGCTTCAGCTTTCTGTTTTGATTGCAGCTTCTCAACGTCAAGCTTTCTCTGTCTAGGGTTGCGTGCATACTTAGCTGCGCACAGACGTGTACGAATCTTGGCTGCGACAAGATAGTGATCCGAGTCAATGTTTGCACCACGGATCATGCGTACATCCAATACAATGGAAGAGTGTCTTCCGTCGATCAAAACGTGATCAATTTGATTTTTTGTTTTTTGATCAAGGGACATCCAGGTGGCTTTATGAATATTGAGATGCTTGAATCTAAAGCTACTTACGACCATGTTTCGTGCTGCGGCGAAGTCAATCAGCCTCATTCCGTTATCGGAGGTGTTGTCTTGGAGGCAGAACTTTCCGACTAGTATGTAACGGTAGTTTGGAAATGCCCATATTCACTGCTAGAATTTTCGGATTTATATGTATCTACTATAAAAAAATCATCAGGAGGATCAACATTTGGTATATTTGTGGTTGGAAGCTCAAAATGTGTAAGCAAACTTTTTGATTCTGGAAGTAAGGGCACAGATTTTTTGTTTGGTATTTGCCGGTATGGATTGAGAAAAGAGTCCGATATTATAAAAAGCATTGTTTCCCAAAAAATAATTTTATATTTTATGTCAATAAAGTAGCTGATATATGTCCGAACACTCGTCAGTGTATTGTGTCTGAATATAGTCGCTCCTTTTTGAACGATTTATTGTCATAATACATACTACTATTTCTAGTGGCTTTCGAGGTACTTGTTGGGTACGTTTCGGGTACATTATAGTTAAGACTCAAGCAAGTTTCAATACATATCAGCTACTTTATTGACACAATATATAAAATCTTTTGACTGTGACATAAGATTTTATGTACCGTGACAGGCATGTAAAACCACGGGTATAAATGAATAAACAAAATTTTTGTGTTCTTAGCGTATTGATCAACTACCTGCAGGTTGATTTAAAAGTCACAAGAAGAGTATTGAAAGTTATGTGGAATCTATATTTGCATGTGCCCAGTTATGCATGCACTCTCTTTAAAATTTTTCAGAGACAATTTTTGGTTAATGTACGTTGTGTCCAAGTTCCGTTTTTAGCTTAGACTGTCTTTCCAATTTTCTTTTACTAAATTCAGATTGGTTGTTGGCTTTGATCTGCCATACTTTTAGTGTTTGTATAACTTATATGGAGCAAGCACTCAAAGGTTCTTATTTAAGTATGTATAGTAGAGTAGATAAATCTTAATCATAATTATCTTTAATATCACTTCTTAAAACTGTATTTGAACTCATTTCCATAGGCTTTGAAACAAAAATGTAACATACCTGCGCACTTTTTGTGTTTGTCGACATATAACACATTCTTCCGTCAATCATTGTTTTATTAGGTAACATGGTACGCCAAAATTAGCAAAAGTGCATGTACTTTTGAAATGACCTAGTGTAAGTTGTAGGTCTGTTCGAGCATAACACAAAACGGCACATACAAATTGTCTAACACCCTCAAAATTTTGACATACCTTCAAAAACCGGTCTTGCACTCCTTCAAACACTTATTACCCAGTTACTCAATCAGTTAAAAGCCAATTCAAGATAGTATTTGTTTGGTAAATGCTGCATAGTATTTATTTGGTAAATACCGATCTTTCAAACGATATGTAATACTTTGTGGAATTTGTCTAGTTTCTACGTGTATTTATCAAGTAAATGTTAAGTTTTTGATGTTTTTCCAACTTATTTAGCTTTGCTTATATTTTCGACACAGGTGCTTCAGAAAGCATAACAATCGTATTCATATTCAAATAAAACGTTATCTTACAAGTATATTGAGTACTTGTTATTAAAATTCGATCAGAAATTGACGAAGTTATGGAACTTTATTCAAAAGCGTTTTTTTAAAATTTCTTCAATTTTCATATAACTTGTTGAAGTTATTTATTTCGAGTAAATTGTACAGTTAATAAATTATTATTTATTGATAAATACATGTAATAAATGTATTTTATTTTTTTTTGGATTCGCCCGGGGGTATGAAATCTTCCCAAGATACGTGTACCCGTCCTATACGCATGCAGGATTCACATTCTAAAATCTGCCCGAATCAGCCGGGACAGACAGAATACACCTACGTACTAAAACATACCCCTATTGGCAATTAGGATTTTCCACTAAACACATTAATTGGCTTTTCAGCGGAATTTAAAAATTGAATATATATAAACGCGTATTTAAGTATACTTGATTCTATATAAATAAGCAACATCGAATTAAATAATAGTCAAAAACACTAAAACACTAAACTCATTTTAACTGGTTTGCGGCCATTGTCCAACCCAAGGACCTACGTGGAAATGAGATAAATCTCATATCCGCCAAATCAAAATCCCAATTAGTTGGATATGCATTTGGGCCAACGCAGTCATAAACTTGTATGGAAAAGAGATATACTCTGGCACACCAATCCAGGTGATAGTGTGAGTTCAGTCTAATTTCAAATCAGGAAACCACGTGAGCACGTAAATCCCAATTCGATTAAAAATTAAATTATTGAATAATTAAAAAGTAAGTTTTAAAAACGATTCATATTTGATGGTGCTTACTTTATAAAACATAATATCGAGACAAAAAAGAGAAACAGAACAATCTCAATTGCCAATATTACATTGTTATAAAATTGCGTTAGGTAAAATAGGATGAAGTTAAATTGATTTAATTATTTAAATGTAATATAATTTTCCGTTTTAAGACGTCTACCGAATCAGAAATATTAATCATGTTGAAGTTATTATTGAAATCACTGCACATACATCGTAAAGGTTCATGAAGAGCGTAATTAGAACTGCACTGACTCGACTTGAAAAACAGAAAATGTCTAGTTCCTCTCCTTGGGATGTTAAAATTTAGAGCTGAGATGAGATATTCCGAATTAATCTCGCCACGAAGTAATTTATACAGAAACATGACATTAAGCATCATTCTTCTGCTTCTTAGGGAAGGTAGTAAAATAATTTTAAGGCGTATTTCATACGA
This sequence comes from Dichetophora obliterata, assembly GCA_963920525.1. Taxonomy (NCBI): domain Eukaryota; kingdom Metazoa; phylum Arthropoda; class Insecta; order Diptera; family Sciomyzidae; genus Dichetophora; species Dichetophora obliterata. The sequence continues at coordinate 87,943,754 of OY986439.1, read as the reverse complement.
TGGAAGCATAATATTGGGGTTCCAACGACTATGACGTAAATCAAAAAGTAAAAACTGTTTTTGAACGGATTCTATGGCGTCGATGTAGACATTATATTGTGGGTTCCACACAACTGATGCATATTCAAGAATTGGCCTTACGAGAGAGGTATATAATAATTTAGTAGTAAAGGGATCACTGAATTCTTTAGCCCATCTTTTAATGAAACCAAGGACTCCTCTTGCCTTATTTATCACCATATTAACGTGGAGATTGAAGCGAAGTTTTGAATCCATAATAACACCAAGATCGAGAAAACTGGAAACTATTTCTAAGTTAGTGTTATTTATAGTGTAATTATTAATTAATATTAATACAAAAAATTTTGGATAACGTTTAAAAGGTCTGTATATTATCTTTCCGAAACTGGTATACAATCTTGAATCAGTTAATAACTGATTGAGTTAATGGGTAGAAAGAGCAGGAATGTAACGGTAAGTCAAAATTTTGAGGGTACCAGATGACTTTTATGCGCTGTTTCGTGTTGTTCTCGATCAGACATACAACCTACACTAGGTTATTGCTAAAGTTCAATATGACTGTCACACCGTGTAATTATTAGATGGCCAATCTCTTAAACAATTATTATTTTCTGCTTTTTAAATATTATGATACAATTTTTTTGTTATAACGGAATTTTGCCAATCACTTCTATAATGTTAAATTCATTACCTTAGAAAAACAAAAAATTTTTAACTTACGAAAATTAACGCACTATGACCTCTCTTGATTCAATAATATATATATATTATCTTACTGAAAATGCAAGAAACTGGGTGTACTATTCTGTACTTTTACAAAAAGTCTATTAAAAAAGTTAAAAAATAAGTAATTTATTGATACAAAAAACATTACTTTCCGCAGGTCATTTTAAAAAAATTTATGTTTTTTTTTTATATTTTGTATTTTCGGGTGATATCAAAAATTTACGCGAAATCTTTTTAAAAAACACCACATTTGCTACTCCCTCTTTTCTTTTGAAAATACATTCTATTAACGAGGGGCTCGTTAGGCGCTCTTGAAACCTATTCCCAAACTTTTTCCAGCTAATTAGACAATTTCTAAAATAATTGCGTTTAAATTTTGTACAATTTTTTTTCACCCAGATTGTTCTACTCGAGCCACTGTGCGAAGGTGGGTAAAAAACCCAAACAATTGCCCACATCGTATAGACCGGTCAGTTAAAGTTCCTTCTTTTTTAAAGACAATGGAGAAAATACTGCAACTCAACATTAGGAAGACTAGCTTGTAGAGCATCCCACTAAACATGTTTAAATTTGCTTATTACGCTGTCAAATCCACAGTCACCGCAATACACAGCTCATCCTAAAGGGTTAAGCATAAATTCTGAGAAAAAAGTTCTGGTACTCTTCTCTAGAAAAAGGAGCCTAAATCTAATAAGGAATACCCTGGTTGGGAAAGTCATTGACTTTTCAAATGAGGTTAAGTACTTAAAGGTGATTTTTTACAAGCATCTTTGCTTTTTTGCCACAAATTTCGTCTTTGAGAGTTTATATAAGATATTAAGTGCACAATTTAATTGATATTTTCAGGCGTACAACTCTATAATATTTTGATAAAAGATTTACTATCATTATTTTTATTTATTAACTAGTAAAGAAATATCTTTCACTGGTCCGAAGGTAAAATACCCCCACGGCCGTATTTTAGTTTATTCGAGGTCTTGAAAGTTATATTATTTTGATGACGTCACTTTTATAAGGCGAGGTTTTTATCCAAATATTTCACATTCAAAACTCAAAATCCTTTTTACGTATTTAAGCTAATTTAAGCATTATCAAGTATAAAAAATTAATATTTTTAGAATTTATAAAGGTTTTACTATAATGATGACGTTAATTTGTATGGGTGGTGGGCGGAATTTTCAGTTTTTTTCAACAAAATTCCAAACATCGATTGCAATTAAGATTAAATCAAATTTTCAAAGTTTTAAGCCATTGCACTAATTTTTGTAGAATTTAAGGAGATTTTACTGGATTTTAGAGGTAGACGTGGATTTTTATTGGATTTTTACAAATTTTGTACTTAAAGTGCATATTACAGGTTAAAGCATATGTGCAAATGTAAAGTCATTCTATTAGTTTAAGTGGAACTTAAGTAGATTTTTCCGTTTTGAAAAAGTTACTTTGTATGGAAGGTAGGCGGGGTTTTTATCTGCACTCTAAAAACTGATTGAAAAATCTCTACAATAAATGTTGTGAAATTTCACGACATTTATTGGCAATTTTGTAAAAAATCACGCAATGCAGTGAGTTTTTTAAATTTTGTCTGAAAATCAGCGTCTCTTTCCAAAATATGTATATCTACTCTACTATTCACACTATTAGAGCGTGTTTTCGCTCAGAGAATTCTAAAATATGTATATTTTCTCCTTTTCAAGCTATTTCAGCGTGTTTTCGCTCAGAGAGTCTTAAAATATGTATATTTTCCTTACTTTTCACACTATTTCAGCGTGTTCACGCTCAGATACTCCTAAAAACGCTAAATAAACACCTCTGTTTTAACGTCATATGATTTCAAAGAGTTTATTCGAACAAGTGTCCAATTATATACAACTTAAACAGTAGAGTCACAGCATAATTACTCAAGCCTACTGAAATAGGAAAGAGTAGCGCCTTCTGCTGAGTTATTGACTCTATACAGAGTTGTTGTTGTTGCCACGTTCAAAACTTACTTGAGAGACTTCACGCATTTCTAGCTTTTTTTTATAAGCGCAGACAAGAATGGAAGAAATAATTTTAGGAGAGTTTTTACAAGAGAGCGAAAGAAATAATTGTAGGTCAAGGATTCTCGCATTTTTAACGATAAATATTTATAGTTTTGCTCTATGGGATTTAACGACAATAAATGTAGGCAATCAGTTGCCAGCAATTATTAAAGTTTATTCTCGTGAATTTTTGTTAGAGTGTGATTTTGCTCATTTTCGAACTTAGTCTTTTTTTTAAATAAAAAGCTTATGTATTCAATTTCGTTACTGTAGCTTAAAAATTACGGCTATTATCGGACGGACACGGCTAAATCGATTCAGGAGGTGATTCTAATCAAGAATAGATACATTTTTCTATACCTGCCATGCCTCTTTATTGACGTTACAAACGGTGTGCCGAAGTTAATATACATTATACGCATTTTTATATGCGTGGGGCTATAATTATTTAAATATACTGATATGTCCTTTGTCCTATTACTATTCAAGAAAGAGTTGTATTAATTCATAAATTTGTTCAATCACATTCTTAGCTTGCAACAGATTTTATCAAACAGCAAGTGTATTCAAAATACCTCGGAATATTTAAAGTTTTTTCTTAAATTTTTTTTTTTTTGGAACGGAGGGGACAGGCATTTTTTTAATTTATCTCGGACCCTAGAGGCCAGAGATGCTTGCTTAGTAGACCTATTTAATGGAGTCAAATTTGACACAGATATTTGTCTTATTTATATTTACTCTCTATTAGTTTTTAAAACTCTTGACGAGAGGGTATAGTATTTATATCAATTTTTTGAAAAGCTGTCAGATGAAAGTATAACATTTCAAGATTATGAAAAAAAAATTGGCCATTTCAGCCTTAGAAAGGACTTTGACCGAGCTTCAATTGACCAATTGTGTTGTGCGTGTTATTGTATGTTTGGACATAAATGACCGAGAACTGGACTTACGAGTCTAATGCCAACTCCGAACGGCTTATGTTCTCAATAAGCTTTACATGGCAGTTTTTACTTTCTGAGGTTTGCCATTGTCTGCAGAGAGGTGACGACCGCACAGGAAAATTAATTAAATTGAAAAAACATTCTGTCTGAGCTGGATTGAACCCGGGCTACAGTGATTCTTTAGCTTAGGGGCCACGCACTCTACCCACTAGGCTACGGCCGCCACACTTCAAGGTTATTGTGTTTAAATTTGAAGTCAATCAGAAGAAAACTGATGGAGAAAGAGCATTTGAAGTCTCTGTCCCTCCCGTATGGTAGGTAAAGGAAGTAAATCTTTAACTTGATTTTCCCACAACTTGCGTTTTCAAAGTCAGTGGACAATTTTACTCGAAATCTACTGTACCGATATTTTGCAAACTCTGCACACTATTTTTACACATTAGGGCGGCCTCGATAGTCTAGTGACAGCGCATTTGACTTTCACCCAAGGGTCGCGGGTTCAAATCCTGGCCGGCCCAGGGTCCAACGCTATTACCTTTCTTTACTTATTTCTAATCAAAGGACCTTTAAATCACATCAAATTTAGAGGAAAAGTTGTATTTGGGAGTGGTAAGAAAAGTTTGTATAGAGGAACGCTTAGTAACTTGATTTGACTCATAACACTTGCTTCAGATTTAATAACACATGTATTTACAGCTTCTGCCACGTTAAATACATCCTACACAAAAGTTTCACTTGATTACTCCCTTCTTGAATTCTGTGATATCACAACGGATCAATAATATGCTCTAAGTGGGCTGGTCTGAAGACCTGCCGCCACTTTAACCTAATCTAACCTAACCTTCTACATATTACCTGCGAGGTAAAGCTATCAAGTTGTTGAATTTACTAAAATGAAAAAACAAAAATATAAAAACTCGACAGCGTTTCTTTCAAAAACATATCAACTTATAAAATTTTTGGATTTTTTAATTTCCAATGATTCAGTAAATAGCTTTTACTTATTCCTTCATTTTTTTAAAATGAAAATTTCACAGGATACCCTTAGAGTCTACCCTTATTATATCCTTTATGAATACAAAAATTTATATTAACCATATTCTTGAAAAAATGCATAAATATATGATTATTTCTGACCGAATTAACTTTACCCCGCCCTTAAAATAAACTACATATTATCCGTTGGAACGATCTCAATTTTAACAACGGTTAATTTTTTATTGTTTTCATTGTTTCTTAAACTGCAGATTCATTTGCAGTTTTGGTTAAAGTAATTATTGCAACATTTAATTCCTTTCTCAAGCACACTTTATTTTTGTGTTGTAATAGATTTCCAATAGATTTTCATTGCTTTTTCACGCTAAAATAATCTTAGAAAAATTTTATTTTCTAATTTGTTGGTAAGTGGCAAAAAACACTTTTAGATATAGTTTAGTATTTGTACATGTTCTTATTTGTTTATTTTTTCACATACTTTTCTGATCAAAACTGAACTGTTTCACTCTGATGCCCGCACAACAGCCGCAAACGACACCACTGCAGTCGCAGGGCTTTCCAAATGTAGACCAAATCGAGCCTTTTGACGAGTATTGAACATTGGCTAAACCGCGACCACGTGACACAGACACAGTCGGAGGTAAAAACACGTTATTAGCTTGTGGATCATAAAAAATTAAACCGTTATTATAACTGCGATTATCCACCAAGGCCGCAAGGATAACAACAATAAGCACTGAGGATAGGAAGTTTTGACATTTGTTTAACATTTTGTTTTAAATATAAAATTTCTTTGCACCAATGTACTATTTTAAAAATTAATATTTTATATCCTACGGATAATTTTTTTATATTTGGTTGTATTTTTATATCATTTAAATATTGTTGTATCACTGTGGCACGTAGTTATTTTAAGCTCCTTACCTACTACCGAACGCAATGAAAGTCACTTATTTATTAACCACTCGTTCATGCTGAGCGTTAGCTTAAAAATGAAATTGAAACTGCTTTTTAGCCAAGTTAACATTCAAGCCTGAAGATAGTTGTTATATTTCTTGGCCATGGTTTGCGCATCGACGGCAGGCGACAAGAAGATCGCATTGAAATTCCCGGCTCCAAAAGAAAACAAAGGAAAACACAAAAAAAAAACAAATTGCGACATAGCTAACAGTGAGCAGAGCGGTGAGTCTCATCGTCCAAGAGTGTCGCTGGTGTTCAGAGTAACAACTATTGCGCTAGCGAGTTAAAGCACCATCTGAAAAATAAATGCAACGTGGTTAAAATGAATAAAATAACAATTTCGAAGTAAAGCGCAAATATTAGCGGGTATCCGAAAGAGATAACAAAATTATGCTTTTATTTTTAATTACTTAAAATAACTTCAAAGATGAGAGACAGATCTTTAGATTTTCCCACCATCTGGGATTAAAAACTGGCTGAAATAAATGTAAGCGCCCTTACTTGAGAGCATTAAAATATTAGTTAAAGTACAATATTTCATTAAAATTTACAATAAGTAAATATCAATATTAGCATATACAAAAAATATTCTTGCTCGTTTCTTTCACTATGTTCAGCCTTCATTTCGTTTTATATAAACACAGCAAATACCGGTGCTTTGCCTGCGATAAAAATATTAAATACCACATAAAAATTTGAAATCTTCAAATTTAAATATTTAGCTAGTTGTATGAAATGAAATGGTATAAATATCAGGATTCAGAATACTCACTCAGCTTCACTCATAATCATTGGCTTGAAGCACACAACACACAATTTTATTTTCATTTCATCTTTGTGTGTAGCAGAGTTGGCGTGCGACCATTCTTTATGAATTCTTCGTTTTAATATTTGTTTGTGCTTCACGTACAAAACAAAGTTACATCTCACCCTTTGGAGAAAAGAACCTTTTCTGAACCAGTCACGTGATAGGTCTCCAAGGGATAGGAACCTTATTCTACCACCAACATACAAATCCTACCGGTCACTTTTAAATGGCTTTGTCATTGACAGTTGCCACCTGCTGCATCACCAATGGCCTGTCCAGAGACTGGCCTCAAAAAACAGAAAATGAACTCTGTCCCGTAACAGGCACAAAAAACCTATTCCGTGATGAGTTTTATAAGACCTGTCCTGTGATAGCTGTCCATTGGAGCAGTCACGAGGCCAGCCATTCAAGGGCAATTGACTCTGCTTTTTCCGTAGGGCCGTTGCCCTACTCGCTGTGACTCCGTCTTGATGGTGTGTTTGCTTCAAAATTTTCATATTGGAGATTTTAGGCCTTCGTGAAAACAAAAATGAAGACAACTTTTCAAACACGACTACACCAGCTTCACTAAACCGACTCACCGAATGTCAAATCAAAGTGAGTCGCAAAATTTTTAATACTCTTGCTTTACTTTATTCACCTTCCCGCTTTCTCACCTCTTCTGTAGACGTCAAAGTGAGTTGGTTGAGTAAAGCTAGTGTAGACCAGCACTAAGGTGCAGTCAGGCGTTGAAAATTAAATTAGAGGAGCAAGTTTGGAAGCTCAAATCTTAATGATTTACTTTAGAATTTTGCTTGGCTTATAATTTAGATAACAATATTTTAGTCCTTATAATAAATACAAAATAAATATATGCATTAACTTAAATAATGTCTTAAATTAATACAGTAGCAAAAAATACCCAGCGGTCAACACTTTCAATGCCTGATAATATTTGGTGTGAAATAAGGTCTATTTTGCTTTGAATGATATCATGACTGATTCAAGAATAAGCATTTTCATTCAAGCTTTCTAAAAACTACCCTGAAATTGTCCAAACTGTGAAAATTTTGTTTTGTTTCGATCTCAGACCGTAAGATTCCCCCCTGAGTTTAGAAGCGATTATGTAATGCTGCTGAGCGTTTATGAGTGCTTTCAGTTAGTTAAAGTCTGACTTTGCTTCTTATTCGCACCTGAGCGACGGTTGAGATTAGAATCGAAGTCGTACTGCCACCAAATAACTTTGGGAAATTAAAACAAAAATCTTACAATGCGAAGTAGTCGTCGCGTAATTTTTCATTTTTTAAAATTAAAAAAGGGAGAACTTTAAAAACATAAATGGAACAAATAATGTATATAATATATAAATATAATGGATTACCTTAAGAAGAAGATTAGATCTTTTAGTGTTCATTACAAATAAATTGTGTGTGGTTTTTCATTTGAATACTCACTCCAGAGTATTCACTACCTAATAGAAGGCCTGATTTTTCAGCGTTCTCTGAGGCCTGAATTTTCGGACGAATATTCTTGGGGATATTCAGGCCTGAGCTTAAGCTATACGATAGCAGGTGTAACGAAAGTATGACATATTAATGGAAAAAGAAAATCAAGAGGTGTGTTGAATACTCAGGCTTTATTATTACCCCTCAGGCTTGAGAGAATGTATTGTTTCAGGCCTATTTAATCCGCTGGGTTAGTGCATAAGTGAATAAGGCAAGTTATATATAAGGCAAGTTACAATTATATGCTTGTTTTGTTTGCTTGTTTGTTTTAATTACCCAGCGGTTAAAAAAGGCCTGAAGCAATACATTCCCTTAGGCCTGAGGGATAATGATAAGGCCTGAGTATTCCACACACCACTTGATTTCCTTACCCATTTAAATGTCATACTTATGTAACACCTGATATCGTATAAACTATAAACTCAGGCCTGAATATCCCCAAGAAAATTCCTCCGAAAATGCAGGCCTCAGGAAACGCTAAAAAATCAGGCCTTCTATCAGGTTGTGAATACTCTGGAGTGAATATTCAAAAGAAAAAGCAAGCCTTTTTTCTTTTTAAAGTCATCTATTATATTTATATGTAATAATATAATATGCATACATAGTATATAGAATATTTTTTCATTTATAAATTTTGCATTCAAATGTCTTTTTAATAATGTTTTTAACATTCTCCTTTTTTAAATTTTCAAGAATGAAAAAATATGCGTCGACTACTTTGTCAGATTTTTATTTAAATTTCCCAAAGTTATTTGGTACCATTACCACTTCGCTTCTAATCTCAGCCGTCACTCAGGTGTGAACATGAAGCAAATTCTGAAAAGAGCAAAACTGAAAGCACTCATAAACGTTTGGCAGCATTACACCTTCGCATCTAAGCTCAGAGCATCTTCCAGTCTGTGATCGAAACAAAACAAAATGTTCACAGATTGGACAATTCAGGGAAATTTTCAAAAATTTTGAATGGAAATGCTTATTCTAAAATCAGTTATGATATCATTCGCGAATTTTCAAAGCAAAATAGATCTTATTTCACCGCAGGTTTCATCAGGTATTACAATTGCTGGCTGCTGGGTAATAGCATAAATGTGTTTATGTTATGTTTATAGAACTTTTTGTTTTGGAGTGCACTAATTATATGTTGAATTTTTATTTTTAATAAACAAATGTGTTAAGGTTATGTTTACATAAATGTTTAGTTTGGAATGACATATAAAAAACTTCTCCGATATTTATGAAAAACAGGAAGGCGTAGAACAACGTCTTCCAGGTCATAGTACGTATATAAAAAACAATAACACCCCCTTTCAGACGGTTTTGGTCGTATTATATTAAAATTTCGTAATTAAGTTCATATGGTTAATGTAAGCAACGAAAAATGGGTGTGGTCCCACTGTAGCTTCGCCTACATTTTTCAAAATCATTAAAAGATTCCGAAACTACTGGACCGATTAGTCTTAAGTTTTGACAGTAGATACGTTTCGAGTACGAAATGGTTCAGATAAAATGGTAGAGCAAAAATGGTAAAAAATTTCCACTCCCCCTTTTACGGCCCACAAATCATCAAAAATGCTTTATCTCAGTCTTAATCAAATGACTGCAGAAAAATTAGAAAGTATTTACCCGTAGCTCACCATTTCTATTTTTATTATTTTTTCGAAAAAAGGTATAAAATAATTACTTTTTTCTCAAAAAGGAGGCCAAAAGTTTTTTGGTGTAAAAAATTTTTATTGAAATTTAAGTTTTTTACACTCTTTTATTTGACATATCACTATAAATCAAAAATTGTGTCAGCATTGCAGAAAATTTTAAAAACTGTTTTTATCAATTCAATATCCAAATAGGTAACTAAGTTCTTTTTCGATTATTTTTATTACTAACACTTTTTTGTAGGATGTTTATATAAGAAGGCGTTAGAAGTCACTCACAAAAATATTAGGTAAGTTCGCTTAAGCCATACTCGAAAAAGTTCGAGGGAAAACACAATTGTGGACTTAATTGCCCGTATGATCATTTCTTCAGATCCGTATTTATCTTCAAAAAGAAAAACGGATATATAATATGTAAACATTATTGGAGGACGCAGATGTGGAGTTTTACATAAAAAAAGCAAACAATGAAGAAGAAAAATAAATCAAAACTATAAATAATTGCTTCAACTTATTTATCAAATAGCGAAGGTATCGTGTTATTTATGTCAAATCGCATTTTCAAGGCGTACAAGTACGCTCACTAAAAAATTATATCTTGAAAGTTAAAAACCTTTTGAAAAAACTCCAGTTCTGAAACGATGAAAATTTATGTGTTAAACTAAAAGTACTTTTCGCAAAATATCTCGAGTTTTTGTATATCCATATTTTAAAAAAGGCTCAAAACTCGATTTTGAATTCGAATAAACGGGATTTTTGAGCAAATTAAAGGCTTTGCATTAAATCTGATTTCATTTTTAAAAATCAGCGACTCTAAATTAACTAAAATGCCAAATTTCATGGAGATTGGACCACTTCTTCTATTTTTGTCCATCTTTTGTATGGGGTCGAACTACTGTGCGGCTTGGCAGCAACGCGCCGGGTTTTAGCAAGTATTTTATATTTTGCTTCATTTTCTCTCTCTAAAAAAATTTTTTAAATTGGTTTTTTATGACTTTTTCAAATGGAAATTGAATGGAAATGGAAAATCTTAATACAGGGTCCGCCATATAACTTTTTTTTTCAACTAGTGCTTATTTCGTGAATGGTAGCACTTAGCTCATGTCTAATTTGACAGATAATTAGTTTTATCCTTCCGCTGAACGAATATGATAGTGTATTCGCTTGAACAACGCTGAGAAGTGGGCCTGCGATCGACTTACAGAAGATGCCGATTTTGCCAAAAAAATCATCTTTTCAGATGAAGCTCATTTTGATCTTGGCGGGTATGTAAACAAGCAAAATTGTTGCATTTGGGGCACAGAAAACCCGCACGCATACATTGAAAAGCCGCTGCACCCAAAACGAGTCACTGTTTGGTGCGGATTTTGGTCCAGAGGCATAATTGGGCCATTTTTCTTCGAAAATGAGCAAGGAGTGGCCGTTACAGTCAATGGCGATCGTTATCGTGCCATGTTGAACGAATTTTTGTTCACAAAAATTGAAGAGGAGGATATTGGCAACATTTGGTTTCAACAGGACGGTGCTACGTGCCACACAGCCGAAGCTACACTCGATGTTTTGCGCCCTGTTTTTGAAGATCGCATTATCACCCGCAGAGCTGATGTCGTTTGGCCACCTCGGAGCTGCGATTTGACACCGTTGGACTATTATTTGTGGGGTGCCCTCAAAGATAAGTGTTACGTCGACAAGCCAGAGACAATTGACGCTTTAAAGGACAATATTCGTGAAGCCATTGCACGGTGGTCGATCCCATTGGCCAAAAATAAAAAAATCAAAGTCGAAAATTTGTCACCAAGTGTGGCATCACTGTTTCTTAACAAAACAAGGTTTTAAAATTTATAGTTGTTTCTGTTTTATTCCATCTGTACCCTTTAAGAACAGCTTCAAAAGAGAGAGTAAGTAAGCAGCTGGTTTTTGCAGTGTGAAAAAGTGGAAAACTAAGTGCAACTTAAAATTAATTAAAACAAAAGAAAAGAAACTTGTGTTGAAATAAATCGAAATGAATATGGAATCAAATGGTATTTACTATATTTTAAAATAATAGCAATGTGTTAAGCTTGTTGTAAATTTGTTATAGAATTAATTTTTTTCCAGTGTCATTGTTAGCGTTGTAAATTTTAACTAGAGTTTTAGTTGTGTTCCCCCCGTAAATTCTCCAATGGGATTTTTTTTGGTTTACTAGTTAATATTTCAAGATTCTAAAATTGCTAATATGAGCTGCATATTTCTGCCCGTCTTTGTGTAATCCCCCTCAGACCCAACCCGCCTCGTTGTTTTATGTCCAAATATGAATTTTTGTGTGGTGTTTGTTAATTTATGTTCGCGTTGCTCTGTTATTGTTATGCATGTAAGGAAATGTGTTTGTTTTTTTGTTTTTCATCGAGTTTTAATTTAATTGTTTCTTAATTTGATGCTTGTTATACATTGTTTCTGCAATAGGCACAGTTTATAATTGCAAAATTCCGCGCTCACACATTTTGATATTTGGTGCTCAGAAAGAGGTACAAATACTGAAAAAGTTATAAAAGTGAAGGATGCCGTGAAAAGCTATATTAAAAATGAGGGCTACACATTTGAAGAAAGTCAATTAGAAACATGCTTAAATTATAATTGCAAAAAAATTTTACAATTTTGGCAAAAATGCAATCGTATGAAAACAAGAGTTGAAAACACATATTCTCATTGGCTTGCCCAAATGGAGTCGATTTTATTAAAGTTACAAACATCTGACATGAATAAAGATCGAGGACGTCCTAGATTAAGTTGCGGAGAGTGTTCAAACAAGACAAAGCGACGGCGAATAGCAGAAATAGAAGAAATTTATGTCTCCGCCGCTGATGATTTGCGATTTGCTACCTTACAAAGAAACCCAACGATTTTGCAAGCAAATGTTGCTGAAGTTATATCGCTTACAACTGAAGCAGGTTTAACAAAACATCAATATTTGACAATAAGAAGCTTTATAAACAGTAAACTTGATAATCATTTTTTACCTTGCTACGATAACATTTTGAAAGAAAAAAAGAAAAGTTACCCAGACAAAAGAACTGTCAGCGAATCTCACGTTGAAGTTGAACTTCAAAGTCGATTAGACCACACCGCTACTCGGATATTAGAACTACAGAGCGATGTTATTAATGAAGTTTTGGATGAGGCCGTAAACAGCCTTACATTAATAGGAAAATGGGGCTTTGATGGCAGTTCGGGACACAGCGAGTACAAACAGAAAGTTGAAAATAAAAATTTGGATGATAGTAACTTATTTGCAACATCATATGTCCCGCTGCGACTAGTAACAAAACCAGATGAGGCTGAAATCGCCAAAATATTTTGGAAAAATCCTCGACCATCGTCCACCCGCTACTGCCGTCCTATCAGGCTCCAATTTAAAAAGAGACAGTTCAATTGTCCATCGACGAAGAGTCATATTACAAGAACAAAATTAAACAATTAACTCCTACAAAATTCAAAAATGCTAAGAAAACGATAAATATTGACCATATTCTGCAACTTACAATGGTGGATGGTAAAGTGTGTAATGCCTTAACTCAAACTTCATCCGCAAAGTGTTATATATGTAATGCAAAACCCACCGAAATGAACAATATTGAAAAAAGTCTGCTGAAAGAAGTTAAAATAGATCACTATGAATTTGGATTGTCATCTTTGCACGCATATATTAGATTTTTCGAGTACTTTCTTCATATATCGTACAAGCTTGACCAAAAACAATGGCAAATTAGGTCTGTAGAAGGAAAAGCAGAAATGCTCAAGAGAAAACAGAATATTCAATTACAATTCCGAGAAAAAATTGGACTAATAGTCGACAAGCCAAAAACTGGAGAGATTGGGTCTTCCAATGATGGAAATACGGCACGAGAATTCTTTAACAATGCTGGTTTATCTGCAGAAATAACAGGCATTGATAAAATAGTAATTGAGAGATGTGCAACATTGTTGCAAGCTTTGTCTTCAGGGTATACTATTAATGTCGCTAAATTTAGGAAATATGCACTGGACACTGCTAAGGAGCTGACAAATAAATATTCCTGGTACAATCTTCCCCCCTCAGTCCACAAAATTTTAATTCATGCTTCAGATGTTAATGAATATGCACTGGTATCGATTGGAGAGCTCTCTGAAGAAGCCGCAGAGTCCAGAAACAAAGATATAAAGAAATTTCGACTCCAGCACACGCGTAAAATTTCACGCATTTCAACAAATACTGATTTGTTTAACCGTTTACTTTTTACTTCGGATCCTTTTATAACGGGACAACGAAAGTTACCATGCAAGGACCAATCAATTTTATTAAAATCTGTTTTTGAATTGCTAGATTAATTTTGAAGTCGATTTTCGTTTAAGGGGTGTTGTTACTAAAAAACAGCCTAAATATTAACAATTTGAAATCTGCTATAAAAAAATGAATACGCAATGTTTTTAATTCTTAGTTTTTTTATTTCAAAGAGTATTTATCCTTATACTTCTAAGCAACCCTCCTTACCCTTTTATAATTTTGTATTACATTTTGTTTTATATGAAATTTATCACTATTTTTAATTTTTTAAACTAATTTTGTGAACAAGTTGTTAACATATGAATTAAAAACAAGTTTCGTACATTTTCTCAAGTTTTTGCTGACGTGGGGTGAATGTGGGTGCCGGTGTACGGTAGGAGGGGGGAGGTTATGAGTCATCAACCACTCCCATTTTATCAGTAAATAGTTCTGACATATTTATAAAGTTGTGACCAAAGTTTCACGATGATACCTACAGTGGAAGTATTTTTGGCCGCTAACTCCATACAGTTCCGACCACTGTGCATTGGTGAAATACAGCTGCACACAATCGATAATGTGCTTAAAAATTGGACCGATCGTGTAGGCTACTGCATGGCCAGCCGAGGCAGCCATTTGAATAAAATTATTTTCCATTATTAACCGGAAGAATTGTACTTTCAAATAAAAAAAGAAATTTGAAAAAATATCCAGTAGTTTTTTTTTATAGAATTTTCAAAAACAAAAGTTATTTGGCGGACCCTGTATATATCATTTGATAGAAAATTGGAGACAAATAAATAAAATACTACTACTTTCAGAGAAGTTTCGAATTGAGGTGCTAATTCCGTTTTGTGAAATGAACGATAAAGGTTGACTAAATCCAACTGACTCGATTTAGTCAACTCCAACTGACTCAATTAAGTCAACTTTTATTAATGGGAGTTTTCATATTAAAAATCGAATACTTCTTTCAAAATGCTTACATTGATTCATTAGGGTCGCTCTGCTATCGTTGAAAAAAATAATCTGTGGTGACTTTTATTTTAATTAAAATAAGTTTTAAAGCCACAGTCAAGCTTAATTTTTCATGTGATAAATTTTGAAGGAAAATCCTTAATTTTATTAATTTTTTATTGACATCTTTAAATTGTTGTAATCAAAACCCTCTCCATCGAAAATTCTGGCTATGGGCCTACCTCAAATTGATCACAATCCTGAAGTGATGACCTTCAACACTAGTGTGTTATTAAAGGGTTAAATATAAGTAACCATTAATTTAATGTTAAATAGTTAACGCAAACTTTTCAACATCTCTAGCTATTGCATTCAAGTCACGAAACATTAATATCGGTTTGATGCTAAATTGAAGTTTTTGCTCCAACCCGAGCATCAATTAGTCTTTATCTCATGTGCAATAATACAAATTCTCTCTCTTTAAACAGCAAATACCACAGTTTTTTGACAAAAATATGAATACCAGACAAAGAGATAGAGCAGCGGTTTCCAAACTTTTTGCTACTGCGCTTTGCTTAAAAAAAATTATTTTTCGCGACTCCCATATTTCATAAAGTAATACATACACTTCTTTTAATAAATAAGATATTGCAAGCTAAATGTTAAAGAATTTATTAAAACAAAAAAATAAGAAAATTGTACAAAGATATACACAAAGATATACAGGTATACACGGGAGTGTATATGTATAATAAGGCGCCTTATGCTCCATAGTAAAGAAAAATGTGATGGTGTTTAATGTGATGGGTGTGCTTGTTTATTACCACAAAGTAATAGTTTTGTTACCTCGAAGGTGTCATCGAGGAGAGTGCTACTCGTAGCTCTTTTTCTACTACTAAACGTGCTCTACATTTAGATTTCATTGCAGCTACTGCAGAAAATCCAGTTTCGCATAAATGGGAGTTTACAAATGGTAACAGAACTGTAATTGCTTTAGTTGACAAAGTTTTATATTCATCACTTCGATTCAACCAGAATTGAACTAAAGTTTCACTCTCAAATTTGTGCTTTAATGATAATTCTATTTTTGTACCTAGTTTGTACCGCATGATAATTCTATAAATTTTTCCTCTACAATACGTGTCAGTTCCAACTCATCATCGTGTTCATAAATAAATGCATTCTGTATCCACGCAAACTTCCTAAAATCAAGATCTTAAAAAAATAATGAGCAAAATATATTAGCAAACTATCCAAGTGCCCTGTCTTTTTGTTTGCTTCAATACCATCATTGGCGCTAAATTCAGTTAAAAGTGGGAACATCGGAATTTTTTTTCTAAATTTGATTTCCATAACTCCAATTTTTTTGTAAATGCTTTTACTTTGTCTTTCTGCACCAGTGGATGCATTTGTGGTCCTTGCATTGATTTATTCAAATCACTCAATTTTTCGAAAATTTCCACCAAATAGGCACGTTTCACAATAAAACATTAATTTTTGCAAATTTGCATCTTCATTCACATTTTCGTCAAGAAACGTAGCTATTTCTTCTTTCAGTTCAATCATCCTTCGAATCATTTTTGCACGAGAGAGCCAGCGCACTTCGCAATAGTAAAGAAGTGAGGTATGATTAGATTTCATATCTTCGCACAGTTTTGCAAATAACCTAGTTCTTAATGAACTGTTTTTAATATAGTTTATGACTTTCGTGACTTTTGTAATAATATTATTTAATTTTGCGCTACTATTTTTCGACACAAGAGCTGCTCTATGGAACACGCAATGCGTCCAGATAACCTCGGGTGCTTTTTTTATTAATACTTTACTTGGATACCTTACTTGGATGTTTTTTATTAATGGGGACTTGGAGACATTGAATGTGCTCCGTCAGTACAAAGTCCAGTAAAATACAGTTACTCCATATTATGTCGTTCACAAAAAAAAACAATCAATTATTTTAAAAATTTCAGCTGCTGTGACTTTTTCAAGAATGGGGTTACAAAATAATAAATCTTCTATATTAGTATCAGTAACATATCGAACATATGCAATTAAATGCGCATCTTTAGCCACATCAGTTGCTTCATCTACTTGTATGGCGGATTTCGAAGAACGCAGTCGAGAAACTAATTGATCGCAAAGATCTATAGATATATCAGCAATTTTTCTGCCAACTGTATTATCAGCAAGCGGTATCTGTCGCAACTGTTTTGCAATCTCAATAGCTGCTGGCAAAACTAAAGTTTCTCCTATTGTGTGTGATTTTTTACATTTCGCGATTCTATAAGAAACTTGGTAGGTCGCTAGCAATGCATTTGATGGAGTAATATTTTTTGAACGTTTGCTTTTCTTTATAAAAATCATCTAATTTCTTTTGAAAAAACTCCATCGGCTTACCAGCGCATTCAGAATGCAGTGTTTCAAAGTGCCGCTTCAATTGCCCTGGTCTCATACTCTCTGCAGCCAAAACTTTCGTACAAAACAGACACAATGGTTTTTCCTATTCATCAATAACAGCACTTGTGAATCCAAATGATAAATAGGATGAATCGTATTTTCGTGATTTGGCAGTTTTACCATCTTGTTCTCTGTTTCCTGCATTCCCGCCTCCTTTGCTTGTAACAACACCATCATCTTCATTATTAGTGGTAACCAATCAAAAGTTTATCCAGTCGTTTAAAAATATTAAAATTTAATTTATATTTCAAAAACTTTGAAAGACAATAAACACAATCGCAATTTGTAAACGCTTTTGTAGAAACTTTCGCTACGGCTGACATTTGCATTGGTATTTGTTTATGAATTTGAATTTTTTCATGGTTACTGCAATTAGCGTTCTAGTCATTTTTGATAAGATAAAAATCATTTATTGCCAAAAACCTTAGAATTACATAGTTCTTTACAAACAAGCATTACTTTTTTAGTGATTCTTTAAATACTACTGTATTTTCCAAAGATTTTAATATTATAATAAAGACTGTACGGATTTTTTTTCTTAAAATACATACAATAATTAAATGCAAAAAATTGCAATAGCAAAACTTAACAATTAATATTTTCCAAAAAGGGCAGCAAAAAGAAATAACATTATTTAGGAGAGTCTTAATCTATGACTAGAGAGGTGAGAAGATACATACATGATTGCTTTTTCAGACAAAAACTGAAAATTTTATGTTTAATCAATCTGTTATTCTGTTAGTAAACTGAGCCGTGTTGTAAACTAAATTGTGTTGAATGTCAAGTGAGTTATATCACCTATGGTAGTAAAGTAGTACATTATTGTCGTACAAAAGGTTGTTTTCATTTAAAACATTTAGATATATAGGAGATAAGTATCGTTCTGTTAATGGAAGCCGTATCTCAAACTGTTTTAGAAAATAGTTGCTTAGCAGATCGTTGTTTACAGATTGAATTTTATTTAAAAACTCAATGGCTAATTTGACCATAAAACTATCAATTCGCATAATACCACATTAACGGTACAACTGCCGATTTGAATTTCTTTTTCGAAATGTTCCCACTTGGTAAGTTTGTCGATTCATGCCACTACATATTCGCAAAATATATCTTTTAAAAATACGTAAGCGCTTCATTTGGTTTGACGATATATTAAACCAAACAGGAAAGGCGTAAGATAAAATTGGTCTAATGATTTGTTTGTATATATTTAGTTTAATTTTGCTTTTAAGATCCTTAGTTCATTTGACTAAGTTCAAATAACAGAAAACCATTTTCTTAGCTTTATTCAAAACGTAGTCAATATGACTTTTGAATGCGTATTTATTATGTATTAATACACCTAAATACATATTTAATTTCATCTTTTTCTTGTTTGACCTCATTATTGATTTTAATTTTAGAGACAAATTTACGCGCGTTTAGATATAGATTTTTCCTGATACCTTTTCAAACGGTGCATTCACTTTTAGATACATTTATTTTTAGTTTCCATTTAGAAAAATATTTCACTAATTGAGCTAAATATTCATTGCACAGAGTGCTTGCAGTCGATATACGTGGGCATGAACAGAGTATTAAAATGCCATCCGCATAAATGAGCGTAAGAGTAAATGAAGGACGAACATTTATTCTAATCGTAGGATACGGTAAATCCGCCAGATATAAATTGTACAAAACCAGTCCCAGTAGCGATCCTTGTGGTACACCTGCAGCAATTTGTTTCACCATTGATTTATTGCTACCAGTCATTACAAAAAACGAACGACCTACTAGATAGTTACGAATAATACGACATAGATTTCTATTAAAGCTAAATTTTCTATTCATTTTAAAGAGCATTCCCTCCAGGCTGTGTCAAATGCGTTTTCAAAGTCAAGAGCGACAGCTATCGTAGTCATTTTTGAAATTATGCACTTGTTATGTATTGAAAACATAGGTGGCGCGACAGTAGCATTAAATCAGAGTTGTCAACTTTCAGAAAAAGTGTGAAATATTCTAAGATTCTAAGATTAAAACATTCCTAGCAAAAAATGTTATTTAACTAAATACATTTTCTCTTTCATTTTTAAAATTATGTTTTTGTGAAACTGCTTGCGGCTCCCTTGGGACCAGGCCGCGACTCGTAGTTTGGAAACCGCTGAGACAGAGTGAATGATTTTACAAAATTGCTCTTTTGTAGTGAATGCTTCTATGATTAACATTACCTGGAAATATCTCAATGCTTTTTTTTTTTTTTTCTCAACTAAGTCCACAAAACGTGCCGCAAGCAATGGGAGCATTTTGGAGACTTCTTCTTCCACTGAGTTGGCGCAGCTCGACGCAATACATATAATAACAACAACAGCGGCAACTGCGGCAACAATTGTTGACTCTTTTTGTTATCAGCTCGATTGCAATGGCATATCTTCTATGTTGTTGGCATGTAATTTAAAATGATTTTCACTTTTCTTTCAATTACATATATTTTTCGACTTCTTTTTTGTTCCGCTTCGTCTTTTGACAGCTACTGATTGTATTTATTTATTTTTTATTATTAATTTTAATCATCAATATTAACGGTTATTGTCATATTTATTACTGTTGTCGATGACATTGCGCGTCAACAGGTGTCATTTGCCGATGTTAGTGTTGCAGTTGTTGTTGTTATTGCATTATGTTGCACATTTTAAATGTTCGCTGTAATGATTCGAATTTACGTAATTTATGTTCAAGGCGAAGAAGTTCAGATGGTGAGCGACGTCGTTCATTGGCTTTTTTATAAGTTGCATTTGAAAGTTTAAACTCATATTAGGTGCATTTTATTTTTATCTGTCGACAAAAAAAAAATACGTACTATAAATCTAAAAAGTAGACACTTTCATTGTAATTCAAAAATATTTATCACCTTGAAAACCATCCAATTATCATATAATCTACTGAACACGTTTTTGTGACACCAGAAGAGTTCGTGTGATTTTTAAGTTAGTGAAAAACTCAATGTGCCCAAAAAACGTTATCGACTTAATTGCGGAAATACTGTTAAGATAGAGTTAAAAACAGCTTTTTTAAAGGGAACGTTGAGGGGTAAATTTTTGGCAGCCGCATAGCAGTAAATTTAATTTAATGTTTGCGCCAGTGCAATCTGTAACGTAATTATTACGTTACGCAACATGAAAAAACCCACACAAAGTAGTGTACCATCTGCATATAAATTGTTGTTAATTCCATCGAATTATAGGTTTTATAGGTGATTTTGAAAAGCTCAACCAATGAAGAAGTTTTAAAAATTTAAATTTCCAAAAGGTAAATTGTTACTTACGATATTTCATGTCCCACCACTTTAACACTATTGGTGTCAGAAATCTGTCAACAATTTTTTTGTGAAAATATGTGCCAACGTTTGATTGAAGTGCCAGCGATCAAAGCTGGCAATTGTTAAGAAAGTCATGTAACAATGAAATTAATTGTAGTGCCGGAAAGAAAATTCAATTAAGCGAAACAAAATAACAACTTCTACATCACTTTTAACTGCATCGAGAAAATAATTTCTTTCTATTAATCAAGATTTGGTTAAACAGTCTAATCTTGATAACTTGGACATTTGCTAGTTAGCCCAGTTCACATTTTAAAATTTTGTCAAATCGTTTGACCTTAAAAGTGTTCACACTCATAACATTTTTCGACAAATTTTTTGATTTCAAAAATTGCTAATACCACTTGTTATTAACATCGTTGAAATTAATATGAAAAATTATTATATACTATTTGCAGCAGTTCTGGATATGTCCAATAAATTTCTATACAGTCAATCCAAAAATATTCTTCCGCTTCTTCCATTTTGCCGCGATGTGTTCAGGGTGAAAACTTTTTTGAACTGACAAAATCGTTCTACAGAATTTGACTAGTGTTCACATTGGTCAAGCAAGCTTAAGAATCGCAAGCACAAAAGCTTGTTATATGTCAAAATCTAATGACGTTCACAATTAAGCTTTCAAGTGATGTGTTTATTAAAAGTATTGGAACATTCCAAGAATATCGACAACTTTAATTTGTAATATTTTTTTACAGATTATATGGATTTTGGCCTCCCAACTCCAAATCTGAAAAAAGAGAAAGCCGCTCGCAATTGATTTAGAAGTTATGGCCTCTAAAGTTGGAAAAAATGGCCTACAATTATAGCTATTTTTAAAAAATTTTCAACTACAACTACACTTTGGATATCATAAGAAAGGCAATTAAAGTACCTATTCAACAAAGTATCAAACATGAAAATCCATGCATAACTTTTAAAGATATATACATTTTTAGTGTAGTGCTTTCGTAAAAGGTAAACCCACTAGTTTTTCGGACAAATTGTATATATAAGAATAAGTATATCTGAAAATGTTATGAATGGATTTTCATGTTTGATTCATTGTTAAATAGGTACTTGCATTACCTTTCTTTTGGTATTCCTTTATTATTTTTCATTTTTGAAACTTTGGAGGTCTATAACTTCTAAGCCAATTGCGAGCGGCCTGAAATTTTTCCAGGTTTAGATTTAGGAGGTTAAAATCCGTATAATCCAACAAAAAATATTAAAGAGAGTTGTCGCTATTCTTCAATTATACCAAAGTATTTTATAGAGAACAAATTCATTGAAAAATTTTATTATGGTGAAAATTATTATGGTAGATTTTAAGCCTTCGGTGGTAGATATTAAAGTTTTGAAAAAATGTGGTAGATCTACCCCAATAGTGGTAAGTCCGTGCCCTGTTCGTCATTCCACCGTATTCGGTACTCGTCATTGACGCAGATTGGTCCGTAGATTTTACGAAGAATCTTTCTCTCGAATGCTCTGCTTCTCAATTGCTTACTGAGCACAAAGTAACACCTGTTGGCAAGAGTTATTCTTCGTTTGATCTGAATGCTGATGTGTGTTGATTGAGTTTATGCTGGATCCCAGGAAGACGATGTCCTTCACAATCTCGGAGAAGATATTGTCAACTGCAACGTGGGCTCAAAGACGCTTGGACTGTTTGTTTGTTGACACCAAGTATTTCGTCTTATCTCCACTCACTGCTGCACTGCACTGACTTCGCAAGTGTTATGGCCAACGATATCTATGTCATCAGCATACGAAAGCAGCATAACGCTCTTGTAGAATATTGCGCCAGTACGTCTCAGATCAGCAGCTCGGATGATCTTCTCCATCATCAGGCTGAAAAAGTCGCACGATAAGGAATCACCTTGCCTGAAACCTCGTGGGGAAATGGGGAAAATGGTGGGGTGAGGTTTCCTGATTTCAACTGCCCTGCTTGTGTTGCTCAGTGTCATCCTGCAAGATCGGATTAGTTTTTCAGGAATGTCAAATTTAGACATGGTGGAGTATGGTGATTCCTTATTGGGCTACCAAAAGCGGCTTCGTAGTTGATAAAAATATGGTGGGCGTCAATTTGTTTTTTTTGGTCTTCTTTAAGATTTGATTTATCGTAGCTGAAAGATCGGATCGATGGTATACTTTCCATGTCTAAAGCCACACTGATAAGGTCCTATCAGTTGGTTTACAATCGGCTTCAATCTTTCACATATAATGCTCGACAAGACCTTATATGCGATATTAAGAAGGCATATCTCACTGTAATTGGCACAAATAGTGGGATCACCATTCTTGTGGATTGGGCAGAGCAACTTAGATTTCAATTGTTCGGAATGCATTCTTCCGACCATATTCTGCATAAAAGCTCGTGAGTACATTTAAATATTGAATGCTTCGCCTCCTTTCTTAAACAGCTCAGCAGGTAAGCCATCAGCTCATGGCTTTGCTACTTTTAAGCCGAGCTCTAGCTGTCGAAACTTCATCATAGTCGGGCAGCGCAACCTCGGGTTTACAGAATATCATCTCTATTGGTGGTATTGATGCCAGTGTCGCCATTTAGAAGCTCATAGAAGTGTTACCTCCATAACGTCAGTGTGCTCTGGATATCTATCACTAGATTCCCGTTTTCATCCTTAAAGGAAGAGGCCCCGGTTTTAAAACCATCAGCAAGGCGTCTTATTTTTTCGAAAAATTTTCGAGCCTAATTTCTATCAACACACATCTCAATCTTGTCCTGCTCGCGCTTTTCTGCCTCTCTTATTTTCCGCTTGAAAATACGTCTCTCTTCCCTCCTCTCCTCTTTGTATCGCTCCTTAGCAGCACGTGTTACAACCGACTGCAGGGTGGCTTTGTAGGCGGGGTCTTTCTCTGCAGTGGCATCGCGACACTCTTGGTCGTACCACTGGTTTCGGCGAGGGTGGTGGTAGCCAATCACCTCTTCAGCAGCTACACGCATGGAGTTGGAAATGTGTGTCCACTGCGCGCATATATCATCGATTGGAGGAGTACTTTGAAGCAGGAGTGAGAGTCGAGTGGCGAAAGCTTCGGCTGTCTGTTTCGATTGAAGCTTGTGGACGCCTAGCTTTCTCTGTGTTGGATTGCGTGCATTCTTAGCTGCGCACAGACGTGTACGGATCTTGGCTGCGACAAGATAGTGATCCGAGTCAATGTTTGCACCACGGATCGTGCGTACATCCAATACACTGGAAGAGTGCCTTCCATCGATCAAAACGTGATCAATTTGATTTCTGGTTTTTTGATCAGGGGACATCCAGGTGGCTTTATGAACATTAAGATGCTTGAATCTAGTGCTACTTACGACAATGTTTCGTGCTGCGGCGAAGTTAATCAGCCTCATTCCGTTATCGGAGGTGTTGTCGTGGAGGCTAAACTTTTCGACTGTTGTATCAAATATATTTTCCTTGCCCATCTTAGCTTTGAAGTCACCAAACTCGGTTTTTACGTCGTTTCAGGGAGGGCAGCGCTCATAAGCATTTTCAAAGCGCTCGAAGAAAATTTTCTTGATCTCATCGTCCTTGTCTTCCATTTTAGCGTGCGCACATATAAGGATTATATTAAAAAATTCAACCTTGATGCGGAATATGGCAAGCTGTTCGTTCACAGGTGTGAATCACAGGACGTGGGGTCGTAGTCTCTTGCTCTTGATCCAAACTCATGCTTCTCCGCATGGCCGCTGTAGTAGATATCACAGGGTGCATGCCGAATGCAAGCCTGTCCCTTCCATCGCATTTCTTGGATAGCAGTGATATCAGCTTTGTATCTTTCCAAGACATCAGTCAGTTGGATAGAGGCACCTTCCCAATTGAGGGTTCGGACATTCCAGGTGCATATCCGTAAATCATTATCAGTTTTTCGTTTGCGGAAGTCGTCATAAGATTTGGGGATCAGTTTTCTTCTTTTCTTGATTGTTTTCATTGAAATGGGTTTTTACGGATGGGCTTTAAGCCCAACGCACAACCTGTTTTAGACCAGCCTTAAGAAACGAAAATGGGATTTTAGTTCAACGCGTTAGCTAAAAAGTTTTTAATTGACCCTCAAATGTAATTTGCGAAGTACATATTGCAAAATTTAAAAAAATGATAAATGGTAGTGCATGGCAATTGGCCATAATTTTTTTTTAACAGATAATTTTCAAAAATTCTGGTATGTATTTCGTTTTTTATTTTATTTTCTTAAAAATGAGCTATCGAACATGAAAATTGGACAACAATTACTAGAGTTGTGATTTTTTCCTTTTCGAAAAAATCTCATCTTTTTTCTTGTTGTATCAAAAAATTGCAAAAATCCAATTGATTAGTTAAGCTTATTAGTTTAGTTTAGTTTTTTTAGCTTAGTTCTTTATTGTCTATACATTTTTAAATTTTTTTCAGACAAGCACTGAACACAAAATGTAATACTTAAAAATTAAATTATAGCTAAGCTATAATAAGTTTACAGTAATATGAATTAAGAGCATTATAAATACATTCTTATTATATCAAAAATCAATATCAATTATACAGAAAAGTGAATTAATATATTCAAGAGCTCTTTGTTAAGGTTCGTGTATCAAATAATTTGCTTTATAAAAGTTTATTTTGAAATAGTCAAAATGATGCAAGTTTCTTGTCGGAATATTAAACTATAAACTGTTCTTATACTGTACCTAATGCAGATGCAGAAAGTTATACGATTACGTTGAATAATCTGATCGTTAAAAAATTGTTTGCTAGAAGGATAACTTTTTGAAAATTTAGATTATGAGTAGTCTTACAAAAAAAATTTCCAAATATCCAAAAATACATATATTAAAATAATTTTTCTCTAGAATTTCTTTTTTTTTTGTAATTTTTTACACTAACAGATATCTTTGCAGCCCTGGAATTTCAGTTTTTCAAATTAAGCTCACAAATATTCTCTAGAATTATTGAAGTCATTTCAAATGAGAAATGTATCATTTTGGGTTTTCGTTGATTTTTTTTTTGTGTTAGGAATGCCAGGAATTGAAAAAAAACCAATATTTAAGTTGTAACAGCTATAACACTGGTGTTCGAATTTTGGCTTTCTTAATTTTTTGCACAAATTAATTAAATACTATGTTTAACTATACCCGGAAAAATTATTTCAAAATTGGTAGTTTTGGATTTTTGGGAATTTTTTAGTCTTTATTTTCAAAAAGGTATCCTTCTAGAAAAAAATTTCGTGACGATCAGATTATTTAACGTAATCGTATTACTTCTTGCATCTGTATTAGGTATAATTCAAGAGACTATATTACTAGAATATCATTAAAATTTAAAAAAAAAATTTAATTTTTTGGAAAGTAAACTTTCGCTACTCTGATAGTTTTTGTCCAATTGTCATGTTTGATAGCTCATTTGAAAGAAAAGTAAATTAAAAAAGAAGTGCATATCAGTTTTTTGAGAATTTTCATTTTATCCCATAATATTAAAGCTCTGTGCTCACACCAGAGATAATATTTGTATTAAGGTCAAACAAGAAAACAGAAAATCAGTTTTATGATTACAGATATAATGAAATGCATACTAGGTAAATGGATTCAAAAAACAGCTTTTTTCGTATTTAATTAAAATTTTTTTAAAATCCTTTAATATAAGAGGCAAGCACGCTGCTCCGTGCCCAATATCTCTTAAACGGTTCAGCCTGAAAGTATGCACATCTTAATACATAAAAAGAAAGCATGGTGCTTCGCACACAGTATTTCTCAAACTGTAATTATTTTTTGACAGTAAAGTACTTTTACAAGACATAATGTTTCCAAAAATGTTCAGCCTGAAAGTATGCACAGAAAATATGTATGATACTTTTCAATGACAATAGCTGCGTACCTTTCGCCTTAATATACTCGCGATAACAAATTTTCTCAAAGGAACGGCAAGAAAAACAACTCGTTGAGGGCACTACCGTTGCAGTCAAAAAAAAAAAAATTCAAACAAGCAATCATGATACAATAACTATTAGGTGTCATTAGAACGTGTGTCGTTCAAAACTGTTGTGAACTGTTATGGTAGCGATACCTTAGAGAATGATGTTTTTCTCTGAATGTGTTTTACTTTAAACGTCAGAAAAATTGTAAATTATTTAATTTAATTATTAATATTATGCAATTATATAAATAATTAAAGTGCAATTGTTGGCTCCGCTGAATGCGTCCAATGTGTGTGACACACGCGGTTTGTTTTCTTTTCTTTTGTTTAACATTCGATGGTCGAAGCTCGTGAGAATAAATGTAGCTGTCATGGCTACCTAATAGTCATTGTATCAAACTAGCAAATAATTCAAAAAATGATATGACAGCTCACAAAAATATACAGGTGTGGCACCTGTGTTTCAAATTTTTAAAAGGCTAGATCACAATTTTATATGGATAGCAAAAATAATCCTATTTGTTATAGGATTATTATTTTTGTTTTTGCTTTGCATGTAAAAAAAATAATCTGGATTATTGGGTTTTTACAATATTACGTTTTTGATAAAAGTACCTTTTTTTAACGAATTTTTACGAATTTAATGAAATTCTTTTGATTCGATTTGAGTCGATTGTACCAAAAAATATAATTGTATCAGCCGCGAAACGTCACCTGAATTGCAACGCATATGATGGTTGCAAGGCCAGTTTGTAAAGTTGTGTATGAATATGATTGTTACCAAACTGGACTTTTTGCACTTTTACACTTGAACTAATTTTTCAATATTTCTTCAATACGCAAAGTGTTATTTAAAGTGCTGCATTTGTATTTGAGGACCTGTCGTAGGACAGACTTTTATACCAGTAAGTAAATAATAAACAATTAACTTAAAAAGAAAGAAATATATACAGTACGACCTCGCTCAACGCAACCCTCGCTACACGCAACTCCTCGATAATCTCAACACCCAAATTGTACGCAAAGTATAAATTGCAACAAAGTGCAGACCAAAATTTCCCAATTTTTAAAAAAATAAATTGAATAAAATGAAATTATGTTTCTGAAAAATTTTTCGATTCACTTTAATTTGAATGTGTATAAAATGCATATTTTTTTTTGGAAATAGGTCTATTGGCCAATATAAAATTTTTACTCGGTTTTTGCAATAACCTCAGATTTCGCAATTGGCTTGAATTTAATTGGTTGCGTTGAGCGAGGTCGTACTGTATTCTAATGTACTATAAAGATTTTAATGCTAAAAAAATATATAATTGCATACGAGCTATCCTTACGCTTCATTAAAAACTTCCATAAACCTTCTCCACCACACATACCACTTACATGTGAATCTAGTTTATTTTTAAAAAAATTTAAAAAAATATTAAATATGGGAAAAATAAAGAGATATGCATTTCTTAATTATGGCTTTATGTCTAAAAAACAATTTGTGAATCGTTTTGCATTCATAAAATTATTTTCATTAAATAATTAATTCGCTCTTATTTGTTGCTGTACGGTGAAGCCGCGTAATTGCAGAGAATTATTGGAGATTAAGACTGCATCAGGAAAAAATTAAAATTAAATTAAATTTTTTTTTTTTGTAAAACGAACTTAAAGTGAAAAAAAGATAATAAAAAACGTATTTTTCATAATTACGTTGCTATAAATTATTTCATGGTTAAAAATACTAAAAACCTTAAAAGATATTAGTTACCTAGCTAATTAAAAAGCTTGAGAAAACCGTTTCAAATAGATTTCTATCAGTAATACTCTTTAAGTTATTAAAAATTTAAAACTGATGGCACCTATGAATGCTATTTTTTGCTATGCTTCCGTTTATAGCTGGAATCAGAGGGGAGATGGACCCCCTGGAGTTCAATTTATTTCTTGTCTTGGCACAAGAAATCAATCGGCGCCGGATTAAAACGTACATCTGGGACACCTTGTCTATCTTTGGCTGATTTTATTCAAAGCCCATACAAGAACCATATTCAACAAAGCCTTAGCAAAAACTCAAACCAGCCAACAAAATGCGTGGCGCCATCTCTAAGCGGTAGGTAAAAGCTACAGACAAAATTTATCTCTGAAGGAGAAAAGATATAGATAAAAAATTTTGTGGAGGGGGTTAACCTGGCAAAGATAACAAAGCAGTAACAAAACAAGAAATACAACTAAAAAAATGAATGTGAATAAAAGAAAAACAATTGTGAATACAAATACATATTTATGACCAACATCGGTCGGAGAAAGGGGGCGGAATAAAAACGCGCTCTATTAAAGCTTCAAATTGTTTAGCAAAGTAATCAATCAAAGGCGCGAGTAATGTTCTTCATGGATAACCTAGGGAAATATATGGACATGAACGCGAAATGTTTGTTTTTATACTTTATTTTCTTTTTATGTATTTTTTTTTCTGCATTTCTGCATTTAGATTAAGCAACCCTAAGCAGCAAGGGTGTAAGTTTATAAGAAAATAAAAAAAATTAAAAACTATTGTATATACAGTATTGACTCGTTAACCGCAACTAATAAAACAGAGGATGTTTAATTTATTGTGGTTGTTGCACCCAGCGAAGAAAATGTAAAGCAAGAAAAATGACAAATATGTATTGCATCCTTTGTGGGTACTGAAACAAACAGATAATTTTTTATTATGATATTTACAGTATTTAATTTATCTCATCTAATACATAAAAATCTCGTGTCACGGTGTTTGTAGTTGCCATTTTTTTTAATTGCGATTTTAGTACTATTGTATGATGGGTATGTGTATAGACTCCAAAACCACTGAACCGTTCTTTACTAAAATTCTAGGGAAACTTAAACAACATCTTTAGAGTGTTTCTGTGGAGTTAGGAGCAGTTTTAGCAGGATTAACTCACAAGCAAAATAAGCAATTGCTTAGGGCATCACGTCTCGGGGGCACCATAAACATCACCGAGAAATATTTGCTACTATTACTATTTGCTACATTACTTGCTAAAGGAAAGCTTATTCTAATATTTAATAATTTGATAATTTACTATCATTTATGTTACCAAATACTAATTTTCTGCAAAAACAAAGATTTGGTAATTTTCCTCAGAAATATTACATGAAATTATTTACTCCTTGAGATTATCCATTGTCTACAAAAAAATTACGGCCGCACAAAAAATTGTATCACAGAGGTCCCAGTTTGACTTCGAATGCTCTTCGAACTCAAGTTTCGTTGTACAAGCGTCCGGAGAATAGAAGAAAAAACAAAAAGATTTATGCTATTGCCTCAGCGTTTGTTTTAACGTTGCCTATACTTTTCTATAGGTGTGCATGAAACAATTGCTATGTCAAAAGCATAATTCTTTATGTATTTTTTTTTCTTTTATTCTTCCTTTCTAGCGGTACACATAACCAAATATGAAAACGCCGGAAAAGGGATTGTCTCATATTTATTAAAAACCATCGTGCATCGTAAAATTTAAGCGCAGATATAAAATTTTTAATAATATAGTCTATCAGTAGATTTTATGCCTGACTTGACGAACACGTACCAGCTATGCGTAGATACTCGTATACAAAGCCCATCGCTATGTAAAAGATGTCGAAGATGGCGGATATTAATAAATCACCTGGAAAATGAAAATGTATTGAAATCTCTATCAGACACCAGTTGGGAAGCACACGCTAAGGCGACATGTGCTATTTCATAGACTTATAATAAAACTAGTATAAAAGCCTGCCCTGCGACAGTTCCTCCGCACACTTCCTTTTTGGAGCCATTTGCCAAAAGCACTTTTTCTCTTTTTAAAGCTTCAAAGCTTACTCACTTGATTTTTTTCAAAATAAAAATGTACCACTTTAAATAACACTTTACGTACTGAAGCAAATGTTCAATGCTCAATATGAAAAATTAGATCAAGTGTAAAAGTGCAAAAATTCGAGTTTGGTCACAATCATATTCATACACAACTTTACAAACTGGCCTTGCAACCTTCATATACGTAGAGTCTCAAGTGTCATTTTGCGGCTGATCAATTACATATCATTACTCTCCTTGGGATGTTAAAATTTAGAGCTGGGATGAGATATTCCGAATTAATCCCGCCACGAAGTAATTTATACAGAAACATGGCATTAAGCATCATTCTTCTGCTTCTTAGGGAAGGTAGTCAAATAATCTTAAGGCGTATTTCATACGATGGAAGCATAATATTCCAACGACTATGACGTAAAGCAAAAAGTAAAAACTATTTTTGAACGGATTCTATGGCGTCGATGTAGACATTATATTCAATTCAAGAATTGGTCTTACGAGAGAAGTATATAATAATTTAGTAGTAAAGGGATCACTGAATTCTTTAGCCCATCTTTTAATGAAACCAAGGACTCCTCTTGCCTTATTTATCACCATTTATCCTCTTGCCTTATATTTTATTTACGAAAATCGCTTTTAAATTGACTGAGCTACGTTGTCTTAAAATAGATCCTATTTTGGCATTCACATGGCTATGGATCCGCGAAAGAAATTTCAAAACCTCAAACTCCGGATTTGGTTTTCTAAACAATAAACTAACCTAAGCACAAAATTTGAGCCTGATATTACACTGATATTACACTTCAATGTAAAATGGGCGACATATTGAAAACAATTCGTTCCCACTTTGACGAAATATGTTTAATGTAATTTTTTTATACCATATTGTTAAAAATTGGTTAAAAAATTGTTTGAAACATTTTTTAAAATTTTATATGAAAAATCATGCATTGATATTAAAGGCATTGCGTTGAATTTAATAACGTGATGATTTTTTTCAGTGTATGTATTGATTTTGACAAATATTTTGTACCTATATTTGTAGGCACTGCTTGAATCAGAAAAATTGACCTGTAATGTTATATCAATATGTTATATATTCAAGAATAAGTTGATTTCTGAAGATTGGTGCAACGTTGCCGATTTTCGTCGCTTCGAAGACTCAAAACATGCATGAGAAGTAAAACTAGAGAAGAAAGGCTCAATAGGTTAGCTCTTCTAAATGTTCACAGAGATGTGGAAGTGACCACGGAATCAATTTTAAATGCATTAGCCCAAAAAAAAGTAAATACTATTTTTATATATTATATAAAAAAAAAATTGGAATAAGTCTAAAAAAAAAATTAAAAACCCCCCGAAACTTTTTCTGGGTACGCGCCTGATAATAGTACATTCTAAATGTTCACAGAGATGTGGAAGTGACCACGGAATCAATTTTACATGTATTAGCCCAAAAAAAAGTAAATACTATTTTTATATATTATATAAAAAAAAAAATTGGAATAAGTCTAAAAAAAAAATTAAAACCCCCCGAAATTTTTTCAGGGTACGCGCCTGATAATAGTACTGATAAGCCTGATTAGGTACAATTGACTCAAATCGACTGAAAATAGTTTAAAAAAAATCGTCATAACCTTTTATAAAAGGATGAAAAAAGAGGTAGTTAGATCAAAAACGTACTATTGTAAAAACCCAATATTGTCACTGATAAGTATCAAATATATTTTCTGTGCATACTTTCAGGCTAAACATTATTGAGAGCAAAGTCTTGTAAAATTGCTTTACTGTCAAAAAATAATTACAATTTGACAAATACTGTGTATGTATTACGATGTGCATACTTTCAGGCTAACAGTTTGAGAGATATTGGACACTGAGCAGCGTGCTTGCCTTTTATATATTAAAATAATAGATACGCTAGTCGTCATTTCTGTGGATGAAATGCAAAAAGAAGAAATCAAAAGATAAGCAGGTAGTTTTTCAGATAAACTACAATAATTTGAGTTTGCAAAAGAAAAGCTTTAGATCTGGATTTTAAAGACACCCGTCAAAGACGAATAAAAAAATGGCCAATGGAGGTCCAGTTCCTGAAGTAAGTCTCAGGATAAGAGAACAATTTAAAGCCATAAGTTTTAATTACGTTATTGATGAATTGAATGTAGAGATGCAAAGAAGGGGAGATATACAAAAAAAAAGCAGACAAATTTTCATTGCATCAAATGCATTTGAGTTTTTGTAACGTAAAATATGTATAGTGCTAATTGGACACTATACATTTGAACCGAAAATTTAAGTTTTATACCACTGAAAACCCAATTTTTTCAGTTTATATTAATGTTATATTAAAATATTTCTATCCAAAAAAATTAAAAATGAATGTTCCAGAATCGTTTCCACATTACAACTATAAAATTAAAAAATTTGATTTTTATTCACCAATAAAAAAGAGGGTAAAAAGATGAATTGGACAAACCTGGAAATCGCAGTTATCACATCGCGTTCTGTGGAGATTCGCAATTGATTTATTTGCGACAGCAAGAATATTTACGGTTATAGCTTTAATTTTTTATTTGTGTTCAATTCTTAACTTAGTGTCGATTTGACACTGCAAGTCGATTGAGGGAAATTTTTTGTATAGCAAAACAACGACATCTATTGGACTTTTTTCTTTGGTAAAATATGAATTTAGGTATTACTTTTACACTGATTTTGTTTGACTCAGTGAAGTGAGTGGCTTCAAGTGAATTTGAGCAAAAATAAGAAAGATATTAGCTTTTCTTTTTAAAAATAGTGTCAAATTGACACTAAAAGCATTTGAAGGCGAATTCATATGTAATAAATAAAATATGATGGTATCAAACTACACAGGAACGATTTTTTTCGAAGTTGAAAATAATAAAAAATGAAAAAAACAACGACGATGCTACAGGCAAGGCTCGATGGTTTATCAGAATTATAAATAGAGGCAAATATGTTAAAAATGTAAAACTTAAAAACGATTATGTGTGAATTTAATGCCCGTAAAAGTAGCAAGTCACCTATCAAAAAATAAAAGAATTTATGCTTTGGTTTTTATTGTAATACGTACTCCATGTAGCTCTTTGTTCTTTTGTACACATACTAAGGTAAGGAATGATCTGTGTCATTGTAATAAATACTTTAGACAATTATTAAAGGCCGATACTAATTTAGTATTGGATGGGGGCCATAGGCGTGAATTTCTTGGGGCATCAAGTAGTCTTAATCCGGCACAGGTTAGGAGTCGATTATATAATGTGGCGTGGCACGTATTACGCAACCCAAATTTGAGGTATCGAATAGCTTTGGAGTTATAGGCCGCACAACTTCCGAATTCAATATTCGACCTCAATTTAAACATGCAGTTTCACTGATAACATTTTATGGCTTTTGTTAAAGGGGCCTTGCACCTCCCACACAACCCAAATTTTTGCTATCGTATAGCTTTGGAGCTATAGGTCGCACATCGTCAGAATTCATTCAGAAATTCAGAAAGATTCATTGATTTCATTTTATGACCTTTGGACAATGGATTGTGGCATTAACGCGTCGGGTTTCAGCTAGTATTTTAAAATATAAAAAATTGGAATAAGTTAAAAAAAAATTAAAAACCCCCCGACATTTTTTGGTATTAACCCTGATTGGTATTAACCCTGGAAGAAAATGCTTATTTTTTATACATAAAAGTCATGCTTCGTCGAATCGATTACGCCATTTTTCAAAATGGTCCTACGGACTACCTGTATAACATAATGTTTCAAAATCACTTGTTTTTGATTATTAAGCTTATGTAGAATAAATAAAAACAACAGTTTATTTAGAAAAAAACAGTTTATTTTTACAAAATTAAAAAAACAAAATAATTATAGATAAAGGCACATATTTAACATGGAATTTGTTGTTATTTAAGAAATAATGTACTAAATTTTAATGAGATCATATTTTTGTAGGGCTGAGAATATATTATAGGCCAAAGGCACAAATCTCTATTTTATGCTCACTACACAAGCTCATATGGCATTTTGAGCACTATGATTTGTTCATGCGATGGTTGGAGAGGGGACAAAGAGCACATATTTTCCTCATCTTCTCAGAATTTAATTCTGAAGGGTTTCGATCATTCTTCAGCCATAGACTATTGATGCTGTTTCGCACCGCTGTCGGCAAAATTGGAATCCGTATCCTATTATATAATTAAACTTTAATAAGTGAAAAGTGTTAATTTTTATTAAACCGGCACGATTGAAGTTTTTTTGATTTCCTAAGAACATGTTGTTCGTATAGATAATAAAGCATTAATGAAAGTCATAATCAGAAAACCACAGAATTGACATATTGGCTATCTGTTAGTGAACAGCACATAACGCTACACATGTGATCAAATGTATCGACGCCTCCTTAAGCAAGCGGTACATCGTCTTCGTTTAAGATACCTAAATCCTCTAAAGAGCTTTATTCTTCAAAGCTTTCATTGAAAGGCTCCTCATTGTTGTTGTAGGGCTCATCGTCCAAGTCGTTGTCCAGATTATTTTGAGAGTCCTCTGTACCTAATCTATCGTTGTTGCAATCCAATTCAGCGTCGAATTCGTTGCTGTCGTCACAAATCGACAGAAATTTTTTTATTTCCTAAAATTTTATTAATTTTTGGTTTTATTTTAACAGTACAAATCTGATATTATTACAGAAAATATGACAAATTTTCATATTAAAAGAATAACATAAAAAATACAAAAGTCATTTACGATTACGATTACTACGATTTACGCTATACGACAAATGAGAACAAAACAAACAAGAACAAGAAAGAAAAACGATAAAATGTGACCATGCGTCGTCGATTCAACAAAGCATGTCCTTCCAGGGTTAGTGTAAATGCGCACGTTTTGATTTCTGTACTTTAAAAACCATTAGTAATGAGCATTTTCCATTCTAGGGTATTCACAGGGCTTAAGAGCTTGCCGTCTTCCTGTCATAGCTTACATATTTCCGGCATATTTCAGAATTTCGTTTTATTTTTTCTTTGTCTCTCGATTATTGGTTTGTGCAGCTTAAAAACTTTTGTCGATGCATCACATTCATTTGCAGTATTTCACTTTTTTCCTTAATTTTTAGTTTTATTTATTTATTTATGATCTATATTGCTTCCAATAGAAAAACGCAACCAGCCAGTCGAAGAAAGTTGCAGTAACTAAGGTTACTTTTTTAAGTAAGTTGCGCTTATAAAAGGTTAAAATGTTTTGTCTCGCACTGTTTGCAAAAATTGCGTTTACCGAGTTTATACTGTACCTTTACCTTTATCACAGTAAATCAAGAAAAATACGAATTATAAGAATGAAAAACTGTAGCATATAAATGGAAAATTGTTGCTTTGGTGGGAGAGGAAAAGAGATAGAGGTGAAGACTAAGACAGAAAAAGAATGAAGTTGTTGTGTGTCTTAACTTAATTTTCTTGCTTTTTTGTATCCTTCTACCAACATAATATAATGCTAATTAATTGCAAAGCTTGTTTATTATGAATCAGCCAGCAGCATCGATACATACGCACACATGCATTTCTCAATACACCCACCCACACATGGTTGCGTTTTAAAATCCAATTAAGTTTAATTTCGCTTCAACCAAATTTAAATTTATTGCAATTCATGCTCTTACAAGCACCGATGCAACAAATAAAGACATCCCCAGTGGAAATATCGTAAGGTGCTTGCTAAATAATCAGTGGCGAATAAAGAAGGAAATTTTGGGGGTGGAAACAATTTTATGGGTGGAGAAATTTTGGGTATAAAGCAATGTTGTAGTGAATATGAAGCAACGCCAAGCCAAATAATCTTTTTTCAAGCATTGTAGTTCGGAAACAGTTTTTTAAGCCAGATAATGATGAAAAAGAAATTTCAGCGCTTGAATTGGTCACTTAAGAAAATTATACTTTCTCTCAGAAAGAAAAAATGGAACTTTTTTCTAATCAGTTGAAAATACGTCAACACAAAATGTGTGTGGAAATTTTTGACGCTACTCACTGTGTGCTTTTTATATTCTGTCCTTGCACTAGTCCTTGGCAGATGGCACTAGATTGATGTTAGATATCTGGTTGCTGTCCATTAGGCCAAAAAGAATTTAAAAAATTAGTATCGATTTGACTCATGGCCTCATTCAAAGGGTATCATGTAAACAAAAAATGGTGTTTTCGATCTGATTGCATCTTTCTTCCATAGTTTATCCTTAAAAACAGTACATTTATTAAAAACTTATTTTATGAAAAATCTCAAGGGCTGGTTTTGTTAGTACAAAGATGAAAAGGAGCATCACAAAATTTCGTCCTTCTAATCACATCTCAGTGCTCTAAAATGTCCTCTAAGAAGACATAAATTACACTGTGCAACAAATTTTTCTAACGGAAAAGCGGATAACATAGGATGATAGTACTAGTGTATAGTAAGAAAAGCCTAAAAGGAATTTGCAAAGTTAGCTCGCTTTTAAAAATATTGGCATTAAAAGTTTGCCTCTTGTAGAGTATTTTTTAAAAATAAAGTGCTCATTAAGGCGTATCGAATTAAAATTTTTTCGAATTTCACATATTAAGAGGTCTTACTTAAAAGCTGCATGGTGGTCAAGATCTACAGAAAAAAAAATAAAGAGAAAAAAAAGGATGTCTTCCTCTTACACAAGGACAAAGTTGTTTTTTTGAAAAAATAGTACAAAATTTTTACTGTTTTTCTCAAAAAACAAAAATTACAAAGTGAAATTCGACCATTTCCACTGGGCTAAAACTAAATTCACAGTGTTGAGAAAGATGAGATGAGATCTTGCAAGCACAAACACGTCCGCATTCTTAAAAATTTTTTATATTGATTTACATAACGTGATGAAATCGTCGAAGCTGTTTAAGTCGAGCAAAGGTTTAAATCTTTAATTTGAATTTCCTGTGTTGCTCAGAAGAGGTTTTTTATTTAAAACCTTTTTTATTTTACTTGAGTAACAAATTACACTTTTATAGTAAACTAGCTGATATACCCGGTGTTACTCGAGAGTCATTTATATAAACATTTTAACATACACTTCTCGATGAAATGTTTTTTAAAATCTGGAATAATGAAAAACATGTTGAATTTTAATTGTAAGCTACCGTTAGAAAGGCAATTGAACGAACTTTAATCCAAAAAAGGTTAGGAAAATTTTTGTTGTTGGTGGTTCCATCTCTTGCGGTGAGCTAATTGAATTCAAATAAAGGGTACGAAAAACATATTTTAAAAATTAAAAAGAATTTTTATATTTACTTAATCTTAAAGCGAGCACAATTACCTTTTCAACAAAATAAAAATTATGTTGGGACATTTTAACGTCTAAACAAAGATTTATATTAAAAAATATATTGAACTTTTTTATAAAAAAATTTTAATGGAATATATTAAAAACAGCGGAGTTATTGGCAAAAGTAAAAACTTTGATTTTTATATAATTTTTCCTCATTATTAGCTATCAATGTTTTATGAAAAATTCGTTGCACTAAAAATGATTGTACCTACTAAAATTTCTATTAGCTGCGTTTTTTCATTAGAGATCAGGATCATATAATCGCATTTGCAAGCAAAGCCAAAACAACAAAAAATCCAGCAAGTGAGCTGGACATTTAAATTGATTCAATTCTATGTTTTTAAGTGTTGATGACGCTAGATGACGCTGCGACTGAAAAAACTGGCAGCCCTCATTATTTTACTTTTTATAAAAGTTTCGTAGCAATAGCATTTTCCCAAAATATTTCGCAAAACTTATCTGCTAGCTGCATAAGAACATCAGATATTCCTCTGTAAGCAGAAATTAGCGCCACCTGTCTGTTATCCCAAACGTGTGGAGTTAAATTTGAAGAAACTTTAGAAACATAATTCAGCTATTCACCGCAAGGTGTATGTTTAGTTTGTACCCACAGTTCTTACAAATGTGGCGCCATCTATCATCATGCCATAACTTTTGATTAGAAAGAGATATTGGGGTAATTTTTTCACATAAATTATTTTTGAGACTTGAATTTTTTGTAAAAAATATAAAAACAACATTTTGGAATAAATAAATTTCGCGAAAAAAATCAAAGGGGGTACCCTTGTTGTTTTGATGACAAAAATAGTAAAATAATTTTTGCGCTTAGCTGGAAGAATTTTTGCAAATAAATGCTATGTCATATGAAAGGTAGCCAGATGTGCAATTTTTAATTGATTTCGTTTTTACAACAACAACAATTTTTGAGTCATTTTTTGAGTAAAAAGTCAATATTTTGGACCTTTTTTTGACATAATCATAAAACATATATACACTGACTTAACGGTACAGTTCAATCTATTTTTGTGAAGTAATTTTATTGAACTTTTGAACAAAAAAAATTTGAATGAAATATATTAATGGACAGCGGAGATATTTGCATCGAAAGACCAAACTTTGATTTTCATGTCGTTTTTTTCTCATTCTTAGGCAACGATGTTTTATGAAAAAGTCGTTATACAGAAAATTTCTCCAATTTTGAAGATATGTGAATGTTTTTGATGTCAAAATAACAAAAAATTTTTAAAATTAATTACAAAAAAATTTTCGATACTAAAAAGTTTTATAATAACAAAATTACCGTTAGTTGAAAAATTTCAGAGGGGGCGTGGCAAAAACTAAGTATGTAACATTTTAAGTTGGGATGTACTTAACATGTATACCTAGTTTGAGCAAAATCCGTTGAGCCGTTTAGATTTGTATAAAGGCCAAACAAAGAGTCTTTTGAAAATGTTGAAGATGAGTTGATGTCTTAATAATCTTAAATACGCGCCCATTCCAAGCAGAACGCAAAACGGGTCCGTCTCATGGCTTTCGATATGTTTTATTTTTGGACTATAGGTTTCTATTAAAATTCTAAGAACATAAGTTCATTTATTTTTTTTATCGCCATTCGTTAAAAAGTTATGGACCTTTCAGTTCTGCAAATCGTCCGAAAACGCCAGAATTGGAAAATTTTTAATTAATTGTATTTACGTCAGTTTTAATCCAATTTTTATAAATGAATTTTGATAAATGGTACCGTTAGAAAGGTATTAGAAAGTAATTTCTTGAAAAAATATATAATTTTAAAATTTTGGATGTTAAGGTTGCCAACATATTAAAAAAAATTTATTTGCTAATTTCTCAAAAAACGCGTAACTTTTTGCAATTTTTTATTTTTTAACTTTGAAGAAGAATGTTGCCTTTCAGTCAAAAATAATTTTATGATGCAGCTTTTATATGTTTTTTCGCAATTTCAGTTTATGTGCACATACCTTATCATTGTTAGGCAATTTATCGCCTATAAATTTTATAACGGTAAAGATATTTGCAAAGTTTAATCTGCAAAATGGTTTGTCTTATAAGGACCAACATTTTATTCATAAGTTTCGATGACCTTACACTTGACCTTGGTAGAGAAAACTGGTAAATACCAAAAA
Organism: Dichetophora obliterata; assembly: GCA_963920525.1. Taxonomy (NCBI): domain Eukaryota; kingdom Metazoa; phylum Arthropoda; class Insecta; order Diptera; family Sciomyzidae; genus Dichetophora; species Dichetophora obliterata. Next base: position 87,903,922 of record OY986439.1, on the reverse strand, counting down.
AAAATATTTTTATTTTTTTTACTTCTTTTTGTAAAACGGTGAACAAAATTTTATTTCAAGATTGCCATATTGAAGATTATTAAATTTTAACTGATTTTGTTCCAAAAAGTTTTAAAATCGGTCGCAAAACAAAAAAGTTATGATGGTTTGATCAGCTGATATACTAAAAAGTCCTCTGAAGCTGAACATCGTCGAGTTTTAATCTCCCTATTATTGATGGGAACAAAACTGTGTAACTTTTGTGTGCCGGTTATAGCTTGCACATTTTTAAATTTTAACATCAACTCAGCTTCAACATTTTCAAAAGACTCTTTTGAGCAAAACCGATAACATATTGTTGACTCCTTTGTTATACCCCATTCGCAAAGCTCTCTCGCGTTTGTTAATTGGTTTTCAAATGGTCCTTGAAGACTGGCTCTCATGGCATTTCGTTTAAAAGCTCCACCGATGCCATCACACGGCCCCTTACCATGCGATGTGGCAAAGAAATGCCACTCAGCGTCAAAATATGATATTATTTATATCATGACAAAAATCCATGATATTCCAGCAGTACGACATTGATTTATTTATTTTCCATGATTCTATTTGTTCGACTCATATTTCTGGGAGTAGCTTATTAAGCTCACGAACGAACTGTCAATCACTTCACCAGCTATGCTCGCAGTTTCTATTTCAATGTTTTCACCACCAGCCTCCAAGTAATTCATAACTTCATCCATAACATTTTCAGTTGCAATTGGCGCCTGATTTTTGATTGCCTTCTCTTTGCTAAGTTGTAGACGGCAAATTGAATAAATTTTCATTTCACCAGCCACTAAATCACTAATTCCCAAATATTCCACAGTTTCGATATGCTCTTGGGTTAAAAATCGCAATCGATCGCGCACGTGATGATTACGTTTTCCGAACGAATTGTAATAAGGTTTTGGGTGCGTTTATTTTTACCTGACAGCAGATTTTCATGAAAGTTTTTACTTGTGACAAATTACTAATTTTTAATTTTGACGCGATTACAAAATTTTTTACTTGTGAACAAGAACACCTGATTTAAAGTTTTGCCAGTGGAATGAAGAAGAAAATTTTGACTCTGAGTGGCATTTCATTGCCACATCGTATGGTAATAATAATCAAATCAATAATAGGGAGATTAAAACTCGACGATATTCAGCTTCAGAGGACTTTTTAATATATCAGCTGATCAAACCACAATCAGAAAAAGTTTATCGGAATATGAGAAAAACGGCATCATATTAAGTGAAAAATGGTATTGACTTTGCTCCAGAGAATGCTTTTCTCTAAATGTGATCCCAAAAATTCCCTAAAAATTGCAAAAAGCTTCCATGAAAATGAGAAATATTTTCTCATTAATAAAAGATAAATTCTCTTTAATACAAAAATATTTCTTTATAATACGTTCAACCGTTTTCTTTATTTTGTAAATTGTTCCCGAAAACAGAGAAATATTTATTTAATTTTAATAAATGTTTTCTTTAAGTTGCGTTTATAGTTTCTCACAGAAAATAACACTTTCTTTAAAAAAAAAGATATATTTTCTTAACATTGATACAACATATTTCTTTATGGCGTACATTTTTCTTTAAAACACAGAAGTATATCCGCAATTACGATTAAAAAATTATTTTTGTCAAACATTTGTTTTAACTCAGTTCTACGCAAAGTAGAAGTATTAATATCAAATTGTGATTCGGTTTTAAAAATATTAGTTAAAAATGTGTTAAGAGGTAGAATAATTGTTGTGTCATTGCTTTTCGGAACTCTTTATAAATATTCCAGAAATTTATTCTGAAAAACGATTTTGTTAATGCATCCAAAGAAACAGTAGTAATAAACAACATCGCTTTGTATAGCTATGTTAAGTAAAAAAAACCTTTTGAAGGAACAATCGTCATAATATGCCGAATATGCAACACTTGCTTTTTACAACATTAATCAATTGCTCTCACGCTTTCTATTTTTTTCGTACCTCATTCAATATAAGAAAAATATATCGATTTTTGAGAAGAAGCCTTTTCAATTTTTGAGAAAGGATTTGTTGTTATTGAAGAAAATATTTCGCATAATGAATTATTTATCAACAATAGAGAACATTTTTCATTTTCTATAAATTTTTCTCTATAAATGAAATTTTTTCAGTGAGAGAAAAATACTTATCATTATTAGAGACGTGAAATAATTTCATTTCCCACAAGGAAGGAAATATTTCTTCGAATATGAGAAAATTTATTATAATTGAAGTAAATTTTATTTGAAATAAAGAAAATTTCTATTATCGAAAATAGAGAAATTTTTTATCACGAAAAGATAGGTGTTTTTTTCTGAGTGCATCATAACTTTTTTGTTTTGCGACCGATTTTAAAACTTTTTGGAACAAAATCAGTAAAAATTTAATAATCTTCAATATGGCAATCTTGAAATAAAATTTTGTTCACCTTTATACAAATAAAAGTAAAAAAAATATAAAAATATTTTTTTTTCGGTATTTACCAGTTTTCTCTACCAAGGTCAAGTAAAATGTTGGTCCTTATAAGAAAAACCATTTTGCAGAGTAAACTTTGCAAATATCTTTGCCGTTGACTGAAAGGCAACATTCTTCTTCAAATTTAAAAAATAAAAATTCGCAAAAAAATTACGCGTTTTTTGAGAAATTAGCAAATAAAATGTTTTTTTATATATGTTGGCAACCCTAACATCCAAAATTTTAAAATTATATAATTTTTCTAGAAACTACTTTCTAATTCCTTTCTAACGGTACCTCATTTCTAAAAATTGGATTTAAACTGACGTAGATACAATTAATTAAAAATTTTCCAATTCTGGCGTTTTGGGACGATTTGCAGAATTGAAAGGTCTATAACTTTTTAGCGAATGGCGATAAAAAAAAATAAATGAACTCATGTTTTTAGAATTTTAATAGGAACCTATAGCCGAAAAATAAGATAAATCAAAAGCCATGAGGTCAATTTTTGAAAAAAGTATTGCGTAAATGCGTGGAATGGGCGTCCAGGAACTCTGTAGTTTTCCGAGAGCGGTGAATTGATTCATTGCCCTGTTGGAAAATATATTCTGGCGTAGAAATATCTTTTCCAAAGGACACAAGAATTTCATCCAACAGTTGTATATAGTACAGAGAGTCCATCTTGGTGCTAATGAAGCAAATTGGAGTGGTTCTTTTATATCCCATACTTCCCCAAACCATGAGGGAGCCTCCACCAAAGTTCACAGCTGACGCTTAACTTTGCCACGCCAATATTTGTCTAAACCATCCGGTCCATCCAAATTGAACTTTTTTCATCGGAAAAAATGACCGACTTCTATTCTCTATCCCAAATCTGTACTTTTCCGAAAATCGAAGTCTGGCCATTTTGTGCCTTTGCAAAGGCGCCGGCTTACCACATTTTTTTCCAAATGAGAGTCCCAAATCTCGTTTCAGTATTTGTTACACACGACGTACACCGACTTTAATGTCATTTTTACGTATTTTTTCATTTGCGCTTGAAATATTTTTTACGGCAAGTCTTTTAATTTTCCTTTTAGATCTGTCATTGATTAGTGGAGTTCTTCCTGATCACTTAGCGATCCCATACTGGTCAGCCTTATTTATAAAATTGTCAATGACACAACTTTACCTTTTAAATAATCTCACAATTTCGCGATTGAAAATCCCTTGAACATGGTAAGCTTCGATTTTTCTATTTTTATCAATGGTTTTCCACGTGGCATTCTGTAAAATTAAATTTATTTTATTTGAAACCAAGGTTATTACATAAAAAAAAGTCAAATAAAAATTTACTTACTCTTGCTTGCTTTTGCGTTCACTACAATTCAAATAAAATGCAAAATTGTGTAATGCCTTTATAACTATTTCGCTCCGAAAATAGGAAAAATTGTTTTTCCTTTTTTTAACAATGAGAGAGATCAAACATGCGCACATGAAATAGTTAGAGCAGTTAAAAACCCAATCACTTGTTTACATATTATGGCCCCATTATGAGGTTTATAAATTTAGTAAAAGAAAAAACCGTTGCCTTTATAATTATTTCGCTAGGTGTACCTATACATTTTTTTATTTTTATAGATTAGCTCTGAAATGCTACCGAAAAAGTAAGAACTCCGTTTATTAAGTCATAAAAAGTTTTGTGAAAATAATTTTTGGCGTCATGCTTGCGTTTGTTTCTTTTCGACGTGTTCTCTATCGTTTTCGTTGCGTTTTTGGCGAAAAGAGGATTTTCGTTCAGTTTTTTTTAAATTCCATCGTCCATTACTGAGTAAGGTAGATGTCATCAGTGTTTTAACAACCATGTTCAAATAAATGTAATGGAGAAATGTAAACAGGCATTGTTTTCGCAAGGCCTTGCAAAAACAGTGTTTCCTATAAATAGTTGATGCGCCATATGTCCATTTACCACTGGAAGGATACGTTAGAAAAATTGGAGAGAAATGAGTGAAAAGCTGCTCGTATTAGAAGAGGAAAATTTTTTTAGAGAAAAATCTTAACAACAACCATGCAACCTCAGTTAACCGCGAAGAGAACAAAAACTCTTTAAAGGAAGAATTTTGTAATTGCTTCAACTAGTATTTTATTTAGTATGTCATAATGTCATAGCTGTATGTTTAATTTTATTGTAATTCTCACTAAGCTGAAATTTTAAAAGTAACAACTTTTTTAGCCCAACAAATTAAACGTCGTAAACAGAAAAATTCTAAAGAATTCTGATGCTATAAGTGCGATCTACTCTAGTTTTTACTATGTTTTTTTTTCACCGTGAATTAATAGTAAACTTCTAATTTCTCGAATATTGAGCTTGAACAATCATCATGAATCTGCGGTCCATTCATCCATCCATCCAGCAACAGCTGCAATTAATTTAAAATGCGTCGGTGCACCTGTAAGTTGCAAGGATGAGCCAAATAAGAAAAGAAGAAAGCATTCGCTGGCTCGCTTACTTGCTTTGAATGCAACACAATTCTGCAAAAATAACTCAAGTAATTTAATTCATCCGCATTGTTGTCCATAGAATTACCTGTTTCTCGCAACTCTTTCTCCACCGTGAGCGGTGGCTACGACAACTGGCAGCAGTTGTCGGTGGTATTTTTTATTTTGTCCTCTTTCTATGAATTTCATTTGATCCTGTTGGTAAGGGTTTCAGGCTAACATTTCTATTCATTTCTTCCTTCTTGTTAATTTTTTTTTAAAACAAACACACTCATACGAATACCAAACACACACAAATAACAAGAGCACACATACTACTACATGTAGCTCTTTATTTAGTTGTTTTTGTTGTTTGTGCCTGCATTTGGTTAGCTGCCAGTTGCCATGGTTAACGATGGGATTTAGATTTGTCACGATGTCCTGCTGTGTGTCTGTCCGTTCAGAGTTTTATCTGAGGATTTGTGAGTGTGTTTGTGTGTATTTGTGTTAGCAGTGTTGCACAAGTGGCACGTTTCACTCTAAATATATGGGCTTTGCAAACGTTTTACTCTGAATTCCTAAAAAATTCCGCCAGTGGGAGCGACAAGCAACTCGGCGGCGACTCTTAATGGTAAGATGGCATTCTTTTTAACGACGCACAAAAGGACGATTAAATAATAAATTTATATTTGCATTCATTTTTTTATACATACGAGGCAAAAGATGACGAGCCATAGTGGAATCGGGTTGAGTCGTGTCTGTTGAGGAATGCTTGGATTCCGTCACAGTTATGTCAAGAATTTTGACGTCTTCATTTTAGTTTATGAATAAGAAAATACATATTAATTTCATGGTTTGGAAATCTTTATGCGTTAACTGAGTTTTTACGTTTTTTTTAATGTCCTGCGTGGCGTGAAGATTAAAATTTTTTTATCTTATTTCACAGTTTTTCTAAAGATTGCTCATATGCAAGAGTCAATAAAAATGTATATTTATCTTAAAACAGTGCTTTTTAGCTCAACTACATCTTACTTTACAAGATATAAAACCAAAAATTGTATAGATATGCTCCCACTTTTAAATTTAGAAGAAGAAAAAGTAGTTCTTACGCAGAAAGAAAAATTATTTTTTGTTGAGTAAAAATGTTTTTGTTTTGAATCAGTTATTTAGTTATATTATTTTTTTGCACAAAATTCGCAAAATTAATAACACATTTCGTCAGTTTTAATACATGTTTTTAAATGTTCCCTGCTTTACGAAGATAAAAAATGCTATGCTTGAAAGCAAGAAGGCTATCGGTTCTCACTCATGCATAAAATTCTTAATGTCAGTATTATTATTTTTCTAGGAGGAGTGGCAGTTATAGAAAAGTATGTTTATCCTTGAACAGCGTAACCACCTGAGTCGATTTAGTCATGTCCGTCTGTCTGTTTGTTTGTCTAACTATCTCACAGTGAATCGTGTAGAACATGCTAGCTGGACAAAATTTATTTTTTCACTTTGAGAAAATAACTGTTGAAGTTGATGAGTAATGATCTAAAAAAGACGGTATTAAGAATTGTTTTTTTCACTCTATTATATGCATTGAGTAATAAGCAGTGTAAAACAGGTATTTAGTTTTTATTATTTTATTGTGATCATCAGTTGAAAATAGTGTAGTTTTAATGACGCAAGTGCTGTGTTACACAATAACTTTTTTTAGTTGTGTTCAATGGAATTTTAAGTTAAAGGTATGAGATATTATCTTATAAAAAAAGTGCCAGAAGCGCTATTTCTGTGTTATCAGTTTTTATTTTCCACCAGAAGGTGGAACTTGTTTGATACCGCTTGACACCGGTCTGATTTTTCAGTATATGTTTAATACATGTTTATCCATTATTTTAAAACTGATTTGGGTCTTCGCACACTATCGCTTCCTTTTTATTTATTTTTTTTTAGAATACACATTTTCCATCACTAAATGGAAATTGTATAAAATTTGGTGGAAATTTTCGAAGAGTTTGAAGTTTTTTATCACTCACATTTAATACAAATAAAAAGAATTTTATAGCTATGGCTTTGATAAAAACAAGTTTTATAAATAAAAACAGGCATTTTTAACAGGGGCACGGTAGGCACAGTTTTCATACAAAGCACACATTAAGTGTGGGGGTATCTAAGTTTCGGATGTGCCGCAAACTAAAATCTTTAACAATAAAAATAATCGATATGCATGTAGCAATTAAGAAATACAAGAAAATAATATTATCCAGCTAGAATGTTCTACACGATTCACTGTGTGTCTGTGGACACGATTACTGTCTGTACACACGAAATTTGACATATGTACATTTCAGTTTCTATATAAAAAGAATTAATTGATCAAGTGGCAAAAAAAGCCAAATCTGATAAAAACTAAGCTTAGCTGCCACACAAAGTGACTTAATGAAATTGGTTCAACCCCTTAAAACTCCATAACATCTTAATAAATGACTTGAAATTTTTGGAACTACCTTCGAGTCGCGAAGCAAATAGCATCATAGAAAAAAATTAGTCAATGAATTTTGAAAAAAAAAAAATGTAATGAAAACTTAAACCTTTTTCCCATATAAAATTAAGTCATCATAAAACCTGTGTCATCTATATTACTAAAATTTATTTTCTGTTTTTTTGTTTGTTTATTTGTTTGGCCTTTATACAAATCTAAACGGCTTGACGTATTTCGCTCAAATTTAGTATACATATTAAATTTATCCTAGAATAAATTTTTACATATTTAGTTTTTGCCACGCTCCTCCGCCCTTTTTAAAGTAACGGAAATTTTGTTGGTGTAATACTTTTCTGAAGTGGAATTTTTTGCCATTATAATAAAAAAAAATTCTGTTATTTTGACACCAAAAACATTCACATATCTTAAAAATTGTACAACTTTTTAATACAACGATTTTTTCATAAAACATCGTTACCAAGATTATGAGAAAAAAAAACGAAATCAAAATTTAAGTTTTGACTTTCGGAGAAAATTTCTCCGCTGTTTATAAATATATTTCATCCCAATTTTTTTGTTCAAAAGTGCAATTAAATCACTTAACCCTCTACTGCACGCATTAGGATCTAGATAGAAAAAATAAAATTTTTTTGTTTGATGTATTTTTGAAATGGAATAAATAGATACGCAAATAAATTTTTTTCAAAAAAGTAGTTCCGTTTCCTTTAGAAGTCATTTATGGCTATTCGAAGGAATGCGTAATTTCAAGAGTTTTGCATGTACAATTGATAAACATAAATTAGTAGGCTATAAACTCTATATAAAAAAATTATATACGTAAACTTACTTACACTTAAGTTAGAAAAGGCAATGTTTTATTTTCTGAAGTCTCTGTTATTCTGAATTAAAAATAAAAAACCACACGCACTTAAACGTAACTGATCTTAACAGCTGTGTAAAAAAAAGAGACAACAACATTCTCCACACATTAACAAGCGTCTACAATGCATTTTAATAACTGTTCTTTTTCGTAACTTCTAATATCCGTTGGAAATTCTAATTTGAATATGAAAAGCCATACGTGGCTTCGTGTGCAGTAGAGGGTTAACAAAAATAGTTTGAACTTTACCGTTAAGTGAAAGTATGTATTCTAATTTTCTTTTTCAAAAAAGGTTCAAAATAATAAATTTTTACTCAAAAAATGACTCAATATTTGTTTTTTCGTAAAAATAAAAACAAGTAAAGATTGCATTTCTGACTACCTTTCATATGGTGTAGCGTTCACTTGCAAAAGTTCTTCCAGTTTTGTGCGAAAATTGTGTTACTTTTTTTGTCATCAAAATAACGTGGACATAAAACCCATGATTTTTTTGGCGACATTTTTTTTTTCCAAAATGTTGTTTTTATATTCTTACAAAAAAGTCAAGTCTCAAAAACAATTTATGTAAAAAAATTACCCCAATATCTCTCTCTCATCAAAAGTTATGGCTACAAAAAATATTTTTTAATACCATTGACGATCTTTAACAATACAACTCATTTTTGAGTTAAAATTCTATATCCTTTGAGCCCCCGCCCATCTATTTTTTCATACCATTGATGATCTATACTAATAAAACTCACATTTTTGTATTAATATTTTCTATCCTTTGAGCCCCACCCTTTCGACCTCTCCTCCTCTCTTTCAATTGGTTTTGTTAGACATTGAAAAATTGTTCTATGTTTAATGCATTTGTTTCACTGTGAGCAAAAAAGTAAACATAAAGCAACTTAAATGGAGTTTGATGTGGTGCCTGCAAGCTTTAATTTTTATAAGATATTTAAAAAGTTTTAATAAAGCTTCAGAAAAGTTGAATAATTTTAATTTTACTGTCAACCATTGCTCAATTTGTACTCCTGCGAAATAAGAATTTTGCATGTTTGGTGATGCAAGAACGTAATTATTTGTGACAGTGACATAAAATTACATTTCTGATTGTATTTTATCTACAAACAAAACTCACACAAAGTGCTCGCGTTGCGCTGTGAAAAAACACAGCTAAAGAAAAGAATTCACAAATTTTAAAAACTTAATACATAGCATCATAATTTGGAGTCTTAATAATGTGAATATAAAAGAATTTCACGATATCTTCTCAGTTGTGGACATTCCACTCTTCACAAGTTGTCTTGAAAATATAACGAAATATAATTTTATTGCAGTTTTGTAGAGAATATTTTCCAACAACGCACAAATTTTAGTATTTAGTATTTAGTAACATGCAAAACTCTACTTAAGATATCTTACGTAAGTCTAAGCATAAAACAATATAATTAATAACATAAAATGAAAAATACTTTTTGCCAAAACAAAGGTCCTTGAAATCTACAAAAATTAAAACTTTGACATGCAAAAAATTTTTATTATTTTATTTTTGTTATTGAGTACTTTTATTTACTACCACTTTTCTGGTCTATATTTTGGCGAATATCTGCAAATTTATATGAAGAAATTACAATTTTTTTCAGTATGTTCTGAAACATATTTAATATTTTTGAAGTTTACGCCTTTAGAATCGATATCATATGTAGCTCGAAGTATGAAAGTTATATAGGTAGTGAAATCGAGAGTTAACAAAATACTTAAGCGTAATGTTTTCCTATTCAACAACAAAAATGATATGCATATTTTTTCTTGCTGTCAATTCTTCACGTTACAACACATACAGATATATTGAAGTTGTTGTTAGTAAGCTAAAAAAGCGACCAATATGAAAACGTTTGAATAGGCAATATGAAAGGCAAAGTGGGGGCGACACGCACGACTCATGAACAAATTCAGCTCCATTCCCTCGTCAATATAACTATATGTTGGATGGGTTATGTTCTAAACGTGTTTCTGATCCATGCACCCGGTAGAAATTATGAGAGGTGGTAGTAAGAGAACCATAACCACAAAATTTCATTTTAATATCTCAAAAGTAAACTGTCTGGCTGTCTCAGTTCAAAGCCAAAACCGTTATTTTGTGTGAATTTTTTTAGAGTCTCACCAAAAAAGTTTTCCCTTCCAATATTAACAATATAAAGAGTTACCAAATAATTCAATAAAAAAAGTATATGAATTATTACTAATAATAAAAAGTTGTTACTGATTCAAACTGAAAAAATTAAGTAATCTGTGCAATCCGAATACATGTAATCATAATCAGTAACCGTGATTTGTAATCCCATAATATATATTAAAAATAATTAACTATTTAAACAAAGAACTCCAATCCGAAATGTAAGGCTCCCATTTTTGTGCTCTCAGTTAGAAATTCATTTTAATCTATTGTTATGTAACTATATGAATAAATTATATGAATGGAATTATTACTTAGCATTTTTGAGTCCATTATTATTTCATCTTTTTAAGATTCGTTGGTTTTTTATTGTAGAGAAAAATATTTATGTTATTTGTAATTCTATAAACATCAAAAGATTTTGTAAACATTTCTAATCATATGAAGTAGGTCTAAAGACGAAAGTGTGTTAATTACAAATATTTCTTATTTCACAAATACTCCTTTGCATTTATACCAAATGAATAATGGTATTGAATATTCATATAATTAATTGATATTTTGAATATATTGAATATTCATATAAATAATTTTTTTAAAAAATTTACCACATTTATTCTAATATTTTAATTAAAGAACATTTCTATAAAAACTATTTTTGTTTTATTTATTTGATTTTGTTTCACAGACCCTGTAACCATTCAAAATAAATATTGTTATGTATTTCATTTAAAGTGAAAATCACTTTGATTCATTAATGCAAGGACGTGCAATCAAAGTAGAAAATACCTTACTTCAAAGTTATAACGCATTTAAAATAAATACGTTAGTATTCCAATTGAATATGCTTCCTCTTTTAATTAAATCTGAATCTACGTTAAGTAAAAGTCGAATTCTTATCATTTTACGGTGCTATAGTTTAAAGTGCTACAAATTTAGTTTAAAGTGGAAATAACATAAAACTGAATATATGTGTTTTCACTTCGAATTAAATATTTTCGTGTTTGGTGCCAAATCCTTCCAAAAAATATTTGAATTGAAGTGTTTACCTTTGATTTTACGTTGTTTTTTAGCTCAGTGTGCGGCTTATTACTTTATTACCACGGTTGCAAAAAGCTATGCCTTTTATTTACACAAATTGAATGTGTATATTGATGAATTGTAGAATGGAATAAAAGTAGTTCGGCTAAACGAATATGCTTCAGTGTAGCATGAAATTAGAAGAGGAACTAAAATACAATGAAATATCGACTTTTAAATATGTTCCTTTCGTCAGTGCATAAAGAAGTTTTTATGTTTACAAACACATTTTGCCAGACAATTTTTTTCGACGTTCCTTCAATTTTAATAACTCAAAAATTATACCTTGTAATATACTATAACGCTATGTATAAAAATTATATAAAATACATTTTAAGTTAAGTAATGTTTTATTTTAAAGCTTTATTTTTTGTTTATTTTTTATGTAACTTTTTGTGTTTTTAGGTCATATACTGCAGTTTTTAGGTAATTCTTGTAAGTTTTTAGGTCATTTTTTTGGTCATCAAAATTGCGAATTTCTATTTAACTTTTTATAATGATATTTTAGAAAGTTACAGCTATCGAAAATTGCAAAAAACAAAAATATAAAAATTTTTTGCGTTACAAAAAAGCAAAAACATTCGGCAAATATTCGGCTATTTTAGGCAGAAGCCGAAGGTTAAAAAATCGGCCGCATATGCCGAATACCGAAGTTGAAGCCGAATATTCGGTCGGACACTAATTGGCACTAAAGCAGAAAAATACCTCTAGTTAGAAAATTTTTCTAGTTTCCAAAGATTAAATTTTAAATTGAAAATCGCAAATTTTTATTTAGAATTTCTAAAACACGTTTGATTTTGGAAGAGAAAATTTGAAAAATTTTAATATAATAACAACTTCACAAGCTATTTCAGAAAAAAAATTTCTTTATTGCCAGTAATTAATAATTTTTATCATCTCAAATGATTGTAATGAAGTTGCTATATTATGGAAAAGAGTAAGGGGTATGAAGAATGGATTGGGGAAAATTTATTTTAATGAGTTGACCTTTGTAAATATTTTGTAAATAGTCAGACCTGTCTCTGACATAGCTCAGCTTCTGCTGAACGCAAGTTTTTTTATTTGAGTCTGACTTTGAGTCTGATTAAAATCCTGGTAGAACAATACAGGTAGTCTCGTGGCTAATCGTGATCGTTTTGACAATACTACCAGAATTGTCAAAAATCAGTATTTTTATAAATAAAATAAAGATAACAGAGAAAATTTAAATTACTCCAATTGGATATTTTTGTGGTGTTTTTAAAACTTGAATAAAAGTGAATTATTTATTTTTTTTATTTAAATGAAGTGCGTGATGTGCCAAAAACATTTGGGCAAGGAAAATGGGCTGAGTTTTCGTGTTCCAGCGGACGAGCCTAGAAGACAACATGGCATGTGACAAAAATTTTACAAAAGATGCTCGTGTTTGCTATAGACACTTATACGAAAATGATTTTTTGGAACCTCATATAAATTACTTCAACAGCTGCACAAAATCCTATTTTAATTGATTGATCAATAAAAAATAAAAAAAAGGCTAAATAGTTTCAGCCATGACAGATTCCTTTTCATTTTTCATTTCTCATTGTATTCTCATCGGTTTCAGATTTTGTATGAGCTGTCAGTTGCCTTTTGATAGTTATGGTAGTTCGCTCTCAGCCGTGCGACTACCTCTATTCTTCTACCATGATTAAAACTAAGCTTAGGAATAAAATGAATTTAAAACACTTAGCAACATAATGCTCTCCAAAGAGTTGTCTGTTCTCTTTATCAATGGATCTCATTATATCTGGTCAGCAAAATAACTATTTTAATATATACATATTAAGGTGGGTCAATTACTTTTGTGATAAATCGTACCCCCGGGGCGTATTGAAATTGGATTTCAAGGCCCCGGAAATTTAAAAATAACTATTTTACTGGGCCAAACCGGGTAATTTATCAATTTAAGCAAAAATTACTGTAAAAATAAGATAAAAATAATAAAAGAGTTACGGAAATTTCCTGGATAAAAAATTAGAAGGGGTCCCTGAACAACATACCGCCCCTCATGTCATTGTAGGGTATAGGGCCGAAATTATTTAAAATTGCAGTTGATGTTATTAAAGCTTATTTAAAAACTTTTTTCTACGGGGAGCTCTATATATATTTAAAATTCGTTACCTCTGGTTCTAGCAATCAGCTCTACTCCAGTTTTAATTATAATTCTACTCCACTCTTCCCTATAGTTGCATTTTAACGTAGGAACAACGTAGAATTTAAAACATAGTGTCGAAATTATCGAATATTTTAAGAGTTCAGTTTGGCTTTAAATTCATAAGAAGAAGAAAAATAAAAAATTTATAAATCTTTAATTTAAATTCAAAATACGGAGAGGAATGTGCAGCTATTTACCAGTGTTTCGGATCGTGCAATAGAGAAGAATCGAGAAGGAAGTATGGCGGTGATATTAGAAATCCACGAAAAATTACTTTGTCTTGAAAGCAAACAAGATTTCAAGAGAGACGGCGTTTCATAAAAATGTTCGTATATTCCTTAATTTTGTTTTTGTAATATCTTTTAGTTTTTTTTTTTCAATTTTGTTTATCAATATTTTTTTTAAAAATAACTAAAATACAAATTACTTAAATAATACTGTCGTTATTAGTGTTAATCTAATTGTGTTAATCTTATTGTTCTACTAATTTTTCATACTGGCCAATTTTGCTAAACATGTCGATGATTTTTAACCTATTCTTAAACAAATTTTTGCTTTGCATTAATAGAGTACCCGGCTATTATTCAATTTTCGGGGGCTCGAAATCCAAGTCCGACCCATGGTTTCTTCGGAAAAGTTGCTTAAAATCATCCATAGAATACGCCTGGGGGGTACGATTTGCTACTTTTTTTCACACATACAAATTGACCCACCTTAATACATATATATTTTTTTATGAATAGCATATAAAATAACTAAACATTTTTGTAATATTTTTTTTGTACACAAATAAACACCAGTGAACTATTGTATTATAAATGGTTATATTTAAAAAAAAATGGTACCTTTCTTCCCTAACTAGTAATTTTTTTTGGAGATATAATCTTCATTTTTTTTCTATTTGTTGTGTTTTTTGTATATGGGCATTTTCTGTAACTCACGCGACATGCATACGACTTAAAGCTTCGTTTTCTCGGAAGTTTATGTTATTAATGCAAAAAAATTTCTTATGTACATATGTCTTATAAGAAGTAGTAATGGTATGATCTATCAAAATTGTCGTTACTGTAACTAATTAAGAATGGCGTGGTAAATATGGGCGTAACTCACGCGACAAAAAAAGGAAGTGTACTTTACAAGCAAGCTTAGATTGTAAAACTCAGCGGATTTTCCTATATAATTTGTTTTTGTTTTTAATTTTTAAAGGGAAAACAGTGAAGTTTCATAATAAACCTACTTTAACTATGGACTTTACTTATTTTAAAATTGAGATTCCAAAAAATATTTGCCGTAACTCATGCGACATAGCCCACGCGACAAAATTTCCTTAAATTGAAATTGGGTAATTAAGTAGTTTGGTAGTAAAGTAATAATGTAATAGTAATTAACAAACAAATTTAAAATATTTATCTTTTCTTGCCTCAACCATAAGTTTTAATTTTTTGGTCACGGTAGACTTTTCTGTGGAAATGCCCATATACAGTGTTGCGCAAAACAATAGCAACAAAATAAGTCCGCTGCAACAAAATCGTGTATCTTTTTTAATATTAGGAACACACAAAAATAATTATAGGAATCAGAGCATATTCAAATTCAAAATATTCAAATTTGGTTTTGTTTTTTTTATTAAATTTAAAATTAATGTGACTACATTCCATTTGTCTGTGAGCAAAACAAAAGCAACAAAACTTGAAAAATTTAAAAAGAGAACAGAAGTTCCAAGAATTATTGGTAAAAGTTCCGTTATTGTAAAGCACGTGTTGTTTGTAAGTCATAAGTATCTAAGTTTAGTTTTTTTTGTGCTAGTTGTGACATTGCCTGTTCCATTTATAATGGCACGTTTTAAAAACTGTGAAGCTCTTAAATTACAAATTATTTCCAAATATAAAAACGAAAATTCGCAAATATTTAACGTGAAACAGATTGATATTAATCGGTCAATAGTTTGCAGATTAAAAAAGAAATATACCTTCACAAAAGACATAACAACGGTACATTTAAGAGTGCGACCGCGGAAGACATCGCTGCGTGATGACAGGAAAATTTGTGGTGTGTTCAAACGAAATGCATTTGCCACATCCAAAGAGATTGTTCGGACACTTGATTTAGATATCCACCACAACACTGTTTGAAGATGAGCCGTTGAGAACGATTAAAGAAGTTACAGACCGGCAGAGAAACCTTTCCTTACAGCTAAGCATAAAAAACAAGGTGAGGTGTTACAAGTTAAACAATTCTGTCTGAAATTGTGACAACTAGTTGCAATTTATTATTTTTAAGACTCAGTCTTCCAAAAGAGCACCTAAATTGGACCGTTCAATTGGATCGAAAACCGTTTTTTTAGCAATGAATCAAAGTTCAACTTGATTAATTTAGATGGGATGTGCACGGCACGGTGCCACCCAGGTACACGGTTTGAAGCCCGAAACTGTAAAATAAATTTTAAACACGGATGCGATGGCATTTGGTCTGGACTTGTTTTTCTTATAATGAAGTTGAACCATTTCAAAATATCGATTGAATTATGGATCGATTTGTATATAATGACATTTTAGAAAGCAAGATGCGACCACATTCAGAGTGGGATATGTCGCTTCAGTGAACGTTTCAGCCCGATCACGATCCGAAGAACACTTCAAAGCTCATCAAAGATTACACAAGAGGCAATGGGATTCAAGTCCTTGATTAGCCGGCACAGTCACAATGACTTGAATCCCATTGAAAATCTTTTTGGGATTTTGAAGGTAAAAGTTTCTCGTCAAAGGTTTTCCAATAAGACTGCACTGCATGAAGCGCTGAAACTTAATTGGGAACATATATTAATACTAACATATCTACTTTAATAGAGTCGATGCCGCTCAGCTGTGCAGCGTTTATCAAGAATAATGGATTTTACACCAAATATTAATTATGTTGCTTTTACAAGCTAAATGCAGTCCCGTTAATTTTAAATTTAATAAAGAAAACAAAACCAAATTGGAATATGATTTGTTTTTAATATGATGTATGAATATATGCTTTGGTCCCTATAATCATTTTTGTGTGTCCCTAATATTTAAAAAGATACACGTTTTTGTAGCAGCGTACCGATTTTGTTGCTATTGTTTTGCGCAACACTGTACATTGATAGATCCCCACTATGGAACCCCCTGCAATAGATGAAATATTTTCACGTTGAAAATAGCAAATCACATACTTATATCTCATATGTTAGTTATCACTAACGATAACAATCAGTATAACCTATTGAAGCACTAACCATTGCGAAAGTTAACCTTAAATAAGCTGAATATATTCTATGCAAATTTTGTATTGTATTTCTTTTGAGAAAAATTTCTCATATTCTTAATATTAAGAAGTTTCACTTCTGTACTGTATATACTAGAGCGGCTCATTTTGCAAAACTGTTAAAATAATTTTGTGCGCGTCAACTTTCTAAAAGTTCAACCCTAAATGAACACAGAAATACTTTCAGACCGAAAAAATTGACCCCCTGACCTTTGCAGAAATCGCTTAAAGGCAATTTTGAAAATATACAGGACCTGAACCACTTTATAAAATATGGTGTCGAAACTAAAAAAAATATCAAATTTATTTTAATGGCATATTTTAAGGAATATTTTCGACTTATTTTAGTTTTTTTTCCTTTTCAATAAACCGTTCTGATTATTTTTAGTGAAATTTTGATCCTGAAATTTTTTAAAAAAATTTTTTGTTTTTCATTTTTTATCATAAAATTTTTTTCTTATTTTGCTCCGCCGATATTTTGTTTGTAAATTTGTATTTTTGGACAAAGCCTTAGCGTTTACTTTAGTATATTTTTTTTCGGTGATCAAGAAGTTTTAAAAATAAGTAAAAGCTTAATATATAATTGTTGTTCAAATTTTTTTTTTAAATATTAATATTTTTAATATCTTTTAAAGTTTTCCTGTGATTATCTACCACTTGCAGCAAATATTTTCTTTGTTCCTCATTTGCTGTAATAGAATTGTTGAATTCGGTAATCAAAGCCACAGCTCTCTCTGCAGAGTCTTTAACTACTTTAAGCTGTGTAACTATTTTTAGAGCACTTAGATAAGCTGATTACGCCACTCTGCAGGGTCATTTTGTAAAAACTCATAAGAAGTATTTAGTTTTTTGAAAGAGTAGAGTATTCTGTGTGACGAAAACCTCTAAATTGGCACTCGAATAATTTTTTATGGGTAAAGCCTTCCTCAAAGGAGTATTGGTTCTTGGTCTGGTTATTGCCTCTGCCGTTTTTTGTGGGTATTTGTTGTCAAAGTTTGATCAAAGATTTACACGTTTGTAGCTTTATAAGAAAAAAATTATTCGCCAAAAAATTTAACCAAAAGAAAGTTAATTTGATTACTTTTCTAAGTTTTCAAACAATTGTATTTTGCCATTTTGAAATTTTTTTTTTGTTAGGGCGATTTGTCGTGTTTTTAAAGTTTATTCGTGTTATGGTCCCCCAAAATTCGCAATATGTTATACCATAGAAAGCTAAATTTTTGCCCAAAAATACAAAACTACAAAAACAATATCGGTGGAGCAAAATAAGAAAAATATTTGCTGATAAAAAATTAAAAATTTTTTTTTGTAAGAAATTTCAGAATTAAAATTTTTACCAAAAATAGTCAGAACGGTTTTTTTAAAGAGAAAAATAAACTAAACTAAGTCAAAAAAATTCCTTAAAATATGCCATTAAAATGAATTTGATACTTGTTTTGGTTTCGACACCAAACCAAGTTCAGGTCCTGTATATTTTGAAAAATTACCTTTAAGCGATATCTACAAAGGTCAGGGGGTCAAATTTTTTTGGTCTGAAGGTATTTCTGTGTTCATTAAAGGTTAAATTTTTAGAAAGTTGACGCGCACCTAAGAAAATAAAATGTTTAATTTTACCATATAATTTTGAACCGGTCTAGTACATACGCTATACTGGATTTTTTAAAATTTTCTTTTTCGACAATCTTTCATATGACCTATCATTTATTTGCAAAAATTGCTTCATTTTGACACATAATTCAATAAACACTTTCTATTGTCGAAAATCATGAGCTATTTCCTAATAATATGTAATTAAAATATTATTTAAGAATTTATTTTAATTTTTCCTTATTTTTAATTAACAGTATTTTTTTATTAGTAAATAACACTTTAATTTTAAATATTATATTTTATTACGTAAAATACTAAATTATTCATCATCTAAGTAACTGTCTTTGTGCAGAAAAAAATTGTTCTTATTGTACTAATATTTGCAATAAATAACCTTTTTTTTGCTACAAAAAAATGTATATACAAAATTATATATCTCTGGAATAATTGGTTTGGGAAACACAACAGATTACTGCTTTAGGTTATATGGGAGGTGAGCTTATTATTTATCCTATCAAAACGAAATTTCCTCCACAAACTTATTCTGGCAAACTTAATGATTCTACGGCAACTGCTTATCTTTTCGTACACTAGCTTTATTGACGTTGTTCACTGTGAGTTGCGTCCGGTGCCGTACGGTCATCTATTATCTGCAGTGGCGTAGCACGTGGGAAAGGGATGAGATGAAGAAAATGTATCCCCCCTTCGTCCATGAAATTAAACTATTCTTAAATTCTGAAAAATTTAAATTAATGTTTTACATAAAATGTTTGAATTAAAAATATTTTGCGTGCACTGCGAGTTTACATTTTTTTTTAAATTTACCTAAATGTGTCAAAAAAGGTACAAGAGTACCTCAAAAAAACATCACGAAGTTCTAATTGAATATTATATAGAAGCTCAGTACAAAAGTACTTTTTTCATCATCAGCTTAAGACTGTGGGATAGCCATTTATTTTAAACTAAAAATTCCTTTTATATACATAAAAAAACAAGAAGCAGAGCAGAGATCAGATCCCTGAGCTGTACTGGATTTCGGCCAAGGTCAGCAATATTCCAGTAAAATTTTGAGGGAAAACAAAAAGTTAGGAACGGAATCAATTTGGTTGCAGCAGAACAGAGCGGCAAAATATTTTCGTACGCGCAGAAAAAAACACCTATCTTTTTGTGGTACAAAATTTTTTATTTTCGATAAAAGCAATTCTTTTTATTTTAAATAAAATTTACTTCAATTAGAATAAATTTTCAAATGTTCGAAGAAAGAATTCCTTCCTTGTGGGAAATGAAAATATTTCATGTCTCTAATAATGATAAGTATTTTTCTCTCACTAAAAAAATCGTATTTATAGAGTAAAATTTATAGAAAATGAAAAATGTTCTCTATTGTTGATAAACAATTCACTGTGCGAAATATTGTTTTCAATAACAACAAATATTTTCTCAAAAATAAAAAAGTCTTCTTCTCAAAAATTGATATATTTTTCTTATATTGAATGAGGTACGAAAAAAATAGAAAGCGTATTATGACGATAGTTCCTTCAAAAGGATTTTTTTTACTTAACATAGCTACACAAAGCGATGTTGTTTATTCCTACTGTTTCTGTGGATGTATTTATAAAATCGTTTTTCAGAAAAAATTTTTGGAATATTTATGCCACAATAATAATTATACCTCTTAACGCATTTTTAACTTATATTTTTGAAACCGAACCACAATTTGATATTAATACTTGTACTTTGCGTAGATCTGAGTTAAAACAAATGTTTGACAAAAATAATTTTTAATCGTAATTGTGTATATACTTCTGTGTTTTAGAGAAAAATGTACGCAATAAAGAAATATGTTGTATCAATATTAAGAAAATATATCT
Source organism: Dichetophora obliterata (assembly GCA_963920525.1). Classification (NCBI taxonomy): domain Eukaryota; kingdom Metazoa; phylum Arthropoda; class Insecta; order Diptera; family Sciomyzidae; genus Dichetophora; species Dichetophora obliterata. Next base: position 87,883,473 of record OY986439.1, on the reverse strand, counting down.
TTCTTTTAAAGAAAGTTCTTTTTTTGTGAGAAACTATAAACGCAACTTAAAGAAAATATTTTTTGAAATTAAATAAATATTTCTCTGTTTTCGGGAAAAATTTACACAATAAAGAAAACGGTTGAACGTGTTATAAACAAATATTTTTCTGTTAAAGAGCAGGTGTCTTTATTAATGAGAAATATTTCGCTTTTTCATGGAAGCTTTTTGCCATTTTTAGGGAATTTTCGGGATCACATTTAGAGAAAAGGAGCAAAGTCAATACCATTTTTTACTTAATATGACGCCTTTTTCTCATATTTCGATAAAATTTTTTCTGAGTGTAGCTAGTTTATAAAGAAACTAAATATAAACCAATAAACAAGTTTGAAGAATGGTGTAAGTTTTTGGATGGCCAAATGTTCAGCGACAAATGTTTTAGGAAAACAAGCCAGCAAAAACTTCACTTACAGGCTTAAAATATTGCAGAAAACTTGTGTAATCGATTAATTTTTGGGTAACAGAAAGTATAACTTTAACATGGGCATGTCATTGGCGGTAATTCAAAAAAATTCAAATGAATAGCGTAGTTGATAAGGTACCGCTGAATAAAAAAAATTAGGGTAATGAATTGCAAAATTTTTAAAATATTTTTGAGTGTATTTAGAGGGCGGAATCATTTTGATGGACAAATCATATAAAGGATTTAGATTTAAGGCTTATTTAAGAAATAACTTTAAGTTTAGTGTTCGAAAATCTGCTTCTAATAATATTGCAAGAAGAGAAACAAAATTGTAAGTTCTGTATCAATAATAAATAGAAATTTTTCATTAACGTGATATATATCTAAATGTAGAAAGATCATTGCGAATTTATTTAAGTATTCCTGTTACAACTTTCAAAGAGTAAAATTTGCATGGTTTTATGGAAATGCAGTTTGGACTGCGCTAAATACATTTTATCACAACTTTCGTTCAGAAGAATTTCAGAATTGGCGTTCTCACAAGAATACTGATAACAAATGACTTCGCAAGACATTATGGCGTTCTTAGCCGAAAAATGGAACCAATACGTTCACTTTTTTGGAGAGAGCAACAAGGTTGTTTCTCTGTAGTAGTTCTATGTAGATTAAAAGGAAGAGAAAAAAAACTGTTCCGGAAAACGCAAATTTTCTACATTAAATTGAAATAAAAGCTATTTATGGGCAACTGTGAATGAGGAGCGATTAAATCCACTGACCTTATCAAATATTGAAGCTGATCTAGTACAAAATCTAAGTTATGAGGACAGATTAAATGATTTCGATGAGGATGAGTCGAGCTTACTGTAAACTATTTCAGCATACATTATAACTGGGAAGATCAGTTGGATCACCAACTTTTGTTTTATATCAACAAGAGTTACACAAGCTGACATTCTCAAATTGCAATGGACATAACACACTTTTTTGACTTCACTGTTATATGATCAACACATGATAGAGACGAATTAATATGGAAACCGAGACTTACAATTTTTGACACAACATTAATCTTAATTGTTCCAATAAACAAATCCGGGACACCAATTAAACAATTTTTATTGTTACAACTAGGAAGAACATACGACTTCAATGCATTAAGTTGAAGACCACCAATCATTAATACTGCTAAGACCTTCATTCGATCTACAACAAAGATTTGCAAGAAGCGAAGTTTGACGTGACAGATACAGCTGTACATCATCTACGTAAGCATGAACAGATGCATATTTGCACACACAGAAAATATCATTTATAAACAATGAAAACAAAAGAGGACCTGTAGTGGAATTCCCAAACATTTAACGATAAAAGTCGTTGTCGTTATCGTTCATTGTGCACGCCACAATCATAGAATATTACAGTTTTCGCTATCTAACGATATCGAAAATTGCCGTTAACGTGTTTGGGAATTCCAGTACTGGTATGGATTCTTGTGGACATAATAAAACTCTTTACTTGTATCATTTTTTATAAATTACCTTCTATGTAATTATGTGTTAAAAATGAAAAATACAATTTTTATAATATTGTTCTATTGAAATAAAAAAAAAAATTAATGTATTAGAGGCGGCACTAATGTTGTACCTAGGGCGGCAGAATGCCTAAATCCGCCACTGTCCTTGAACATTTTTATTTTATTAATTTCTACGTATTGATTCATATTTAACAATAAACTTTCAAAGAGTTTGATTGCATTTTGTGTTAAATCAAGTTCTACTAGTTTTCTAATCATAATTGGCAAATTTGCTGAATCACCAGAAATGTCACATACTTTCAGTGCGATTTAAACAAGCATTTGAATTTTCTGTAAACCCGAATTGGTTTACGTTAATTTTGTTTTTATTTGTCATAAATTTATTAAGCCTGTTCAACAAGATGGCCTCAAATATTTTATCAATAGTATCTACTGAGCTTTGTTATAGGTCTATAATTTGAAAAAACTCTTTGCTATCGCTTTTATAAATGTAGATTACTGAATTGATTTTTAATTCGGGATTATTTGCAGATCTAAAAAGCTATCATTTACAAAATTGGCAGGAGAAGTTATGAGTGCTGTTTTATATTTTTGTAGAAAACGTGCTGTGTCTTTATCGGGTCCATTTTCCAATTTTAAATTCAAATCTTTAACTGCTTCTGCGATTTCAATTCAGCCAGAATCATTTAAAATATAAGAATTTTACAAAGTAGTATTCGTTCTCTGGGTAATTATTTAGAGAATTTCCTGTGATATTATTGAAGCATCAAAACAATTAGAAAAACAATAAAAATTGTAAAGCATTCAAAATGTTTTTTAATATATAATTAAAAATGAAAGAAATAATTCATTACAAATTAGTCGCTAAAACGGAACGTGTTCAACTTTCTATTTTTTCTTCTTTTCTTCTTCATGGAGCCACAAACATTGGCCCAATTTCGATAATTTCGGGAAAAACATATACTTTGTGTTTATGAAAAAGCGTCCAGGAAGTTGGCAGGATATTAGGCAAAAATATGAAATTTTTAACTTATGTACAATAGAGTGAAATGAAAGGTATACTGCTAAAAAATATTCATGGGTTTCACGCATTTTTGGATAGTCCTCATCAAAACAATATTTTCTGCACCTTTCGTTTTTTTCTGCGACATAACTTTTGACTGTGCCCGAGCACTCATATGTTTCAACTGCTAGAGTGCTTTTTTTTTAATCAAAAATTTTAAAAATGATGTCTGCATTTTGTTGATGGAAACCTGTAAATTGAGGCATAACTAAGAGCCTATCAAGAGTTTACTATGGTACCATGTACGCGCAAGAAGATAAAAGGGTTCAAAGATCACCAAAAATGGTAATTCGCCAATATCTCTACTCCTCTTTGTCGGATAAAAAATATGCTTAGAACAAAATTGTAGATCATATAATTATCGCCAAAAATGCCCTATAAAGTTTGAACGTCAATGCAATTATGTCCACGCTATAAGACAATATATGTCTATACTGCGCAAAGTAGAAATATTATAATGTAAGCAGATGTTTTAACATTAAATTCAAATACTTAAAATAAACACATATATTTTTTAAGAGGCAATTTTGTCTCCATCCAACGATAAAGGTTTATTAATGTTTATCGAAATTCGCGTTTTGTATCGAATTTCGGCCGATTTTTCCTAGCAGACAACGTAACAGCAATTTGGCCCTCTAGACTTTTTTGACTTGCTGTGGACTTAGACGCCTCCGACACAACTTTAATAACTATGTCGTTCCATAGCTTGGTTATGGCTGGAACTTTCTCTATAATGTCTTCTATTTTATCTCCAGTATCAGAAAGCCTTGTAACGAACTCATACGCCATTGCTCGTGTGAATGGTGGTTCCGTGTATGCCATATTTCAGTCAATAATCACGTAATACGGTTAATTGTTGATCAAAATTCGAGGATTAACGTATTCGCGGACTATTTCATACTCCACGTCCATGCCATCGAATCTTGCGCGTAGTATTCTTTCGTATCCCAGTTTTCTGACAGCCACTTCATCATCAAATATCATTGCCAAAATAATGTTTTCGCTGTGCGCAAAGTATGAATTTCGTGTGTAGACTGGCTTCACAACGTCAAAATACGCAGCCGGCAAATATCGCGCATATTTAATTAAATTGAAAAAATGAATACTGCCAAACGTGCATGAATATCGATACTTTACATTGAAATATGCAGGAGTATATACTCGCATTACATATGTTGTCAACTCTATCAAGTCTCGTGAAGATTGTGTCGTTGCGTCGTACAGATGGTGGATTGGACCTGGCTTTTTATTTCCAAGAGTGGCGGGGCAAATACCTGCCGAAACTGCCGTCGATAGTTCAAACAAATATATTTCCTCTGTTGACAGTTTAGAACTGCCAATATTAGGTATCATGCAGTCTGGCAAAGCAATTGGATTGAAGCTTTGAACCTGTACTGCAATAAGATAATCAAGATAATAAGAAACTAACTAATATAACTAATCCGAAGTCACACGAACTGCAAGATTTACGTTTGCGATCGCGTTTGTGATCACACCAGTCGGAGCTCTTGGCCCAGTCGAAATGGATTTGTCTATTTTTGCAAAGAGATGCCTAAAAGGCAACTCGTTCAAATGCAGTAAGCAGATGAACCAATGGAGAGGTCTTTGGATCGCAAGTTCTAAGCTGCGGATGACTCCAGTTTTGCAGCCTGTGTTGTTTATCTCTCCATCGGAGCAGACGGCAACCAAATTTGAGAGATCCACATTTTTTTCTTGAAAATATTGTGAAATGCTCTCTGCAGTTTCTGGGGTTGATTTATTTTCTTGAGAAGCAACGTAACCCAAAAAAACTGAATCTGGTTGCTTAAGAATGGTTATGGGATTTTCATTCACATAACGTGGATGCAACTTTCCATCTGGTATTCGTTTTTCTATTGTAGCGACCGTAGCCTAGTGGGTAGAGTGCGTGGCCCCTAAGCTAAAGAACTGCGGTAGCCCGGGTTCAATTCCAGCTCAGACAGAAAGTTTTTTCAATTGAATTAATTTTTCTGTTCGGTCGTCACCTCTCTGCAGACAATGGCAAACCTAAGAGAGTAAAAATTGCCATGTTAAGCTTCTTGAGAACATAAGCCGTTCGGAGTCGGCATAAAACACGTAGGTCCAGTTCTCTGTCATTTGTGATCAAACATTTAATAACACGCACAACACAATTGATCTATAGAAGCTAGGTCAAAGTCCTTCCAAGGGCTGACATGGCCAGTTTATTTATTTATTTATTCGTTTTTCTATTAGAGTTATATCTTTGCGACTGTCGAATGAAAATGCCTTCGGATTAACACTACACAGCACCATTTTCATCAATCGTTCTCGATTTGCGGCACGTTCTCTGCAACCTTTTAATTCGATCGATTCTTGTCAAGCAAATTTAAATCTTTTACAAATGCAGACACCAATGCAGCGGCCGTTCTATCCGATACAAAATACCGATTACATTCGCTTGCGAAATTTTACAGATTCTTTAGCAGTTGATTTTGTTTAGATCGAGCCATAAATGCGCCTTAATATACACCAAAAACAAAGTAAATAAATCTTCTAGAGCTTAAAAATTTAATCACTTACTACGTGAGGTTGATGGTGTATCGTGTACGCCTGGGGCTTAGTCTGATTCAGGATCAGAACTTACTTTTAAATGTTCCGAATCGAAATAGGCTGATTCGAGTTCACTGAGAACAGTGAAATGTATATCCGGTAACGATAGATCTTCTGTTGCTAGTACTGGCTGGCGACATGAACATCGATTTCGAGATTTTGCTTGCTGATTTGTCTTTCCGTAATTTTGAAATTTGTGATATTCCGTGATCAGCCGATTTACTTTAGCTTTAATTGGTTTAAGCGACAAGATAGGTATTTTGGTTTTCCTCCATGTATCTAGAATTTCTGTAATGACAGTAGAACTGTGCAAATTCATGTGCACGCTAATATTCTCGTCTTGGCTTTTATCGTCGTACGTAAGCAATAGCTGCCGCAAAACCTCCTGTTGCGTTGGTAGCTTGTGCGTGTTAAAAAACATGGTGCACCAACAAGACTACATCGTCCCATACGCAATGCAATAGCGTTCTATTCTATATATGAACCAGACATTGCTATTCTATATATGAAAACACTTGTAACCAATGTAATAATAATCTTAAAACACATTTCATGTGTAAGACTTACCACAATGGATATTTTTGAGAAGAAAAAAAAAATCAGTTTGTGAGATATATTATGTAGAGAATTAAACACAATGCGTGCAACTTATTTCACTCAGAACAATAACAATCTTCTGGAGAACAATCTTTGCATATTATAATATTTCTACTTTGCGTAGCTTAGACACATATAACTCTTAATAAGTTCTTAGTTATGCCTCAATTAACAGGTTTGCCTCAAAAAAATGTAGACATAATTTTTCAAATTTTTGATTAAAAAAATCACTCTAGTAGTTGAAACATTTAAGTGCTGGGGCACAGTCAAAAATTATGTCGCAGAAAAAAACTAAAGATGCAGAAAATATTGTTTTGATGAGGACTATCCAAAAATGCGTAAAACTCTTGGGGTTAAAAACTCGTTCCAATCTAATGTACAAGGCTTGTGTTAAAACCGCTACGCCAAAGCATTGTAAAGAATTGTATGGAATATGGGCAAAAAAAAACCTACTTAAGAAATTTAACAGAATAGGTAGAGTTTTGCACTGGAACTTGTTTTATAAACGGTTGAAGTAAACTATTATTATTTATTAAAATTTTAGAATCGGTTCAACGGACTGGCTGCCCTGGCAATGAACAAAGATATGCCCATTTTTAACGATAAGGTACTCAAGGAGCTGTCTAAAAAACCAAGGCGGCTTGACTTAGAAGTTGAAAGCAATATCAATTAATTTCATGTAAAAATATTCACCTATTCAATATTTTCTGTTTCTCCTGGCGCACAAGCATTAAAAGTGCTTAATTAAAATATGTGTCTATTTCTAAACATAATTTAAAATTTCGTGTATCCCTCCTTTGGCAAATCCTAGCTAGCTACGCCTCTGATTCTCTGTATCACATAAGTTTTCAAAGCTTCAACAATTTAAGTTGCTAGCTCAGCTTATTCTTAGCAACTACGGCGACCTTGTTAATTCAGGATCTAGTCGATTTGCTGATTTATGACTATTTTAATATGTGACCTGAATTTTCTTAAGTATTACAATCTTACAGACTAGAAGATGGCCAGTTAAAGCCTTTTACTTCAGTTCAGTCTTCAATCGTTACAAAGTCAGCAACGCAAAAAATAAAGAAATTTGGTTTTACAAACTACACTTAGGATAAAAAAGAATAACAATGGCTAGTCCTAAAGGACTACATATGTTTCTCAACTTTTAAAAAAAACAAACACAAACTAATACAAAACAAGTATACTTATTCGACAATGGAGCCCATTGGCGCCCAAAACACCGACAAAACGGACGAAAGACTGGCATCAGAAGAACTGACAGGGTTTGAAAATAAGTAAATGTAGTCTGCCTCACTAACTAAATGACTGAGTGACTGACTGAGTGAGTGACTGAGTGAGTGACTGAGTGACTGACTGAGTGAGTGACTGAGTGAGTGACTGACTGATTGACTGACTGAGTAAGTGAAATGGATATGTTGAACTTTATTGCATACCTGAACAAGTTGCAGCCGGTTGGAATGTTACATTGCAGAGTTAATTTGAAATAAATGACACAATAGCAACACTGGACAATAAAATACAACACTACGCTGACACTGGTCACTGAACTTAACGAGTTTATTTTTGTTGAATTGCTGCCCCTTCTGGGTTTGCAACTATTGCAACTGTTTGTTGTTCATTTGTTAGACAATTCGGAACATACAACACGCCCCCATCCCGTAATGCGCACATAAACACACACACACGTACTCATTGGCAGACATGTGATGCGATGAGATGTGTTGCAATGATGATGCCAATTCTGAATAACAACGGGATTATTTTGGTCGCTGGTAGATGGGTGGATTCTTGGATTGTTGTTGTGGGTGGTAGGCGAATATTTGACTTGCTGTTGCCTGTCGTCCATGTTGTTGCTGTTGTTTTTGTTGTTGTTTTGTACTGCAGTAAACATGCCGTCTGCAACGTTATGAGTTACACAACAAACACGAATGACAAGTTGACAGCCGTTGTTGTTTTTGTTGTTTTAAGTTGTTATTCTTGCTATTGCTGTTGCTGTTGCTATTGTTGTAGCTGCTGCAACATTTACATATGAATTTACAATGACACAATAAAAACAATAAAGCTAAATGATGGGGAGCATCAGACAAACGGAGCGGTAAAAACAACAGCAAACAATTGTTTTAATTATCCCAATGCTGTGCGTTACTGTCTATCTATCTCTCTTTCTCTTTTTATTTCTCTCTTTCATTTCTTTCATAACTTTTAGTTGTTCCTTGTTGTTGTTGTTGCTGTTGTTGTTTTCTGCCCATCATGATTCTCGTGACAATGTTTTTTACTCAAACAATTTTCTTATGTATTTTTCTTTTAAGTGTTTTTTTTGTTGTTTTTGTTTTCTTAGCATTGTTTCTATATTAGCCCTTAAGAAACAGCACTAAATTATTTAAAGCAGATGAGGGACAAAATTGGGGTAAAAGCACTTTTACACTTTGTCAACTTGATTTTAGCAGTTTTGAAGAAATAAAAAACTTTGCGAAAGTCAGTTTTCGTTGAAGTTTCGCTGTTTTTTACACTGAAAAAAACTATATGTTTTCCAAAATTTTGCATTTGTTAACAACAACTTGTTGTCAAAAAATCAACAAATGTGTAAAAATTTAAATGACTACTAAAAAACATGTGCATTTTTTCTGTGTAGTTTTTGGTGTTGATTGTGGGCAAAACTTTTATTGTTTTAGTGTTGACAACAGAAGATAGACACAAATAACATACATATAAAATAAATTACACTAAATTTAAAGTATAAGACATAAGGAGATGCGTGTCTTATAAGATATGAAAGCTGAGAGAGTTTTGTTTTCTTTAGCAAATTTTTGCTTTCGAGCTTGAAGATTCCTTGTGTTGTATCCAGTGTTGCCGAAGCAAATTTTTTTGTAACCAAAACGTAAAATAAAAATAGCCAAAATGTAAAAAATAGCTAACATATTTATTCATCGTATTATAAAAAAAAAAACAAAACAAACTTACATACCTATTTGTACTAACTTGTTGCAAATAGATTCTTGCTTTTTAATTTGCTTGTTTAAACAATTTCACAGTTTACTTTTCATGATTAAAGTTATCTACATTGCTACGTAGGGTAGAAGGGGGAGGCTTCGAAGGTAACAGTTTTTGACATTTTCTTTTTTTGCACTATTGGTTCGCGCAATCAAAAACACGTTTCTCCCAACCGAACGCTGATAAGATAAAAATTTGTCAGTAAGGCTTGGTGCATATGCGTCATTAGACGTGATTTTGTATTTCTGCAGCATGTTGTAATATTTGCTTATTACTTTTGATGTGAAACTCGGATAATATAACATAAAACTTTTGGTTTCTTCTGTGCAGTTACTTAAACGTATTATTGCTGCTTGTACACCATTTAAGGTTTGTTAAATGAATAAAAAGAAAATGTTAAGTTTTGCAATTTGCGCAATTTGTGCAATTTGTGCGTCAAATGAAAAAGGGCGGTTTCGACATAGTGTATCGATGAACCTTAGTACTGCTGACTCCTACAAATCCCTAGCTTGTGTTCAAGATGAAGACGAAGAATTGTCGCAACTGATGATGGGCAACATTCCTACTGTGGAAAAAAATAACTTTGTGTTCGTCAAGTTCAAAGTCAAACAACTGTTTTATTTTATCAGAGTAGTAGAGGAAGTAAATATCTGTAATAATTATGTTTTGGGTCGCCATATAATAATATTTGGGCGATGGTATCGCCATATGATATAATTCGCGACATGGCAGAATAGCCGATATTATTTATTAAAAAAAAGGATTTATTTATTTAGTATTTTAAGGTCTTGCCTAACATTTTAGCTGGCGTATATTCGCCACTGGCTCTAACTAATATTTTTATTAGCCGACACTAAAAAGTGCACTCAGGCTGTTTAATGAAAAATGCGGCAGCTTTTGGAAGCTCAAGACTGATTATTTTTATTTTGAAATTGTTCTTCCTTATACAATATAAATAACAGTACTTAGTATTTAAACTAGTAAACAATTGTTTGTGTACTTAGAAAAATGTAAACATAGTCATAAGTTCCTTAATTAGTGTTGGAGTAAAGTAAAATATAATAGTCATATGTTTGTAATTAAGCAATATCAATGTAATGTGAGTGAGTGAAAAAGATGCTAGTACTGATCATGAACATATGTTTAATTGTTTTAATGTTCTTAATGTTATTTCTTTACACTAAAATAAAATGGGGTTATGCATACCGCAAAGGTTTGTAACCTATTTAACCTTTTAACCTTTGTTTAAATATGTTGCTTATTGGTGTTTATTTTAATGTAATATTGTTTAACGTTATTTAAGTATAATATAATTGTATGTAATTCATACCGTAAAGGTGTGCATCCTACATATCAGTTCATGATATGACTTTAAGTTCTTGAAACGAAAAAGTGACAGTCAGTCCTTCTACGAACCGTTTATTGACAATATACTATAAATGGTTTTAAAAGAAGATAGATAGTGTGTACATTTTGTCATCTCCTTATCATCTTCTTCTTAGGAATTTCTGGGAATCGTCTAAACTATATTTACACATATATATATAGTCTCATTTTTACATATATAAAAATAGTCTTTCTATATAATACTATACTTAAGTATAATTAACTGCTCTTAAATTAAAGAAAATTTATAAAAACTAAAAGTAAGGTCATTTCCAATAAAATATGCACTTATATATAAAAATATTAGTCAAACAAACCAAATGACGAAGCCTCCCTTCCTGTGTCTGAGCCTCCCTGAAGACTGACGAAGGCTTCCTTAATGGGGAAGCATTCGACATTTTATTGAAATTAAGTATTTTTCAGTTTCGAAAATAATAAAAATATTGAGTTTTTGGGAATGATTAAACGTAGCCCCACATAATTGTTTGAAAACAACTTGTCCTATTGCATTAAGAAGAAAATATTATTTTTTGTCAGGGTGTCGAAGCCTTCCCCTTCTACCCTTATCTTAAGTGACTCGTGATTTGAGTTGCTACATGTAAAATTATTGTGTACTCTTACCGTGTGCTGCACTGGCAAATCGTGTTTACATAAAGAGAAAATTCCCTCTCGTAAACTCTCCCCTTAATCATTTAGGTATAAAACAAAAAAATTAATTTTCGTCAGAATAAAAAAAAAACATAGCCGAATAAAAACAATAGCCATATGAAAAATAAAATCGCCAAAAACCCACAAATTGAACGCGAGAAAAAAGTAGCCACTTATGGCTATAAATAGCCAAAACGGCAACACTGGCTATATAAAAAACAGTTTGAGAACGCAAAAAAAAAAAAATTAAATCAGTGCTCCACTTATTAATTTCCGTAAAAGAGTCTTTCACCGAGTTAAGAAATTAGTTTCGAAGTATTATTTTTTTTTTCTTAAATGAGTAACCAATATTATACATACATTTAATCGTACTTTTGAAATGGTACGTGGACAGAATCTACCAAAGCCTCACTGGAACACCTACCTACGACTCACTTCTCCGGCTGCAGGAAGAGCTGCAATAAGACCTTAGGTTTTGAATCACCACACCGAAAAAAATGTGCGGAGCTAACCCAAGTTTTTTCATGAGTCAAAAGAGTTTTTGAGAAGTAAAAACGTTTGGTCACCGTAAAACGCAAAATGAATTACATCAATATTTTGTTTGTTAATATTGGGGTTGGAATTAATTTTAAAGGTTTTTTTTCGGTTTTTCAGCATTTATTTAGAAACAACGGTACAATGTATATTATTCAAAGTATTGTCCATCGTTAGCTACAACATTTTCCCATCTTTCTGGCAGCATATGGATTCCGCGCCGGAAGAACGATTCGTCTTTTGAGGCAATCCACGAATCGACCCATTTTTTGGTATCCTCGTAAGAAGTGGAGCGCTGCTCAGCCAAGTCATGCGTCATCGATCTGAATAGGTGGTAGTCGGAAGGGGCTATGTCTGGGCTATAAGGCGGGTGGGGTAGCACATCCCAATTCAGCGCCTCCAACGTTTCCTTGACGGTTCTTGCAACATGTGGCCGTGCGTTGTCATGTTGAAAAACCACTTTGTAGTGTCTTTTGGCATATTCCGGCCGTTTAACCTTTAATGCTCGGCTCAATTGCATCAATTGTTGTTGGTAGCGTTCCCCAGTGATGGTTTCGTTAGGTTTTAGCAGCTCATAGTACACGACACCCTTCTGATCCCACCAAATACACAGCATAAGCTTGGCGCCATGAATATTCGGCTTGGCCCTCGATGTTGATGCATGGCCGGGTGGTCCCCACGATTTTTTCGCTTAGGATTATCGTAATGGATCCACTTTTCATCGCCAGTGACAATACGATGCAAAAAACTCTTCCTTTTATGCCGTTGAAGCAGTTGTTCGCACATGCAAAATCGCCGTTCAACGTCTCTCGGCTTCAACTGGTACGGCACCCAATTTCCTTGCTTTTGAATCATTCCCATGGCCTTCAAGCGTTTGCCGACCGTTGATAAGTCGACTCCCAATGATTCTGACAATTCTTGAAGGGTTTGACACGGGTCTTCATCGAGCAGAGCCTCCAATTCCTCATCTTCAAACTTTTTCGGCTGGCCCGGACGCTCTTTGTCTTCCGTATCAAAATCACCACTTTTAAACCGACGGAACCAGTACTCACAAGTAGAAATCGATGGAGCATAGTCCCCGTAAGCCTCAGTAAGCGTGCGTTGTGCCTCAACCGCTTTTTTCTTCAAATGGAAGCACAAAAGTAAACCTTCCCGCAAATTGCGTTTTGTTGGAACGAAAGTCGACATGTTCACAGAGAAAAAAATATATGTTGATTACACTTCAGTGGAATGACACAAACTAAAAAATGAAGCTTAGACAATGTGCTTGGAAATGAATATAGTCACAGGTGTGCCCGATGCGATCTATTGATAGTTACGCCATCTCTTAGAAAACCTTTAAAACTAATTCCAACCCCCAATATAAAACTTTTTTTGCTTGATACAACTCATTTTCAAAGCTTGGAGTAAATTAAAAGCAGTTTCAAATTAACTCTGTGTCTTCTTCGAACATTTTTCCTTTTAACTCCATTAAAACTTATTGCAACCATCTATGAAGAACGTATTTGTATTTTAAAGCTGAAACGGAGTTATGTTTAGCACGAAACAGAGTCTGCTCGAGCAAATATTTCCGTTTGTTTTACTTTGAATAAAGGTAAAGTACTCAAATATTTTAACAAGCAAATCAAGTTTGCTGTAGGAATTAAGTGTTGCATAATGATAAAAAAGGCCCGTTTTTAAATTAAAGGACATTTTTCGAGTTTCGTCGCGAAAGTTTTTTTAAATCTCGTCACAAAAAATTGTGTACACAAGCAATGATATTTTTTAGTATTGGGACCCTCAGAAGGGTGGTAGATAGAGTGCTGGTGTGCTTAGAAGAAATGTTTAATGAAAAATTCAGTAGGATCAGACATTAGACCCTCTAACGGTCATAGATTTTTTTATATTAATTATAATACACATTTTTTCATTTTGTGTTTTTTTGTATCGGGATCCCCAGAAGGGTGGCAGATAGAGAAAAGGTGAGTCCAAAAGAATTGCTAAGGGGGAAAAATAATAGGACCAGCTCATATATTGATCCCCCTAGGGATAGATGTTTTGATATTAATTAGAAAAGTCATTTCTTAATTTTTTTGTTTTTTGTATGGGGACTCAAGCAATAGATCCCCATAGGTGAATTTTTTTCGCGATATCTTGTAAACATCACATCACGGACATATTCCGCATACATTGCAAATCATTAAGACCAGTATTACTAAATGAAGGACCAACCAATGACATGAAAATATTAAATAAACAGAATACTTTTTATGAAAATTTTGTATTGTATTTCGTTTGAGATGCTATCTCTTTCTTTATCTCTGTTTTTTTACAAAAATCTATCTTATTCTTTATATAAAGAAGTTTCCCTTCTGTACTGTACACACACTATACTGTAATTTTTTTTAACATGCAAAGTATTTTTTTTAGAAAATTTTGGGAAACTAAACAATTTTATTAAATTTGCTATACAACTGTTGTTTTAATAAAAGTCAAGATAAATACATTTCTTTAAAGGAATTTATGAGTTTTTGGAACATACTAAAGTCACATATTACCATATTACTAATAAACAAATTTTTAATGTATGTATAACGACATTTAGGCAACCCTGCTCACTTAAAACAAATCGCCTTGAGAATATTCTACCTATTTTTGTACCAAATTTAATTATTCTAGCATCAATATATATCGGAATTAAGCATATTAAATTAAATTCCACGTCCATTTTTGCATTAGTATAGGAAAACAACTAACTCATCTTTTAAAAAACTTTCATAAACCTAGCATTCACTCTGTTGTTTAATCCTTGCTACATTTTGATAAATGCTTAAAAAATATGTTTTCCCTTATTCAAGGAACAAAACTACAGCAATCCATTGTAAAATCAATGCAAATATTTATCCCTTTTTTCAAATATGTTAAATACAAAAATCCCTTTTTTTAAAAATTCCCCTTTAAATCAAAGAAATGAAACACCTTTGAAACAAATTTTGAGAATTGAGAGCAATTAAAGCTCAAGAGTAAAAAAAGTTTTGTTTTATAAGAAATTACAGAGACTCAAAATAGCCAAATCGTGGGTAAGCTGCTCTGTGAGTATAGAGAAGAGATTCTGTTTTTGGCGTTAACCATGTTTTTAAGTTATTGTATTCAATTGAAATAGAAATAAATAAAAATAATTAAACACAATATAAATTACGTGTTCTTTATTTGACTCTTTTGTGGGTGAGTTTGTTTATTTTTAAAGCTTCATGCTACATTTAAATGAGTTGATTCTGGTTTTTTTTTTGAGTGAACTCAAAATTTAAAAATTCTCAATTCCTCAACCTTAAAACAAGTGAAAACGGAGTCGGTACGACTTTTCAAGCAAAACCAATTTTTAAAGTAAATTGAACACACAAACGGAGTTAAATATAGTTTTTACAGCTTTGGCAAAATACCATGCACGAAAAGAGTTAAATTGACTCCAAATATGACTTTATTTACTCCGATTTTTTTTGGGTGCAGGGACCACTGCTGCAGTTCCTACTGGCCCGTTTATCTCAAAAGATCGGATTAATTGGGCCATAAATTGGGAAGAGAAGGTGCTCCTCATTAACCACCAAAGGATGTAGGAATCTCTGATAAATTAGGATTATCATTTAACAGAAATAACTCCAAAAAAGAGAGTTCGAAAATGGAGTAAAGTCAAAGTGTAAGTTACAGTTTTAAGCTGTGTTTTGTTTACATTGCAACTGAGATATTATTAAAAGTACATATCGCTCATTTTGTTCAAGACTGCGGCAACTCAAAATTTAGTATTTTTCGACCATTAATTGTAAAAATAAACTGAAAATTGTAATAAATATTTGTAGTTCTTTATATTTTCTACCAAAAATATCATAAATATTTTATTTTGCCTCAATAGTGAATTTTTAAGCAATATTTTTGCAAGTGTCTTCTGTTTGAGTTGTGACATTATTACTACAAAAACTCATTTCAAAAATTTTGAGTTTTGATGATTTTGCTACGATATGATAACATACTTTTGAGCTAGAAAGATGTCACGTTTTGAGTTGGTACTTTATTACTACAAAAAATATTGGGTTGCTTGCTTGGATTTTTATTTAACCCTTTAAGCGGCAAGATAGAAATAGCCGGTTTTTTGCTATGAGAATTTTGGTTTTAAGATAATTTTGGTACGAGAAACACAAATTCGAAGTAAGTTTTTCGATTTTGCTTAGGGTTTAGCTGCGAGGTGCAAAATGTGAAAGACCGTCTGTAGACGGCCATCAAGCTTACCAAAACTGGATGTGCAGCAATCCATTTTGAGGGCTGGCAAGAATTTATTCCAGCTAGAAATTTTAAAAAAGATATAAATATTTTTTTTTAACACCAATAAAAGTGATTGAAAATATGAAATACACAAGCTAAATACAAGAAAGAAGAATGTATATTTCTTTGAATGGCAGTTCTGTGATGATGAATTTAAAGAGTCTTTTATTCAAAATGTGTACTCTTCAGAACTTATTGATTTCATCAAATCCTCTGTTATCATCGAAAAGAAATAGTAAATTTAAGAATAAATGTTGATTTTCTAAGATTTAAATACAAATTCTAAATGTTTAGTAGTTTAAAGCATTCCTGATTTTAAATACCAATTTTAGTTGTTTCATAGCTTAAAATCGTTTTTTGAGCTTTAGGTCAGGTTAGAACAATTATTTGCTCTAACAAATTTTTTCCAAAGACTTTCCCGAGCTGGGAGTGGGTAATTTACGCTCCTGCTGCCTTCTTTAGATGTGGTAGCCGCTTCTCAGGCTCCCTCTCCGGAATCGAACCCTGCTTCTTCGTTACTCGTCGCAACCATGGTAGTCCTGGATACTACCATCAAAAGTTGATAGGGCAGACATTTGAAAGATCTGTCGTCAGTACAAGACCATACGATCAGCAAGCTATCTAGAGTTCAACCATTGTAACAATCATAAGATCGCTTGGTTTTAGCCTAATAAAAGCACACGTTCCAAAATGTCCGTGTTTATATTGCAATTATTACCTCTAGAATTACCACAGTTATTCAAGTAACTGTTAACGATCTAAGGAACCATAACTGATATATACCTTTTGTGGTTTCATTTTAAATTCGTGTGTACTTAGACATGCATGGCTTAATCTTAGAGACAAGCATTTAAGGACTAGCAGGATCAACCAGAATAATGTTAATAAAACATTTTAAATATTATAAAATTTAATAAAATACATTTTCTTCTTAAAATTTTTAAGAAAATATCAACACACATATTATAATAACAGCGCTTTTTCAAGCGGTTATATATGAGATGGTTTCAACTAATTAAAGCTATGAACTATTTTTTTATTTGTAACAAAATTTGCAGTGTGAGACTTTTCAAAAATTTTTTAATATATTTACTTTTTGTTAAGAAATCATTATGTTATATGTGGGTAACACAAACATTTATATGTGGTATTGAAACTAATAATTCTTTAATCACTTATTTATTTTTATTTTAAATGAATTTAAAAAATTTCGGCGTGACAAATTTGTTATACATTTCATTATTATACACCACCATAATATTTTCTGGTTGGCATAATAATTAAATAATATGTTTTTTTTTACTTGGCCTTTATAAAATTAAAAGTTATAACACTTTGTCTTTTATTCTTTTAAGTTTAAAGAAATTGTATATTCTGCAAATGCAATATTCCAATCTTAAAAGAGGCAATACCTTGATTTTGAGGCAATTTTTAATTTTGTAAAAACTTTAAAGAATAATCATTAACATGATATCTTTTATAAAGAACAAAAGAACTCAACTAGATAAACCTTTATTTAATAATGAAAAACTTCATCAACGCATCACAATCACCCTAAAATTTTAGTAATTTTTGACTTTTTTCGAAACAGATAATGTTCGAAAAATAATGAAAGGCATAAATAATTCAAAAATTTTCTTTTGACACTTTCATAATTCTTATTTAAGTTACAATATTATAAAACTTTAATTCCGATTAGACAATGTCTTATTATTTCTATTTCTAAATTAAGTTACTACACTTCATAAATAGGTTCTTAAAAATGATCCCTTCACAAAGTGAAAATTCCACTAAAATTGAAAACTATGCATCATCACGCACGCTGCACAAAGTGAATTCCACTAAAATCGAAAAATGAGTCCTTAATCTTAAATTTTTAAATTTTTTTTGCTACTTTTTGCAATCAAAACTTTTATACATGAAGAGTGCATGGTGTCAACTATAAGGCGAAAAAAAAAATTCAACACGATTAAACTTCACCATAATACGAAAAACTTTATGAAAGCATAAAAGTTACCCTTATTTTTTTGTAATATTTTACTTTTTTAGTAACAGAAAAAGGTTCGAAATATAATTAATATTTGTTTAATTAAATTAAACAAAATATTCTTTTACAAGTATCATTAACATGATTCAGGTTATAAAATTTAAAAACTCTGATTGTGATGAAAATATGCTTGACATTTTCAATTTTTGTTTATATTTACTAAACTCCATGAATAGGCTTTTATCCATGATCCATGAACAAAATAAGAATTCCACTTAAATCGAAAAATTAGTCTTTAATTTTCAATTTTTAAATTTATTTGCTACATTTTGTAATCAAAACTTTTTTAAATTTTTAATTGCTACAGGCTTCATAAGAATTATTTGTGATGCTGGCGAGAATTGAACCCGGGCCGTGATTGCCTCGTGCAAGCGCATCTTAGCGCTCTACACCACAGAAACGATGAGATTTCAGTGTCAATTTCTCAGTTTTTCTCCCTCTTCGGATGGTTGTTTTTAAAGTTTTCTATATGACCTTGTTATTTATTATGTTGATTTTCTATGATTTAAATACAAATTCTAAATGTTTGATAGTTTAAATTATTCTTGATCTTAAATACAAATTCTACTTGCTTGATAGTTTTAAATAGTTTATTGAGCTTTAGGCCAGGTTAGGACAATTAATTGCTCTCACGAATTTTTTCCAAAGAAACAACAACAACAACAACAACAACATTTACAATATGAAAAGGAAAACATCATAGCTGATTTTATTGCAATTTCGGCCCTGCTACAGGCTTCATCAGAAATCTTTGTGATGCTGGCGGGAATCGAACTCGGGCCGTGCTTGCCTCGTGCAAGAGCACCTTGGCGCTCTGCACCACAGAGGCGATGAGATTTCAATGCCAATTTCTCAGTTTTTCTGCCTTTTCTTATTTAAATCATAGAAAACCGACATAATATATAACAATGAGAAAGAGCCTTATTTCATCTTATATTGAAAGCGAGAGCAATGAAGATCTGTAATATATATTATTTCAAAATTTAGTTAAATTAGTAAAAAAATTGTTTAAACATAGAGTGCAAATAATATTTCAACACTGTTTTTCCAAATGTTCGATGTTTCGTAGCAAACTTGAATGGAAGTTCGATAAAGTGTTATTAAAATTATATTAGAAACCTTATACTCCCTTTAGATATTTTTATTAAAATCAAGAAAGTTCTAATTTTTGTATAAAAAAAGAAGAGTATTCAAACCAAAGAATTAAGAATAATTTGAAATAATTTTAACTTAAACTAAAAAGTATAAGTCGATTTTTATATAATTGACGCCCACTTCCTTGATCGTTATTTGTAATAATTGTGTCTACCCTTGTAATAAATTTCAGTACCCTAGCGTCAATATTATTCGAGATACAGTGTTTTTATAATATTGCCACGCCCCTTTGTTGAATACAGCCTAATTTTTAAATGGGCACCTCCGTGTATATATATTTGTTTTTTCGTGTCATTTTTCGTTTCATCTAGTTTTTTCACTTCAAAAATTAACTTATACAGTTGTTTTTTGTTGTAATTTTGCGTTTTATCCAGTTTCAAATCAAAACGGTGCTAAAGAGGTTTTACTTCAAAATGTATGCTTTTAAATTAAAAGAAATATTAGGGACAGCGTTTTTCTAAAAAAGTTAAAAGTTTTATTTTATTGAACATAAATTAGTCGGAATTTTTTAACTGTTATTTTTTGGGTGATACTTTTCCTCACAAAATATTCCACGAATCGCTATATCAAAGAAACTGTTCATTATATTGCCATAAAATTTGAAAGGTGGAATCGAGCGGACCACGCTTTTTTTGATGATAATTCTTGAATTTTACGAATTTTTCAGTATTCAACAAAGCAATTATTTTTAAAATCGGTAACAAGCAGCTCCCTTAAAATTTCTACGTAAGTTTTCTTCATATGATCATTAAGAATTAATCTTTTTCAAAGAGAGCCGCTCTTTTATGCGGGTGTTTTAAGATAACATTTCACATTTAAAAAAAAAATTTACTCAATTTAAAACATTTATTGTGAGATTATAATACACAGAGACTTACATTTTTTTACGCACAAAATAAAAAAAAACAGTACTTCAAAATATATTTGTTTTTGTTTTTAAATGCATCTTCTTCTCGCTAGATGGAGCCGAAAAAGTAGTCATTTTCTGACGGGGTCAAGATAGCTTAGTTGCAATATATCAAGCATCTACAATATTTCTTTATTTGGCCCTGTAACATGACGTTACAATCATTACAAATACAATCCATTATTATCTTTAAACTAATTTAATAATTATTATATTATAACTTAAGCTATATAATTATAATTATGTGACATTAAAAATACCATTCATTATTATCTTTAAACTAATTTAAATAATTGTTATATTATAGCTTATGCTATTTAATTATCATTATAACTATATTAAATTGCAGCTCTGGAGCAAATGATCTCTGGTTCGCATCTACCAGAGTCGACACACTTTTTTTGATTTTTTTTAGTGTCGTACTCTGGAGCGAATCACTGATGATTCGCATCTACCAGAGTCGGCACACTTTTATTTTTGCGTGCCTTCTTCCTCTGGAGCAAACCAATTCTGGTTAGCATCCATGAACCAATAAGAGAAGATCACGCAAAGAGCAGTGCGAGAAAAAAGTAATTTTTCGTGCAACGTCATCGGTCACAAGCATGCTATGAAACTGTCAATTTGCATATGTTTTGCATGCAAAACATGTGAAAACTCGGATAAAAGTAAAAAATTATAAAATTAATAAGTTTAATTCGCGAAAAAAGTGTTTGAATACGTTGTTTGTTTATATTTCCATGCAGTAACTAAATGTAAAGAACGCTGTAAAAAGAAAAACTGCAAATAAATAGAATACAAAATTGGATGTTCACTTTGTTTTTATTATTGAACTGTTTTGTTCAATTTTCTTTTCCTCTGCATCGAATTGTTCACAATTTCTTTATTTAATAATCTTATTTTAAAAAACATTCGTGCGCGGAAAAAACATTTATTTTTATTTTGTTGTCACAAAAAACATGCTCTGCACTTGTAATGTCCGTCTGCAAATAATTTTTGCTTATCAGCAGCCCGTCGCCATTTTCGTCGTTGAACACTTTTTCCAACGCAGTCATATGCGCCATGAGCTCTTCCGTTGGCTTGGCGAACCGCCTTCGCTTAAATGATCTACCTAACTAAGTGATGCTGCCGCTTCTTCTTGCAGCCTTATGTTCGGAACGTCTTTGTGCAATTTGTTCCAGATGTATCACGCGAGGTTTTCCAAGCCGCTGTTCACTCAAAAAAAAAAGATTAAAAATATTGAATTCATAAAATTGTTAAATTTTACTTACACTTGCGAATATAGCTGCCGTATTTTCGCTTGAAGTAACTGCTCTGAAGAGCGGTTAGAAATAGAAGCGTCCCTGTTTAGTTTTTCTATTTCCTCTACAAGAAAAACTTCTACATGACCAACGACTCCTGAAGCAGAGCACTTGCGATTTTTTTGTTTTCGCGCTTTAAAATTCGCTGACATCGTTCTGCATTTGCTGGCTGCACCTCCTTGGTCATAACTGTTGGGACAGCGCCCGACTTTAAGCGCATAGCTTTGCCAAAACCTATCGTAACATTTTTTAAAATAATATTTACGTGGAAATGTAGAAGTACTTACCCATTTGAACTTGGACCCATCTTTCGAAGTCTTCAGGCAGAAAATGATCCCCACAGATTCTTGCCATTGCAGTGTCGACATTTAGCCTACAAAAAATCTCCCATTGCTTACATGCAATTTTTGCCTTGGGGAAACGGTAGAAACCAACGTATGTTTTTTTTTTGCTGTTGCAATTAATGCATGTCGCTACAGCACACTTCGTTTTAATATAAAAACACATTACATTTATATGATAACTCTTTAAAATTTAACAAATAACATTCAACATCCAATCACTAATCGTAAACAAAAGATTTTGTGACCGATGACGTCAGACCTATCAGCTGTTTTTGTTTACAATATGGCGGCTCTTTTCTTTGCATGATCTTTATTTCTTGGTTCATGGTTAGCATCTACCAGAGGCGGCACACTGTTAACTTTCGCGTGCCTTCTTCCTCTGGAGCAAACCAATTCTGGTTCGCATTTACCAGGGGCGGCACACTTTTCATTTTCGCGTGCCTTCTTCCTCTGGAGCAAACCAGTTCTGGTTCGCATCTACCAGGGGCGGCACACTTTTTCTTTTCGCGTGCCTTCTTCCTCTGGAGCAAACCAATTCTGGTTCGCATTTACCAGGGGCGGCACACTTTTCATTTTCGCGTGCCTTCTTCCTCTGGAGAAAACTAGTTCTGGTTCGCATCCACCAGAGGTGGCACCCTTTTAATCATTCTCTTGGTTTGTGAATCTTATTAATAGGCCAGATCATGGAGGGTCCACATTTGGACTCATCGACCAGGACCTCTGCCTATCCTCTTTGCTATTTATTATCCCTTGTTTCGAATATTAAGGAGCATTCCTTTTAGCCTTCCTGTTGATCACCGATTACCGACACCGATTGCCGACAGCGATTAACGACAGCGATTAACGACAGCGATTAACAATTACCGTTCACCGATACCGCTCCACGAAAACCCTCTCTCTCGACTATCAACAGTACCCTTCAACCGTCATCGACGAACTCCCACTCCGACCCACACGACACTGCACTACATTAAGTTTAACAAGTTGATATTAAGTCGAAGTTATAAATAAAGAAATTGAATTTAACTGGAAATCTGCGCTGTTTTCTTATTTTTGTGGAAGTTCGTGGTCTTTCATTTGACCCTGGCACGGCAGAGCTGACCTCAGCCAATAGAAAAAAACCACCGTCACAACCCGTATCATTTTTTATTGTTTATTATATTGTTTATATTATATTAAAAATTCCGAAATGTCCACATTTCAACCGAAGACTGCTTTTATTGCAAATAGAACTTAATAAGTTGATATGTAAACAGTTGCAATGAACATAAACGAATATTTGTGTGATCTTCCGGTTTGTAGATAAATCCATAGATACAAAAACAGGGGCATGGCCTGCCCTTTTTCATATGGTAGATATTGGATTTTTTCTCTCACCAGTCAGATTTTATGACTTTACATGAACAGTTTCTTAGGTTCAGTGCATTTTTTCCACAACATATCCCACAAAAAATAAAAAGTTAAGAAATAACTGGCATTTATAAACTTTTATTTTTAAAGTCGCAATTTAAAACACAATCAAGGACTAACAAGCGGAAGTCCAAGGGATCATAATGATGTCATTCATATTGTCTTGCGTCTATTCTATGCATTTGTGGTTTTCCTTTCTCTAAGAAATATTAAATTAAATTCTTAAATTAAAATAAGTTATGACCTTAGCGTATGATAAATTATAGGTATAAAAAATCATAAGCACATATCAAAATTGTTAAAAATATGGGACAAAGCTTGTCATCCTGGACATATAAAATGAAAACACTAATTGATATAGAGTACTTTAAAGCATTTAACACAAAAATCTCAACAAGTTTCAACAGCAAAGCAACATTCTTCCAACATGCATTAAAATGTAATTTTGCACATACAATTGCTATAATTAACAAAATTGTAAGAGTTGAATGCAAAAAAAAAATATACCATGCAATTAAAATATTCCACATGTGTGACAAAACAAGTGCCGTAGTTTGTGTGTGGCACACAAATTGAGAGCACAAATTGATGCATGTAGTTGTATTGAGGCATAAAAATTAGTCGCAGTTTTGGATGCAATGAAAAATACGATTTTAATGCATTTATAGTGAAAAAAAACCAAAAATAGTAATCATAAAAGAAAAACGAACAAATAAACGAACTGGTAGACATCCACTGAAGTATTTGGGTGGGTGAATAAAAAAAAAGAAACACTAGTGTTTATTTTAGAGTTAGTGTTGCCGTGTCGTGTGGCGTACAAGTTTAGCAGCTACTCGTAGCTGCGAATTTAAGCGTAAGGCACGATCTGGCAAATCGAATGCAACTGTTGCGGAAACACGTGATTGCAATCGTAAAAATATATTTGCAGGCACTTAGGACACTCTAAAAAAATATTCTTGTGTGTAGCTTAATAATTTTTGAATTTTATAAAAATTAGAATTATTAAAATAACTTAATAAGTACTTCCTAAAACCAAGTGAAAATAAATTTAAAAAAATTTTTTAAAATTTCATTAAATTTTTATTAAAGCTTGAAGTTTTAAACAAACTGCTTTACAACTCAAACAGAAAATGCATAAAAATTGCTTAAACTTGCAAATCAATTTGCCTGAATGAGGGTATAAAACTTTTTTCATTTTCATTTCCAGTGGCAGTGAAACTATTTTTTGCAGTGCTTTGCATGGCAAGGAAATAAAACTTTAGCGGATGCAAGTTTTTTTACGCTCTTTTAAGCTATGTATATCCTGCAAGCTTTGCCAGCAGGCAAAAAAATTTATACAATGACTGTGTGGCAAGGAGTTGACGCTTAAAGTGTCGGCCGGATTTTTGTTTTCCATTTTTTTTTTATTGTTTTCTCTTATGTGATAAAAGCACGTAGTTCTGCTTAGATTGAAGTCCATTGTGAGGCATAAAAATGCAATACTGATTGTGAGCCATAAATGCATTATTTGCGCAAAGTGTACACATCTATGTACATATGCATGTTTATTTTTATTGAGACTACGATCGGGTGAACCACTCACATAAAACTTGAGCCAATAGCAAGTGATGTTAAATAATTTTTTAACAATTTTTCGGGGTAGCTTAACCTATGTGCAACCCACTCAATTTTATTACCTTCGCTGATATTAAGGAAGTTAAAAAAAAATGGGTTGCTTTAATTTTTCCAATAAACATCCTCAGGCAGGTCCTTCTAGGACATCACATTAAGTTAAGTTAAGTTAATGGTTAAGTTTTGAGAGCGCATGAATTTTTAATATAAGCCTTTTATAACCTGTTTCTGTTTGTTGTTATAGCTAGCTCGGTGCGTATTGCTAGATTTTTCTCATCAATAAATCTTCAGTTTATTGTGTTTCTGCATCTACCGTTTTATTGTCCTTATTTTTGTTTACCTTTCTACCTATAAACTTTACTGCCAACCCATTGAAACAAAGTTTCGAGCCACAAACCCCTGAAGTGTAGTCCGGTATAAGAATATGAAAATTTAATGCGATAACGACAAGGACGAGAAAAAGCTGTCGAGGGTTCGGATAACGAGTAAAAAAAGTTCTTACTAACAAGTAAGTGTTTTTAAGTTAAGTTAAGCCCAACAAAAATTCCGGAAAAAATTTGAAATGTGTTGTTATTGCGTCTTAGAACTTGTCAGCAACATATGATTTCGTCGGAATGCGAAACTTGTGCGATATCCTTTTGCAAGATTACATACATGTATGAAAACCTTAATAATACTTTGATCAATTCAAGTGTCTTTCAATTCTTGTTATGTTTCTTTAAAATAAATGCACATTCGTCTTCAGTGTCTCTGTAAAGCAACTTAACTTTCGGATCGTATATTCACAGTTTACTCAAAGTAGGTTTTGTTTTTTTTTTGTTATATAAGAATATTTCTCATACATTCCTTAGTATCCACATGAGATTCCAAAGTGATTAAACTAACATACCCAATAAAGTATTTAGTAGATCTTCGTTAAACTTCATGACCAAACATAAGTGAATCGTTCCATCAACTAACCATAGGACAAAAGTCCCATAACAAAAAGTGTTCTGTTTTTTTTTGCTAAAACTATTTCATTAAAATTTGGATTGTAAGTGGTCAAACAGATTAGGATTGTTTTAAATGAGAACAATACCCCTACTAATAAAAGTTTATTTATAATAGCTGTGTATACAAACAGAAACAATATGACTCTTTTCAGACTTTTAAAACTTTATAAATTAGGTAGGAGCAATTAGGAAAATTTGAATGGTGGTAACATTCAGATTTGGATTCTACATAAAATTCTGAGTTACAAACTCCTTGGGACCATATAACTCTGATAAAATTTTTCCCAGCGAAAAAATGCTCAAAGATTATTATATAATAATTTCATAGAGCGTTCGCTTCTACTGTCTACTCGTTCACTGATCGACCCACATCACAAACTACTTGGCTTGGAAAAGCTAAATTTAATACGAATATTAATAACTTTATTATGTAGATTCGTACTCAAAAAAAATTTTTGAAGTTTTTGTGTTAAAGGTTTTTTAAAGGGTAAAACAATTTGGTAGAAAGGGTTAAAAGTGGGTAACGGGCTACTTGGAGTTAAAGCTGAATGTCAAAGTTCTGCAAACGGATTCTGATTACTTTTATTGTAGTTTAAAAAGAATTTTCGGGGTTTTTTCAAAATTTTAAGAGCTATAGGGTAAAATACACTTTAAACTAATGCCTAGAATATAAACTCTAGAGTTTTTTGTATGTTTGTTGACATTAATCTTAGGCTAAATGGTCTGTTGTTTTTTTATGCAAATAAATAAAATTTACTTCATTTGTTTTTTGTTTGATCGATAAAGATTTAAAAAATTCTTTTAAAAAGAGAAGAATTTTACTTGCATTATTTTATTTAAATAAGATCATGTCCACATTTCCGAAGCTACTATTTTGAATTTCAAAATATTGATCCCGTGGCGAGCCCCTGAAAATTGAAGCGCATTTTTGAGCAGTTCTGTGCAATTAAAAAAATATTTGGATATGGGAATATCTATAAACGATTTTAAGATCCCAGGGATTTTTAAATCCAGAATTTCATGTAGAATCTGAAACTGAATGTTATTAGCATGGAAAAAAATTACTCCTCTCTAATTTAACATTAAGGCGAGTCAAATTTTAAGTCGACGTGGCTAGTAAAAATAAAAAAATTCATATTAATTTAAAAATTTTTTGCGAAGAAACCATATATTTCCGGTTCAATTGGGTCCTTCTGATTTTTAAAAATAGATATTCTTATCAAATAAATGTTTTTATATGTTACGCGAAGACAATAACAGATTTTCTTTAGTACATTTAATTTTACTTTTCTCTCTTATCTCTACTAGAATAAAAAAAGCGAAAATATCAAAAACAAAAAGGCATTATGTAATCTTAAGAAGAAACAAGAAAAACAGAAAAATAACACTGGTTTACAAATAAGGAAAAGTTGCTTTCCAACCCATTAGCCATTCCTAATGTAAAATCAATCGGTGATTCCAAAAATGTAGTTTTTTATTTTCTGTCACTCATTTTTCGAGATATTTCCTTCTGTAGTTTTTTGTACAAAAAAAAGTTGGTTCTACTTAATAGCATATATCTCCAGAACCAACAAGAATTAATAAAGAAATCATATAACAAACTAAAGCCTATGAAATTCCCTAAAAACAATGTTTACAACACTTTTCGGTTTAACTGTTAGTTCCGGCGAAATAAATTAAGTTTTTGAGGATTTTTCGTGTTTTTCAGAAAAATTTACAAAAAAAAAAAAAAACAAAACTAATCGCCAATTTTTTTAGAAATCAAAACTTAAAGCCTATACTTTTGAAAAAATAAGATATCTTTGAAGAATATCTGTTTTCAAAAGTAAAAGTTGTATTTAATTGAACGAAAGCATCCAAATTGAGTGATTGTCTATTTATGCATAAATAAATAACAAGTAAGAGATATTGTAATTATATAAAGTTTTTAATTTTATGTTCTTTTAATGATTTACATTGATTTTACATTGACTACATTATATTCAAAATGTGTTTCTCTGATGAGAAACCAACAGTAGTCGCCCATCCTTTCTGCTATCGATAGACAAGCGACTCTTTGGGATCGTACGGTCGACCGAAAGTATTAAATAAACCAGGAATGTCTTCGCGATAACAGACATTGTCTTTCTTAGTGTGTCTGAAAAAAGGGTTTTCACGATGTCTGTAGTATGTTACCTTAACATCGGGTCTCAAAAAGTTGAATTGTTGCATACGAGGAGCATGCAATTTCGATTATTCCTTTGACAGTTCCAAATCTCTTCTCCAATCATTCAGCTGCGCTTGCGATAAAAGGTGAGTTGTGCTTTCAGTTTTAAATACACTTCCTCCAGTGGTTCCTCCCGACTCCGCTGAATCGAAGGATTTTCGATTATTTTCACGTATTGAATCGGGTAAGTAGGTAATAGGTAAGTTGTTGGCCTTTGTAGTCTAGTGGAGAGTGTTCGAGACTATCAACTCAGAGGTCCCTGGTTCGAATCCAGGCTCGGGAATGGTTTTTTCACTTTCTTTGTTCTTTCCTACATTTAAGAATTATGGAAAACTAAAAATCCACAAATAAATTGTGGAAAATGTGGAATTAAAAGGACAGAACACAACTTAGGGCTGGAAATGCTTTCTGAGGTTAAGGCATAACACTAGCCTCGGTTAAAAGCAGTTAAAATTGTCTTTCACAGTTGTTTTGCGTAATCAACAATTCACGTATGGTTCCAATCAATTCCTCTAAATAATCTATCATTTTCCTTCCAGGTCAAAGACCAAACCTTGTTTGTATAAGGCCTTGTTTGTTGAAAAAAAAAATGGAACATCATCAGAATGAAAAACTGGAAATGAAACGGTCTTGTCAGTGCTATATATGTATAACGCGTTTGTGTCTTCCAACGCCAGTCACTTTGGCCAGACAAAAATAGCAATTGCTTAGGTGAAAAAACGGTCGTCTCCACAACATCCAAACATCAAATTTCATGTATCGTTTTTTGTCCGAGTTCCATTCAGACAATATTAGTTTGGACGATTGACACAAAATACTTAGCTTCCATGGTTCATCAATATTCTCAGCCGCAATATTAAAATAATGAAGATATGACGTTTGCAGTAAATTCGTCAAATTCATGGTGGAATAAAAAGGTATATGCATTTCGGAGAGGCAGACTGCCGAAACTGTCAAAACGCAGTTGACAGCTCATAGAAAATCTGAAAACGATGAGAAAGCGAACGAGAAATTGGCCGCATTCAGTAGAGTCAACTGTTGTGAACTATTGTTGTAGCAATAACTTAGAAAGTGATGTTTTCCTCTGAATATGTAGTTCTCTGAACGTTAAAAAAGTTGAAAATTATTTAAATTAATTTTGATGATTGTTTAATTATGTTAATAATTTAATTGCAAAGGTTTCCCAAGGGATTTTAACACAACAGTCAGTTACAGACTGTTGACTCCGCCGAATGCAGTCATTGATTTCCGTTTGTTCTCATTCGCAAAAAGCCCACTCTAACAATTTTGGATATGAGAAAGAGAACGAAATTCGAAATGCGATTGCTTTCTCTAGTTCTGCTATTGTCAAATTGAGTCGATTTTTTTCGAACGTAAAATCACCGCACACGTGCAGAAAATATTAAGATCGTTCTTACGCTGGAATTCTCGCAATCTTTTACTCATTTTATTTTGTAGTTTATTTTAATTATATTATTTTCTTTCTTTTGTTACAAATTGTGCGCTTCTTTTGTTTGCCAAGTTTTTGCTAGAATACTAGAATGTTTTTTCTACTATTTCTTGTATACAACTCGCCAGCGTTGCAGACATGGTACAATAAAACAAGGTAGGCGCATGACTAATTGTATCATCTTCTTATAGCCATTAGTGTAAAAACTAGGCGTTTCGTTTGACAGTATCGGCGGTTGCATTCTCAGTCATAAGCCTACTTGGTTTTATTGTACCATGAAAACTGAGGTCTTCCGTTTCGGCGGTGGCGCTCTCAGTCGTGAGCCAACCTGGTTTAATTATAGCATGTTGTTTGTACACGCTCAAAAATCTTGGACTAAATTCTAATAAATCCTGTATTGTATATATGACGACACCGAAACTGTTTTAAAATTTAATCAACGGTATATATTACAATTGATTTTTATTCTCTCATGGGACTTAATTTTAATACATGCTTGTATTAAAATATTTTTTACAAAAATAAAAAATTAATGAAACATGTGGGATTCAAACTCACTACCTTTAGGTTATAAGTTTTTGGCTCTACCAACTGCTCTATGAAGCCACATGTATAAAGAAATGATAAACATGCATAAGAACCGAAGCAAGCCGAACGCTGTTTTTAAAGACTAATCCAACCTGTATTAAATATTATTCCAGGTTTTATTAAAAAATGTCTAGTATTTTGAAGAGTTTGAATTCTAATAGAAAGAGTATTAAAAATTGCATGATTCCAACGATTGGATTAAAAGTTAGTCCAAGATTTTTGACCGTGTATTTTTTGTGATCTTTCTCAAAACATCTCATTTGAGATTTATGCCTTATGAACCATGGCACAATTATTGACAAGGTAGTAGTGTAGACTGGCTTTTTTCTCACGAGCGGCGATGGGTAGTTGTCAAAATTAGCTGTTCATGGAATTAATCAAAGAAAAGTGAAAAAATAAGTGACTACTTAAACATAGCTAGCCAACCGCAACAAACTAAAAATATTTCAATAAACTTCGCGAATAAATTTAATGAATCAAAGAAAAGTTAAAAATAAGCACAAGCTAGTCAACAGCAGCAAACTAAAACTACTTGAGCTATTTTTGACAACTACCAATCGCCAAAATACTTTCACGGCTACCTTGTCAAATAATTATACCATGTTATGAACAGCTATGGGCATGGAGCAAGCTACGGAGCATTGAGAGTAAACTCCTACACGGTAAGAAATCTTGGAATACATTATAATACAAGTTAAGTATACCAAAGATTTTTAATTCAAAATGTATTAAATTTAATACGCCTCAATTGATAACAACATTTTTAAATATACTTTGTTCTACATTTTAATACAGTTCAAATATTACAACGAAATTTTATACCCTTGGAATCAATTTGATACTATTGTGATGTTAAATTTAATTTTTAAGACATACTGTATTATATTTCAATACATTTATTTACTAAATTTTAATACATTTCAAATATTGCATAGATATTTTATAGCCTTTGGAATCAATTTGATACTATATATTCTATAATATTTAATTTTTAATACAAAATCAGTTTTAAAAATGAATACAAACTGAGCATTAAATTTCAATACTTTTTTTTTTATTTAAAATTAATTTTGATGTTTTGATGCCAGTATTTAATTTTAATACAATTTTGGTGTGGTCATATATGTAAGCCCAAAAGTATTAAAATTTATTCCAAAATTTCTAACCGTGAACGTAACGACGCAGACCGCAGCAACAAAGCAATGGAATGAAAATCAGTTCAGTGTTAAAAGAGACTGCAAGCTACACTCTAAAAACAATCAAGCGAGCAATTTTAAAAAATTTTATATTGTGTTCTGAAAAGTGCGCACATTTTTCATGAAACTATTTATAAATATTTTAAATAATTTTTTCAATACTGGGCAAGATTTGTTATTGAATAATAAACAAAATTTTCCTTCGTATTTTCACTAATTAAAAATATCTCTACTTCAGTTCACTTTTCTCATAAATTTCTTTCTTTCAGCTCCATGTATAAATATGAATTGGTCCGTTTTCTCTTCTACCATATTTAACTTTTTATTTTATATGTTTTACTGAATCATTGCCCACCTGCTAATAATTTACCTCAAATTTATGCCAATTGTGATAAAATTTTATCGATTAAACCTTTTTTATTTTTAAATTAGTTCAAATTTTTTTAGTATTAATTTCTGTAAACAATTTTCTCAGTGTAAAATTACAGAAGCTTTAAATGTAGATGGGCACCACTTATGAACTATAAAAATTGTTTAAAAAAATTATTTTACTTACAACAATCCTTACTTGTTATGTTCAATAAAATATACAATAAAATAAGGCGAAATGCATAAATAGACAATAACTCCATTTGGGTTATTTCGTTCAATTACGCACAACCTGAACCTGAAGTTTTTTTAGACTATTTTTAAATCAGGGGATCAGAAAATGACAAATATTTTAAATACAGTTTTTTACACATACAATAACAAACTTCTCTAAAAAAAACCTTATTCACGCCTTCTATGGTTTTATACCAGCAAACTGATGGAGCCTAGATAGATTCGTGATAAAGAAGTAAATAAAGAGTGCAACACCAAATCTTTGCAGAATCAATGTAGTCACTTTTTCGAACTTATGCTTTTTGCAAAACTGTAAAGGAAACATTGCTTTGAAAGACAAAAAGTACACATAATTCTGTTTTGATTAATTAGAAGTTTTGCTTATAAGCTTATCAACGCGGATGGACTGTTTCTGTTTGGCTGCAACCTTTCTGCAGACAACGGCAAACATCATAACGGAGTCGGGATATAGCTCGTAGGTCCAGTTTTCGACAATTTGTGTTCAAATATTTAATAACACGCACAACACAATTAATCAAAATTTGTTTGAAAGATTTATTTAGGGTTTGTTGATTAAACCACAGAGACTTTATTATACAGAGGTGTCAGTTTGAAGTTCGGTCAATTTACGTTGCACAAGCATCAAGATGATAGAAGAACAAAACTAAAAGAATTATACTTTTGCCTCAACAGTTATTTCATGCGCACCTATAGAAAAGTATAGGCACCGTCAAAACGAACGCTGAGGCAAAAGCATAATTATTTTTGTTTTTTCTTTTATCCTCCGGACGCTTGTACAACGAAACTTGAGTTCAAGGAGCATTCTGTATAATATAGTCTCTGTTATTAAACTCTTAACAGCACACGTCTTTTATACTCGTATATACATTTAGATGTTAATGTTTGTTTTGAGAAATGATGCGAAAGATCAGGGTTGCCACTTGTAAAATTCAATTAATATGATACCTGTAGTTATATCACATAATTTTTAAAATATGAGTAGCGCTTAGTTTTCTTAAGGCAGTATTCTAGTGTAGGAAATTGAGAAAATAAAAATTAATTATTTTTCGATAATTTTTATATTCAAAAATATCTCCTTAAAAAAATGTTTGAAATTCGAATTATTTTTAAGGATATAGCCATTTTAGTGACGTCAGTAAGACAGCCTGGAACCAAACTTAAAAATTCAAACGCGTTTTTCTCGAAACTACTTTTTCCAACACGTTTTACATGATATCTCAAGTTCTAATGGACCGATTAACTTAAAATTTGGTGTGAACCTTTTGCATATATCTCTCCCGAATCGTATGTCGCAAACCGTAAGGAATGTATCGAAAAGAAACTGCACACTTTTAAATGGTTATTTCTCGCAGTGTAAATATTTGTTTACATGTTTGAAGGTACCGTTAGATTTCCTATAGCGTCAACTATGCATGTAGGTTAAACCAAATATTTTACTCAATTAGTTTCCAAAATGCCGCGAATTGAAATAGAAGTTAGAAATAAAATTGTGCACACTTATTGCACAGAAAAGTTTATGTCGTACAGGAAACTAGCAAAACGGTATAAAGTATCCCCAAACGCGGTAAAAAATATAATTTTGAAATAAGGTGAACATTGCTCTACCGCCGACTTAAAAAAAATTGGACGAAAAAAAGGTGCAAGGGATCCAAAATTGGATTTAAAAGTTGTTGCCTTAATTCAAAAAAATCCTTCGATATCAGTGCGTGATTTGGCAAAAAAAGTGGGTACAAGTGCTTCAATGGTTCAACGAATCAAAAAGAGGAATAGTTTAAAAACCTACAAAAAACAAAAAGTGCCAAAAAAAACCGAAAAACAAAAAATATGTGGAAAAAGCAGGTGCAGAAAATTATACGAGCGGCTCAATAAGGAAAAAATAAACTGTATAATAATGGACGACGAAACCTACGCAAAAATGGATTCCAGAGTTTTACCAGGGCTGAAATATTATACAAAAATAAAAGGCAGTAGTGTAGAAGACTCAGTGAAGGTTATCGAAATTAATAAATTTGAAGAAAAAGTCCTTGTTTGGCAGGCAATCTGTACTTGTGGCTTTAAAACACAATCTTTTTTCACTAAAGGCACAATTAATGGTGAAGTGTACCGAAAAGAGTGTCTTCAGAAACGGTTACTGCCATTAGTTAAGAAGCACCAAGTACCCACAATTTTTTGGCCCGATCTTGCAACGGCACACTACGCCAAATTGACTCAGGATTGGCTGCAGATAAACGGTGTCAAGTTCGTAGAAAAAAACGAAAATCCCCCAAATGCACCCGAACTAAGACCAATTGAGAGGTATTGGGCATTGATAAAGGCTTACCTAAGGAAGAAAGGATGTGTAGCCTCAAACCTTAAAGAATTTAAAAAAAATTGGAACGCTGCAGCTAGAAGTGTCGGTTCGAAAGTTGTGCAGAATTTAATGGAAGGTGTTAATAGAAAACTAAGGCAGCAAATAAGGAGTTAATTTTAATAAATATTAAATATTGTTATTAGAATGTAGATTATTTTTAGATACACAATAAAAAAAAAAAATATTAATAAAATGTTCCTACTATCTTAAAATTAAAAAATAGAGTGTGCAGTTTCTTTTCGATACAGTCCTTATGTCGTAAGATTAAAAAATAAATAACATTTTAAAAACCTTGAATGAGTCTTTTTGGTGGTATATTGTTTCATTAGCATTTTTATGAAAATTTCTTTTTTTTTACTGAAATTTTCAGTCACATTTTTCATAGCCTTCGCAAAAAATTTGTTATCTTTTTAATATAGTGTTGTGTTAAGGCATCAATTTAAAGATTAACACACAATTTTAGGTTGGGATTCACACTATTGCTATTTTTAAAGAATTTTAAAAGAAATGACTACAAAAGATTTCTTATTTTTACACCGAAAATTTCATATTTTCAAATATTTTAAGAGTTTTTACAACATATAAAATGTTTGGTTTTATAAATTTTTGACTTTATTTGAATACTAACAAGCGCGTCGGAAGCGAATTTCATCTGGGGGGGCAGTACAAATGGGGGGCAGTACAAATGGTGGTGCAAAAAAAGTTCACCAAAATTTCTTCACATGAAACATGAAGAAGAGAGAAAGAAGAGGAAAATATATAATACAAAAATATTATCGTTGTAAAAAAACTGATATTTTGAATAACTTTTCCTTTTAAATTGTTTATCTAGCTAAAAAAGTGCGGGGGCAACTGCCCCCCTTTCCCATCCGCTTCCTTTCCCCCCGCTTCTAATAGATTTTTTTGAATAATAACATGTATCATTTCGGATATTCATGGGTATTAACATCATAATATGGAATTACCGGTATAAAACTGGAAAATTTTTTTAAAAAAAATCCTTAAAAGTAGCAATCGCTGGAATCCGAACCTGAAATTGTATGTTAGCCTTTAAAATTTATGTCTTAATACGACACTATAATAAAGAGATAAAAAATTTCTTGAGAAGACTAAATACACCACAAAAAGACCCATTCAAGGTCTTTAGAATATATTACAAGTTTTTTTTTCATACAACTTACGTTTTCAAAGTTACAGCTATTTGAAAACATGCACTAATTGTATTTGTTTAAATTTTTTGAAATTTTTCAACGTGTATATCTTTAAAAAAATTTTTTATATAAAAAAAAAGTGCGCTGATATAATACTTTTCCGGAGAACTATCTACCTAGAGAGTTTAAAAATTTTCAAAAATAGTGATGTCAGAAACTTGGGCGTGGACATGAAAAATAATAAGTCCATATTTTCCGAAATATTACGACTTAACACAAAAACTCGGTTAACTATGCAAGCTTATTTTTTTCTTGCTCAAAAATTAATGTTTACAAATTATTTATTAACATGCAAATTTATGTTTTGAATTTAGCGCTAGAAAGTGAATATCTTGCCCCATTGTGCGATGTCGCATTTTGGCCAAAATGCCGACGAACAGACTGGCGTTCGTCGGGTTGCCACAAAATGCCGATGTGGCGAGCAGCAACGAGTATAAAACGCCGAACACCAAATGAAATTGAAATCATTCTGAAGCGCACTCGTACGCAGAACGGATGTAGAAAGAGCACAAAAGCAAAGTAGAATCAAGACGAAAGCAGAAAACGTGCTACAGAGCAATAAAAATAAACGTGCATTAAAACAGAAGCAAGTAAAGCGTGTCGCGTGCCTGAACTCGTGTAAAAAAAATCATCAACAACAAAAGAGAAAAACAAAAACATTAACTTGGCTTATAACGGTAACGGATAGTGTGCGGATGTCCTGATAGTTTGTTCTTTAGTTTTCCTGATAAACTAGTACATACATAATTGTTATTGTTGTGCGGGTGTCGGGATTTGTCGGTGTTTGTTGGAGTGTGTGTGTGTGTGTGCTTGTTTGTGTGGAAATTTGGCCAATATTTTAAAAGCTGCCGACCCACAACGAACAGACACACAGACTATGCGACTCTCTGTCTGTTGTTTACATTTGACAGCAGAACGTCGAAAAGTTTTCCTTATTTTTACACGTTTTTTTCGGCATGTGATTTGTTTGTTGTTTTGTTTTTATTTTTTTTGTTTATTACAGGCAGTTACCGTACTGATCCTTGGAGTGCAATCAATTATTTTATAGCCAATATTTAGGATACCAAAGCGTCGGTAGTTCTTTTATCTTGTTATGAATTTTTTTTGTGTGTCTGTTTGTGACAAACAACTCGTAACGCTGTAACGCCAACTCCGCTGACTTCCGTTTTGTATTTAAAAAACTTTCGGTGACTTCCGGTTGTCGCTTTTATTGTCCTTGATTATGCATTGTTTGCTTTTGAAGTTGTGAGAAACGCATGTGCTTTATTAGCGGTAACTTATTTTTAGGCGTCCTCAATATCATCGCTAACGGTAATTTTGGTGTTTAATGATAAAGTGTGTGAGTGCCAAGAATTTGATAAAATGACACAAGTTATATCAACAACAACAACAACATCAACAACAACAAAAAAGTGTAAAAGCACGCCCGACGCTATGCGTAGAGGTGGTGGCGGTGGCGGTGGCGGTGGCGGTGGCACCAAAATGAGCTGCTATTCTTGCCTCTTCCTAATGCTGCTGACGCTTTCGCCGTATTTCATTCTGGCTAACCGTAAGTCAACTCTTTTACCTAATTTATTGTATTTTTTAGTAAGTTTTTTGGGGTTGTTGGTTGCACTGCTTCCAGCGACAGACACAAAACCCAACCAACAACCACCACCTACCTTCATTAATTTTTCGACTTTTGCTGATTTCTGCTGTATTTTTTAATTTGTGCCACAGCACATCCTGTTCGTCCTTGTCCTTGTCTTCGTCGTTGTTGACTCATGTTTGTCGGTCACGCCTTTGAATAATCAACCCGAACGTGGATTTTGCCGTCTGGAATCGCAATGAAGAAAGTTTTGTCGTTTTTACTTATTGTTGCGACATTTTTGACTTTTACTCTGATTTTATTCATTTTATTTGTTTTTAATTTCTTATTCTTCACAACCCGTACCTCCATGCTTTGCTTGTTCTTAACAAAACAATGGAAATAACAGCTAATTGCTTTGTTTTGTTATTTTTGTTTTTCTTTTCAACTCGATAATAAAGAAACATCTAGGCAAATATAGACCCTTTTGTTGGGAGTAGCTTTGTTTAAATTAAAGCTTTGTAATTTCTTTTCTTCTAAGTTATTAAAGCAAACATTGCTTTTGCTTGTTGTTGAATTGTTATGCGTAAAATAAAATCTTATTATTTATGTTGCCATCGTTCCTTTTGAGACACCTTTTTTCTTTCCACCAATGTTATTTCTTTTTCTTATCCTCGTCATGGCAAACTGTTGCTGGCTGCTTCAATGCAATTAATGAAATTCCGCTGAGTTGTAGAATTGAGCCGGAATAATTGAATTTTTTTACAATTGATGACACGCATAACTGAAAAAATACAACTATTCCGCAGAATTTGGAAATTTTACTATATTCAAGTTATGAAATTTGGATTGAGATAATAGCAATAATTTAGAAGAGACCAAAAATAATTGTTTTAAAGGCTATCTGTGAGAATATTAGATCTACACATGCAATAAGATATGTAGTGGCTCATAGCTTATTTTATCGATACTTTTTTTTTTTGGAAATTCAACAAGGATGTTGTTAGATATAAAAAATTTTAAACGCTATTTAAAAAACAAATATCTGAAATATTTATTAAAAATTTAATTTATTAATAAGCAATTTAATTATAAGCAATATAATTTATTAAAAAACAAATATTTTGTTTAAAAACTTTAGAGTAAAAAATTAAAAATATTGCTATATTTCATCTATCTATTTTATGCACTTTGTATGTGTCTAAAAACTTGTTCCTTACATGCTTTTGATATTTAGTTTCAGTACTTAGTATGGTAGTCCTTAGCTATTATAACAGCATCTAATCTCGCCTTTTTGGCATCTAATCTCGCAATTTTTTGTTATTTCTGGTACAGTTTGGCTTCACTCTTCTAAAATAGTGTTTTTTAGTTATTCCTTGCTTGATTTCAGATCTCTCCTGATGTTGTTGATTACAAAATCTCAATGACATTCATATCGAGATTTTAAGCCAGTGGTGCATTTAAATGCTGATAATTCCATATTAAGCCCTATTCACACTGCGTTG
The DNA here is from genome assembly GCA_963920525.1 of Dichetophora obliterata. Lineage (NCBI taxonomy): Eukaryota > Metazoa > Arthropoda > Insecta > Diptera > Sciomyzidae > Dichetophora > Dichetophora obliterata. The sequence goes on along the minus strand of OY986439.1, from coordinate 87,844,926 downwards.
AATGGGTAATGGATCCAAAGAGAAGTTATGGAAGAGAAAAATTTCTGCAAATTTCCACTCTTTTCAAATACAGTCTGTCTGGTAAGAACGTGATCGGCATAACTCTTAAACCCTTTGCCCAATTTTTTGGAAAGGAAAAGCTTTTTATTGCCTATTCAATTGGCTAATGTGCAATTTATTTAATAAAATGTGCAGTCGCCCCTTTTATAAATAATAGCTTCACATCTACGTGGCATACTTTGAACTAGTTTATGAGAAAATTCCCGTGGTAGCTCCCGCCAAATTTTTTATAATATTGCGGATGAAATGTTTAGCGGTCCAGATACGTTTCTTTTTGAGCTTTTCATTCATAATTGCCAAGACGTTTTCGATGGTGTTCACATCTGGAGACTGTGAAGGTCAATTCAACACTTCGACACTATTTTTCTCTTTCCACTCTTTGCACAAACGACTTCGATGTTTGGGGTCGTTGTCTTCTTGCAAGATCCAGGTAACTCTTTTTCTTTCAAACATTGAATCATCTGATTGCAAAAGTGATTTCTGGTATATTTTGGCCATCAGGTCAGCGCTGAAATTGGCGGTGAATATGTTAAGGCGTCCAAAGCCCTGTTCTGAAAAGCATCCCCAGACATGAACTTTTACCGGGTGTTTGACAGTTCGCTGAATTAATCTAGGGGGTTGGAATTAGTTTTAAAGGTTTTCTAAGAGATGGCGTAACTATCAATAGATCGCATCGGGCACACCTGTGACTATATTCATTTCAAAGCACATTGTCTAAGCTTCATTTTTCAGTATGTGTCATTCCACTGAAGTGTAAACAACATATATTTTTTTCTCTGTAAACATGTCGACTTTCGTTCCAACAAAGCGCAATTTGCGGGAAGGTTTACTTTTGTGCTTCCATTTGAAGAAAAAAGCGGTTGAAGCACAACGCACGCTTACTGAGGCTTACGGGGACTATGCTCCATCGATTTCTACTTGTGAGTACTGGTTCCGTCGGTTTAAAAGTGGTGATTATGATACGGAAGACAAAGAGCGTCCGGGCCAGCCGAAAAAGTTTGAAGATGAGGAATTGGAGGCTTTGCTCGATGAAGACCCGTGTCAAACCCTTCAAGAATTGTCAGAATCATTGGGAGTCGACTTATCAACGGTCGGCAAACGCTTGAAGGCCATGGGAATGATTCAAAAGCAAGGAAATTGGGTGCCGTACCAGTTGAAGCCGAGAGACGTTGAACGGCGATTTTGCATGTGCGAACAATTGCTTCAACGGCATAAAAGGAAGAGTTTTTTGCATCGTATTGTCACTGGCGATGAAAAGTGGATCCATTACGATAATCCTAAGCGAAAAAAATCGTGGGGACCACCCGGCCATGCATCAACATCGAGGGCCAAGCCGAATATTCATGGCGCCAAGCTTATGCTGTGTATTTGGTGGGATCAGAAGGGTGTCGTGTACTATGAGCTGCTAAAACCTAACGAAACCATCACTGGGGAACGCTACCAACAACAATTGATGCAATTGAGCCGAGCATTAAAGGTTAAACGGCCGGAATATGCCAAAAGACACGACAAAGTGGTTTTTCAACATGACAACGCACGGCCACATGTTGCAAGAACCGTCAAGGAAACGTTGGAGGCGCTGAATTGGGATGTGCTACCCCACCCGCCTTATAGCCCAGACATAGCCCCTTCCGACTACCACCTATTCAGATCGATGACGCATGGCTTGGCTGAGCAGCGCTTCACTTGTTACGAGGATACCAAAAAATGGGTCGATTCGTGGATTGCCTCAAAAGACGAATCGTTCTTCCGGCGCGGAATCCATATGCTGCCAGAAAGATGGGAAAATGTTGTAGCTAACGATGGACAATACTTTGAATAATATACATTGTACCGTTTTTTCTAAATAAATGCTCAAAAACCTTTAAAATTAATTCCAACCCCCAATACTAATTCCAGTACACGAAGATTTATCCAGAAGATTCATCCGTAAATATAACATTGCTCCAACCACGATGCTTGTTTGCAGTCGCCAAGCAAGTCTTTTTTACACGTGAATTGGTGTAAGTATAGGTTTTTTCAAAGTGCTGCGATATTTAAAGCTATTTGCTCGCAAACTTTCTCAGACAGCATCTATGGACAAATTTACTCCCTTTTTTTTGCAAAAGTAGCTTTGTCCAGGGAAATCATCGACATTTTTACACATATAAAGCGGTTAACCCACTTTTCACAAACGCCTTTAATTTGTTCGTAAATTTTGCTGCCGATAATCGGGACATTTTCGGTCCCAAATGCAGAACTCGTATTAATATTATACACCTCCACTTGAAAGCACAAACTTAATTAAACTGTCTAATGTATTGCGTACTGAAGCAACCTTTTCTCGTTATTTTTGCATATTTCGTTCACGCATAACGGTAAATCACGAAAAATTCCGCCGATTTCGTTCTAACCAGAGAGACTGTAATTAAATTTTATTTTTTATATGAAATAAAATAATATATGTATATTTATATTTTTTACATAAATTATCACATGTTATTATTTCATCACTAAAAATAAAGGCTTTGGCCCTAAGTAATAAACAAATTCTAACTCAAATCTTTCTTAAATTCGACTTTAGTTTCAAATTGGTAGTAATAAAAAAAATTAAATTCAAAAATTCACTTCTAAAATAGAAAACTGCTAGTTTTGGCTCGCCGCGTTTTAAGTCACTTTTAAGGTGAAAATTAAAATTATTTTATTGAAAATGGATGAAGAACGTTTTTTTCGTGATTTTGAAATAATTAGTGATACTTTAAATACCAGGGCAAGGAAAAACTATAAAAGCCGTTTAAATGCCTTGGAATATTATAGTGCCACAGAATTTTAAAAAAAACTATAGGTAAAGCATGGTGTTATACATTTAATTATTTAAACTAATTAAACCATTATCAGATTTGACTAAGAAACCATTCGTTTTATTAAGGATTTGATTGAAGATGAAATTAAGCATTCGAGTAATAAAGGATCCTCCATCCCACCACTTGCGATGGTTTGCATAACCTTAAGACATCTTGCTAAGGGAAGCTATCAGCTGGATTCCGGTAAGACTCAAGTATATTTTCCTATTTTCTGTCGGTAAAATGCACGTAATTTTAGCTGATACGCATGGAGTGAGTCAAAAAACGGCTAGCACAGTCATTCGAAAAGTGGTCAACGCCTTGGCATCCAAACTTCCTTGCTTTGTAAATTTTCCGGATACAATTCAAGAATTGAGCAAGATAAAAAAAGGATTTTTCGAAAAATTTGGGTTTCCTCAATGTCTGGGTGCTACAGACTGCACCCATATAAAAATTAAAAGCCCTGGCGGCGAAGTTGGAGCACGCTACCGTTGTAGGAAAGGTTTTTACTCCCTACATGTGCAGATGTTAGTGGATTCCAACAGCAGAAAATAAAAAACTGTTTCAGATCCTGTTTTAATGGTTTTCATTGCCATTTATATGCCGCGAAAAATTCTGTGGCTGCAATAGCAGTTCTTTGGAACATTGCTAAAGAGAGGGGTTGCTCCTTAACCGAAGATTCGTTTGAAATCTGTACGAAAAGTTTCATCTTAAAATACATAGCATTGGCTAACTCGTATCCTTTTTTAGTAGATGAGAGACAAACAAGCGAAGCAAATTTTAGCACAACAGAAGATCATAACGATCAAAGAGGGCGCCAGTTCAGAAGCAGTAAACAGTAAATCTTTATTACATTTGAAAAACCTTTACATAAAGAAAAATTCTAAAATAAATTGCTTCAATTAGTAAGGAATATAAAACCAAGCTTAACCCATTTTTGGCCGCTACTAGTTCCATTAGAGCTAGAAATTTTAAATTTCACATTTCGTCTGCTGTAAGCTAATGGGAGGAAATTTAAAATAGCATATTTGGAAAAGCTTCTAGTTTTCCGGAAAAATACCAGCCATTCTTCCTTGTTAGCGTTGCAAGCTTATGCAAATACATAAAATACCCTTTCACTTCGTGTGAGGTGTATATAAAAAAAGCTGCGATGATGGAGTGTATAACTTAGCTCAGTAAACTTAAGAATGAAACCCGCCATACAGAGAAATAACTGAACAAAGATATATATATATTAATAAATGTTAATTTTATTTAAAGTATAATTTGTACTTTTAGTTCTTTGTATTGTTCCTTAAAAATACAGGGCGCATAGCATAAGAACGCATTACTTCATGGATGAGGTAGGACCTATCGAGCTCTTGATTATATTTGTTGATTTCGAATTTGCATATTAAGCATTTCTAATTTTTTCAATTTAATTTCTTTTTTAATTTTAAATAATTCTTTTTCATTGGCAATTTCAACTTCAATTTGTTCCAATCTCTTTTTAAAACATCAGAACTAGTTTTTGGTTTTCTTTTGATTACATTTTTTGGAAAGAGTTTTTTCACCAACGACTCCGCTGGTGTTAATGCCACCAATAATAAAGTCACTGTCAGCGCTATCGCAAAAAGCACTAACATCCTCAACAACTGCCCGACTGATTCCAGCATTTCTGCTACAAGCACTTTTGCCACTGCTACCTGAGCCATTGTTAGCTCTATCCACGCCAGCTCCACTTGTCGAAGCAGCACCACCACCCTCTTCTGCAGCATCACTTCTTGCAGCAGCACCCAGACCTCCTCCTTCAGCACCACTTCTTGCAGCACCACCACGTCTTGCAGCCGCATTACAACGTGCACCACCGTCACCTGCAGCCTTTATAGCACCACTGTAATGCGAATCGCTATCAAATGGAGCATCGTCATCCTCAAAATCTAGCGGCAATAATTCTTGTATGGCGTAATCTAGTTCATCTGGTTCTTTTGACTCAGGGCCGCCACCAGTTGCAGAGACTGCTCTTTTGAAAGACGAAATATTTGTGCGTGCTGACGTTTTCATCTTATTCCACTGAGCCTTTAACTTGGGAATGGATGAATCGACTCCATTGCATTTCATTTCCTTCGCAATATGATTCCAAGCGTCATTTTTCTTCGCAATCATTTGTATGTTGTTTGCTTTTGAATCAACAATCTCAACAATTGGAGTGATGACCTTCTTGAGGAATTCTTTCTCCTCCCATGTCCAGTTGCGATCTCTTCCTCGTTTCTATAGTTATTAATTAAACTAAATAAACAATAATTAACTTGGAAAAAATGAGAAACTAACATTTGAATTGTCCATAGCGCATAAAATATTAAAAATCAGCTGTTAAAACCGCACGTTCAGTGACAGATTTCAAGACCAATTCACAATAGCTGCACTGAAGTCAAACTTTGTTAAATTTGCATTATTACTACGAAACCTTAGAAGCAACTTAGAGTAGCCTAACTAAATTCGAATTAAGGAGTGACTTTTTCAGTTTCTATTACTAAGAGCCTTTGTTTTTTATCAAACTACAAAATTTACGGTTGTTATTCACTTCATAGTAAAATTCTAGGGTTTCCTATTTTTGAAAATCTATTGACCACATCCTCTTGATTCAAAGGCAATGCTAAGACAACTAATCTTTTTTCAAGCATTGTAGTTCGGAACCAAGTTTTAATGCAACGTAATGATGAAAAATTACGTTCAGCGCTTGAATTGGTCACTCAGAGACAATTATGCTTTCCCTTAGAAAGCAAGAAATAAAACGCAGAATTTTTTCTAATCAGTTGCAAATACGTGAAAGCAAATTTTTGACGCTACTCTTTGTGTGCTTTTTATTTTCTGTCCTTACCCTAGCTCTTAGTAGATGGCACTTGATTGATGAAAGATATCTGGTTGCTGAGCTGGTGCATAGTCAGTGGCGGATTTAACTAGGCCCGACACTGGCGCCGCCTCTAACATATTACATTTTTTTTCATCAAAAATTATGAAATTGTATTTTTCATTTTTACACACAATGACATAGTAAGGGTATTCATCTAAACGGGCAAATTTACCAATTATACAATTTTGAATGGTAGCCTTCTCTTTTTTGTGACATTTTGACAATTGAAAAAAATGTCAGTAATAAAAAAAAAAATAGCCGAAAGAAAGCGAAAAAAGCAAATTAATAAAATTATTTAAAGAAAAACATGATTTTTTGTCTTTCAAAATAGTTAAAAACACAGATTTAGAAAAAAAAACGCGCTGACTTCGGATTTAAACAATTACAAAGCAAGTTTTCTTGACGATTTGGTCGCGCATACTTATTAGGCTTGTGGAAAAGGTTTTTCATATGATTTCTGACAGCTCATTTGCGAGGGTGGAAAAATGCACAGTTTGCACAGTGTGCTAGGGTTTTGCTTGTTTAGACCCTTAATAATTTATACAAAATAATAAAAATAAAGAGTTTATTATGCGCTCGTGCGCTATCATTTTTAACATCCTCATAACAAAATCAAGCTCCATGGTTGGTTTCATTACGTTGAACACCAAAAACTTCAGAGATCCGCACACTTTATGTGTCACTTGTGTGCAGTATTACTGAATTTTGATCGATTATTTGGAACCTTTTCTATGTCGAACATTCAAATCGCATTGAAAAAATCTAAAGGAATATAACAGGGTATGTGCTCAAAAAGATGCAATGGCCAGATGGTCTTCCATATGACAATGTTCGACGTAAGCTTCTTGGGCTACAATCTTTAAAGGATAGAAGGTTATGTTCTTCACTTTTATTCGTTTACAACATTTTAGTCAGTAAAACTTAATCTATCGAATTATCGAACTATATCGTCCTGTATGCTCTTCCAAGGAATCTTAGAAATACAAGATTATTAGAGGCGAGGTTTCATAGAACTAATTATGCTCAAAATGAACCTATTAACAGGTGTATTAGTCTGTGTAATAGCTTTTCTGATATACTAGATTTTAATTTACCGGAAAACCGATTTAAGCTTAATCTATTTATGTTGTTTAAGTAAAGTACTTAGCTATGTATAATTATATTGGTTTTGATGAACTGTATAATCTGTAAGATTTCAATATCAGAAGACTGAAATAAATAAATAAACTTAGTTTTTGTCCTAGATATATTTCAATATTTAATAAGGAGAGTGCATTTAATCATGCATTTAATCGCATTCATAGTTGCCCGTAAAAAGTTTTTAACTCGTTTTATAGTTAATAGTTTTTAACTCGGTCAAACGCCTTTAAAATATCAAGAGCAACAACCTTGTTCTCTCCGAAAAAGTGAACGTAACTGAAGTGTAAGGTCACCAGTAGGCCTTAAAAAAACCATATTGAGGGTCACTGAGCAGTTGGTTGTGCTCCAGATAGTTCATAATGTTAAAGTTTATTGCTCTCTAAATAGTTTTGAAAAGTGTAGAGCATATCACATTGGGTCGGTAGCTTGCATGGCTCGTGGCATCGACTTTTTTAGGTACTGGCTGGACATTTTTGACCCTAACTTCCAACAAGATGGAAATACATACTCCTGGAGGAGATGTTGAAAAGGTTTCGCAAAGGCCGAGCCAGCGAAGAAGCGAGGTCCATCAGAACCAGAAGCTTTGTTTATGTTGAGATTTGTCAGGATCCTTTTAACTAGGGCTTCCAATTTCGGGACTCAAAACCAATTTTGGGATTTCGGGATTGATAATTAAGAATCCTAGGATCCCGGATTAGTCCCGCAATTTGAAAAACAGATAAAAAGTAAGTAAAAAAAAGAAGAATTCGTGAGCAAGGTATGGTTTTTAAAAAAATATCCTTTTTCCGGGATTTTTGAGATCCTGGAATTTTGTTAAATTTTCAACAAAAAATTATACAAAAATATATTTATATAAAATTATTATAATTTAAAATAAAAATTTATAAAAGTATACTTCAGGAAGAGTTTACTGTAAAAATGCTCTTCATCTTCTAATAATTTTTTTATTATCACCACTGCTGCAAAAACACTACACATGCCGTCCATTCGAAGTTTTTTAGCTTAATCCTTTCATTGGAATTGCCCATTACATTGGACACACCAGAAAATATCTCTTATTAATAATATGATTTTTTCTTCGACCTCTTAATTTATGATTTTGAGTTTCATTTAGGCTAAAGGTCACTTTTTGAATAAACGGCGAAATCGAGGGTGCTGCAATTTATTTTAAGGCAATATCTGTTAATTTTGTCACAGTGACCTCTACCAAAAATGTTAAGTGCTATACTTTATGTCTAATGTTTAATATTGTCCTTGATGATGAACTCCGACTCAGATGTATTTTCGATTTTATGCCGAACAGAAGCAACAAAATTTGTTATTTTAGGTCGTTATAAGTTGTGCTAAAAAAATAGTTTTAGGTGTTAATGTAAAAAGCATTATAATATTTTTCATTCATACTTTCACACTTTTTGCACTCTCTATGCACAAATTTTCAGATAAATCCGGTTTTTCAAACATATTTTAACACATTATAATGTATTATAATACAACTTTAGAATGGTTTTATCCATATATTGGATAACCTGGCAAAAGGTAAACAGCGCAGGTAAAAACCAGTTGGATGATTTTTTTAATTTTTTAGGGTTAATGAGGTTAAACAACATGTGGGATCGTTTAGCCGCAAAGCTTAATTTGAAGTTATTAAGCCATCACACCAGGCTTGACAGCACGTAGTATCGTCTGAACCCGCCTTATAAAGCAATTTTTAAACGTTTTATTTTAAATAATACAATTACGGTATTCACAAGGTATGCTATCATGTCATATTATCCTAAAATTTTACAACAAATATTTACAAGATAAATAAATGCAAATAAGAAACATCTGTTTGACTACGACACTTCAATGAACATAGCTTTCAGAGTTGTAATATATAAGTACTTTTTTATATGGAAGACAACAATAAAATGTTTAAACTAGTGTAAAATCTTATGACAATATGACATTATGATATTATAGCACACTTTGTGAATACCCTAATTGATTATTAAAAATAAAATTCCTATTTCCTATTCCTATTTTTATAATTAATTTTTAAAAAGTCTTTAAAATTGTCAGTAGACAAACTATTTTTGTTGTGTTATTTTTAAGACTTGGTCCTTTTTTATATTATTCTTAAGTTTTGCCTTTTATGCAAAATAAATATTTTAAAAAATAATTTTTTGCGTTTCGTTGCTATTTAAATGTGTAAAACATTTTTCTATTTCCAAAAAGTTATTCTTTCCGGTTATTCAATAACTTTTAGTTTAAAATAGATTTCAGTTTTTCACGTACCTTTTACTGTAAAAAAACCAGATCTTTCAATTATAAAAATTATTTAAAACATTTTTTAGCACGGTTGCAGTCCCGGGACTAATCCCGGGATCCCAGAATTGAAATTTTTAGTCCCGAAAATCGCGGGATCGCCAAAATAACCCGAAATTTCAGGCCCTTCTCATGGCTTCATCTGGCGAATATGGTGCTTGTTGAACGATATTGACATTGTTTCTGGTCAAATAATCGCATACAATGCGTGATGGGTAATGTGGTACATTATCGTGGTGCAAAAACTATGAAATTTTTTTTCTAGTTCTGGCCTCTTTCGCCGAACATTCTCGTGCAAACGCTTTAAAACACTCAAATAATATTGAACTTTGACCGATTGACCTTGCGGAAGTAAATCCGAGTGCACGAAACCTAATGAATCGAAGAAAACAGTAAACATCACCTTAATCTTTGAACGACTTTGCAGCTCATCTGGAAAGCGCCACTGTGCAGATTGTTGAGCTATTGTGACGTCATAATCATACACTCAAGTCACATCACCAGTAATGAAGCGTTGCATGTCTGTATTGTCCATAAAAAGCATCTAATGAGCGACAGTTTTGCGAAACTCAATAGGGGTATTCACACTGACTTTGGTAGTTGGGTATGGGTAGATTGAGTACTTTTGATTACTGCGAGCACCCTAAATCGCAATTGAGTACTTTGTAACATAGTTTTGGGCAGTGCTGCATGTTTGTTTGATCTCCCCGGCTTATGTAGCTGACGAGAGATGAGTGACAGCTGGAAGAGGGTTGCCACCAAATCATTTTTTGTCACTTTATGTGCAAAAAATAAGGCCATTAATTGGGCGTACAAAAATTGTTTTATCTTATCATTTACTAGTAATCCAGGGGAAAACGTTTTCCTGTCACAGACCGGCTTACTGCCACATAAGAATTTTCATGCCAATCGGAAAAAAATTTAATAGGGCTATTCCCGATTACGGGCAAATAGCGTGGCATCGTGGCATTTGCAAAATATGATGGCAAATATTTTCAACACAACAACAAAATGTACAGATTTGCATTTGCCCGACTGTGTCAAATTTGCAACACTAAAATCGCATTGCAAACAGTCGAGCATGGGCAAAACTTGTTTGCCAATCAATCAGCTGTCACATTTTAACCAAACGCCGCTAATAAAACAAAATTAACAGACTCTGATATGGAACTGACTGTGATAAATAATGCACTTTGATAAATAGTAATGAAAAACACCACAAATACTGTTCGTGTTGTTTTTTTTTTTCCTCCAAAACAGCTGTGAGTTTTGTTTGCAACAGTGTTCTAAAAAGTGTGCTCACAGTTGATGGCAAATATTTGGTAGGGCATACATTTGCAAAGCTATTTGCCCGTAACTGGGAATAGCCCTAATATTTTGTATATCTGCACTGGCATAACTGTAGTGCGACTACACCCATTTTTGGTTCAGTTTTCGCAAGTAACTATATGCACTAATTTACCAAATTTTAGTCTAATACGAACGAAACCGTTCGAAATATAGCATTTTTATTGATTTGTGGAGGTAAAAGGGGGTGTGATTTTTTTACTAACCGAGATATTAACTTTATTAACCGAGATATTAACAGATATTGTAAATTTGTAAATTGTAAACAGATATAGTATAGTTTTGGCAGTGCTGCATGTTTGTTTGATCTCCCCGGCTTATGTAGCTAACGAGAGATGAGTGACAGCTGGAAGAGGGCTGCCACCAAATCATTTTTTGTCATTTTTTATCATTTTATGTGCAAAAAGTTTAGGCCATTAATTGGGCGTAAAAAAAGGTATTTTATCTTATCATTTACTAGTAATCCAGGGAAAAACGTTTTCCTGTCACAGACCGGCTTACTGCCACATAAGAATTTTCATGCCAATCGGAAAAAAATTTAATATTTTGTATATCTGAACTGGCATAACTGTAGTGCGACTACACCCATTTTTGGTTCAGTTTTCGCAAGTAACTATATGCACTAATTTACCAAATTTTAGTCTAATACGAACGAAACCGTTCGAAATATAGCATTTTTATTGATTTGTGGCGGTAAAAGGGGGTGTGATTTTTTTACTAACCGAGATATTAACTTTATTAACCGAGATATTAACAAATATTGTTAATTTGATTGCCTTAGTTTTTACCGTTCCTGAGATTTTGGGAGACACCACACGAACGATTTTTTGTATATAGAAGGGCGGTTAAAGTAGGCGTTGCAAAATTTATATATCTAGTGACCACGACTTGGTCTCATAGCAAACATGAACCAAGTTTCATTATAAAAACATGCACAACTCAGGAATTATAATTTCAAAAATGTAGGCGTAGTTATATTTCGACCACGCCCATTTTTTTGAATTGTCAATAGTAGCCATATGAACTAAATAACAAAATTTTACTCCAATACAGGGACCGAAAATAACTGTTATTTTACAATTTTCAGATGAAAAAGGCATAACGAAAACGTTGCCAGAGGACTTTTTTAAATATACCATTATTATCGTAGTGCCAGCAGCTTCGCGAATATTAAACGCCTTTTAAATTTTTGGCTGTTACTATTAAAATTAAAATTAACTGTTTTTGCCTTTTATTTTTTCGGGTAAAAATAACTGTTACTTTTTACTTTTATTTTTTAGGTCAAAAATAACAGTTATTTTGTGCATTTTATTTTTTCGGTCAGAAATATCAGGCAATTTGTATTTTTTCAAAGGCCAAATAAAAATTTTTAAAAACTAAAAAGTTTTATAGCTCAAAATGTACGCGCTGATTAGACGATAGAAATTGCATACAACTTTTTTTTGCCTTTAAAAAATTCGAATTTCCTGATATATTTGACCGAAAAAATAAAAGGCACAAAATAACTGTTATTTTTTACCAAAAAAATAAAAGTCAAAAGTAACAGTTATTTTTGCCCGAAAAAATAAAAGGCATAAAATAACTAATATTTTTGTCGGAAAAAATAAAAGTTAAATGATAACTGTTAATGTCTGACTTTTTTGATAAAAACCATAACCGGTTCGGTCCCTGCTCCAATACAACCGATTTCGTCTGAAATATAGGGTTTTTATTAATTTGTGGGCGGAAATAGGGGGTGCAGCAATATTTTTTGTGTATTATTCGAGATATTAGCCTTGACAACAAATATTGTAAATTTGATGTCCTGACCCAAACAAGTCAGGGGGTCAGCTAGAGGAGATTGGTAGATGGGTACTTGGATAGAATGGCACGTTACAAAAACAAAATGTACGGCATTTGCCAATCTCTCCAACTACATAAGTCAGTGTGAATACCCCTGTGAATTTAAAGGAAATTCTGCAATTTTTTGCACAAGTCGCGTTGCAATCCGTCGCATAAAACACCATGTAAAATGATGTGAGCTGATCCAGTCAATATATCAAGCTCGCTAGATATATCTCTAACGTCGATTTTCGAGCACAATTTCCTTTACTTTTTTGACATTATCATCGTTATTAATGTTGCTGGACGAGATTGGTGAGACAAGTTGTTATCTGATGTACGACCCTCTTTAAACAATTTGTACCACTCAAATGCCTGCGTACCTGATAGAGCAGACTCCCAACAGGTTTTCTTCAACATTTTCAATGCATCTGATCAAGAAATTCCGTTGGTAAAACACAATTTCAAACATACACTTTGCTCAACTTTTTTCTCCATTCACAGGTTAGACTCGTTGTCAACTTGCTTTTTTTTATTTTTGTATTTATTATTTGATATACCAGTGCTACAAGGTAAGAACCTTGTGATTAATGCACTGGAATAATAGATTTGTTGTATTTCGTGTCATAACAAGAAAAATAATGGCAACAATAAAATTAATTATAATTACAATAACCTTAATAATATTAAATAATAATATTAAAAGTATAGATAAAATAGAAACAGTTCCACTTCCAGTGAGTTGATGACAATACAGATAATTTGCCTTTATTTAGACATTGCAAAATTAATAAGAGTTTTTACAATATTAAATTTTATTAAAGAAAGAAAAAATAAATTTTACAAAAAAATAAAAATAATTGCAACACTGAAAGATTTGATATAACATTTTTTTGAAGTGCAAAACAATAAGAAAGGAACTACGTAACTGACATGGTGTAACACTGTGCGACAATTTAGAACTTTTTTGTTGTATCGGAGATACTACTGCTTGTTTTTAGGTCATGGTCAATTTATTCTACTGGTAGGGCCATTTCGAATTTTTATTATAATTTAAAATGAGAAAGAAAAACATAAAGAAGCTTGTAAGGGATTCATTTGCCCAATAAAAATGTTCAGATAATAAGATAGAGGTATTTCCAATTCTTCCTGATCCACTCATATATATTTTATATTTTATTTGTATTTTTCGCTTGAGTAGAATTTTTTAGTAGCGAGGGTCCTGAAAGTACCTTCATTAGCAAATTTCACTAAGAAATATTAAAACAAAATTTAGTTAGCAATACAAAGTTTTAGTTACAATGCTTAAAATAACTTATATTTAATATGAACGTACAACTTAGAAGTGGGCACTTGATTGGCCTTAAAGCCATGCGTAAGAATAACGTTTTTTACTATACACATGGAGAGACCATGACTTAATAATGCTATTTAAAAGAAAACATACTGAAACAAAGAAGTAACAAAAAAAATTGAAATGCTTGTATAACAAAAAAAAAAAAAAAAATGTTTGAAAAGTGGTGGATGAGGAGGAATTGGGAATATTTTCCATACATTTTTATTGGCAAATGAATTCTTGAAAAACTTCTTTAATTTTTTTCTTTTCCATTTTCTTTCTCATCATAAAGGCACAAGCTATAGAATAAATTGATCATTTAAAAAAAAAAAATTGAGACCCTCTACGGCAAAGCGAAGTATGAGGTCATGTTCTGGGAGTGCTTCTTTACTAGAAACAAGCAGTGGTTTCTCCGATACATTTTGGCTGTCGCATGTAATTATTCAGGTGGAAGCAGTTTTTAACCTCTCTGACAAAAATGAACACTAGCCTTGTCAAAAAGAGCTGATAGCAAATTTGAAGCAAAGCGAAATAAAACTAAGTTTGCGAAAGTGTTTGTTTTTAAATATTATGTATTTGCCAAGACCTTCAACTAGCTTATCTTATTCTGTCGACGTGTTTTAAGCTAATCGCCTTGCTGTAATAGACCAACCTTCCAGCTTCAAGCCAAATTAATACCTCAAAATTGCGACTAAAGCAAGCGAAGGATTTGCTGCTGCTGCTGCTGTTGCTATTATAGCTGCTGCTCGATTTTTTACATATCAGATCTTATTTTGCACACAATTTCTTATCACGTGCTCTTTTAGGTTTTTGATTAACTGCAGATTGTTTTAAAAACATATACTATTTAACAAAAAGGAAAAGCGTTTTAAGCAGCATTAGCGAACGACCAAATACTTTTCTAAGAGTATCTTATAACAAATCACTTGAAACTTATAAACAACCTCGCTCTTTTTGAGAACATTTTTTGACAACTATAGCAAAATTTTAGGGTGTGGTGAAAAAACCGCTTCCATCTGCAAAATTAGACCATGGTTACAGATAGCGCTAAAAATTAACGCCCAAGCTTTTAATAGTTTAACCGGCCTTCAAAAGAAAAAAATTTGTTAGCTTTATGAAAACTGTTGTCGTTTCATTCGCACTGCCTGGTTTAGTTTTTAAGAGAAGTAGAACCAGACGATATTATGGTTTCGTTTGAAGTGCTTTCATAAATCACCAATATGCCAATACATCTGGTCATCAGAACTACAATTAAAACTGGCACACAACGAAACACACTGATAAAAAAAAAAACAGTAAACATTCTGGAGTTTTATTTAAAAGACAATAATTCTTTTAAATACAACTAAAACATTTACAGCCAAACGTTTGGAATGCTAATGGGAAATTCACTTTCTTCAACAATAGCACACGTGGTTTTAGACGAACTTCTAAAATACACAGCAGAACAACTCAAAAAGGATAAAATTTGTAATAAGCTATTTGAATAAGACGAGCAGAAAATCTATTACTTTTTGCGAAAGATTTCCAATTGTTAATTCTTTCGACTTCTGAGCTACGAAGCCTTTTAGGGCCCATCAGTAAAGCTAGCAAAACAGTAGTATATGTGGGAAGGTTCCTTGGCTATGTAGTTCCTACGAATGCTTATTGTGAAAATTTTTATTTCAGTATACTATTGCCCTTTAAAACAACATCTAAAAAAAAACAAAAAAAAGTAACAAATTCTTAAAAGAAAAAGATATAAAATATTACAGCTTTCCTTTTAGCTTTTTGGTTTAAATTTGGGAGCAATTCTGTATTATTTTTTGTTTTTAATGCAATTTTGACTAAATTTTAGCATAGTTGGATACTAAATTTATATTTGGACTCGTAAAAAGTTAGCTGAGCAATACTAAGACTCAATATTAGGAAATTCAGTTCATATGCTTATTTATTGCTTTTATTTTGTATAGCGCTACAGCCTAGTTGTTAGACTAGTGAGCTTACAAAATTAATGTCGTGGGTTCGAATCTAACGGTGTTTATTTTTTTGTAATATTTTAATTCAAGCCTGTACTAAATTTAAAAGCAAAGTTATATTAAAACCATATATTAGTGTTTTGCAAATACTAGATTTGAAACTAAAGCTGGTGTGGACTTATATATGAAACATTATTTCTGAAGTGATACACCGGAAACTTAAAAGTATTCCGATTTTGATGAAATTTAAAACATGTGAAGTTCTAGTGGTTATATAGTCATGTCTTAAATTTTTTTGACCTAGATTAATGGATTATCTTTTTAGATGCTGTTGAATTTTTGAGTTAAGTGTATGAAAATGCAATTTCAAATTTCTACAGATTTTTAACGGATTGGCGGATTTTAACAAATTAAACGCCAAATGAAAGAAAATAATCGTAGTTTTATACCTTTTCCAAGAAATTGCGAAAAAATAATTTTTTTTTAAAATTTTTTTGGTTAAAAAAAAGAAATGCATTTTTCTTAAAATACCTCTCCTCGGATTTTTTTCAAAATAATTTTAAAAAATGTCTGGGTTTATTACCTTTTAAATAATATATCACTTAGAGAGGTGTCTCTTGGGGTTTTCAAGTTACGTACATTTATATGAACACTATTATACAAAATTTCAGTTTAAACTACAAAAATTTTAATTTTCTGTCCCTTGAGATATGAAAGTGAAGATATATCTCAAATTGATATGAAAAATTTAATAAGATCTTTAATAGTTAAAACTGAAATTTTGTATAATAGTGTTCATATAAATGTACGTAACTTGAAAACCCCAAGAGACACCACTCTAAGTGATATATTATTTAAAAGGTAATAAACCCATTTTTTAAAATTATTTTGAAAAAAATCCGAGGAGAGGTATTTTAAGAAAAATGCATTTCTTTTTTTAACCAAAAAAATTTAAAAAAAAAATTATTTTTTCGCAATTTCTTGTAAAAGGTATAAAAACTACGATTATTTTCTTTCATTTGGCGTTTAATTTGTTAAAATCCGCCAATCCGTTAAAAATCTGTAGAAATTTGAACTTGCATTTTCATACACTTAACTCAAAAATTCAGCAGCATCTAAAAAGATAATCCGTTAATCTAGGTCAAAAAAATTTAAGACATGACTTTATAACCACTAGAACTTCACATGTTTTAAATTTCATCAAAATCGGAATACTTTTAAGTTTCCGGTGTATCACTTCAGAAATAATGCTTCATATATAGTACAGAAAAGTTTCAATTTTAGAACAATTTTTCGAACCGTGTCGTCGATCATTTTTTTGAATTTCTATAATCAAATTTTTTTGAACTCTTATCTTATGTGTTTTAAATACATAGGATCAAAACAAAATGGTGCTCAAGAAAAACAAGCGTAATAATTTTTTTTATACAAATAACGACCAGTCTACTGTGAGGGCTACTTAAAATACTTAAGATTACCTTCAAACCCAATTAGCTTATGTAAATGTTCCAATTAAAGTTGAACAACATTTTAATAGCAAAAACAACAATTAAGCCGAAAGGACTTAAAACCTTTGATAAAATTTTAACACTTCAAATAAAATGGTGTTATTGGTGTAATGCCTAGATTACATACTTTTCCAACTTGATAAGTATTTTGTGCGGATTTCCTCAAGTTTAATGAGCCCACAGAATATGCAACATATTTTGTGGTTTTTCTATTTACATTGCTGCCATCCACTACAACCATGGTTCCACTACAGGTTAAAAAACCAACAACAATAACAATAACAATAATAACAAAAAAAAAATGGTCTTACGATGGCCCAAAATTATGAATGTTGTAATGTGCCCCAAATATTCCAAGCAAAAGAAGACGAGGAAGCAGAAGAAGAAGAAGAAGAAGAAGAAGACGTAACCGCGCTGAGCTGATGTGTTGATGAATGCGAGCGCTAAAGCCAGCCAGCATTAATTTTGCTAAGGCAAAAGGATCAAAATGTTACCGTGAAAATGCTTAAGAAAAACATGAGAAATTGGCGTAACATTCTTTATGGTTATAATGTAGCCATTAAACGCAAGGACCTTGCCAGGAGACAGCTGGTTTCCTACTTTATTTCTATTTGCCGCCGACAATGTCAACACCAACTACAGCAACAAGAACAACGCCGCACCATCAATGCCAAGGAAGGCGCGCACAACACAGAAGCCAATTTCCTGTTAAAAGGATAACGGCAACGAAAACGATGACGAGGCCGTGATGGCGACACGTTTCGCTAGCAGTTTGGTCCTTTGCGTGCTTGTGCGTGTGTGAGTGTAGCTTTTTTTTGTTTTTGTCAAGATTGGGACGTAATATAATGTCGTCATAAAAGCGAATAAAACGTTAAGAAAACACAACAATTGGATACTGGAAGTTTTTACTTTTTTCTGAACAATTCTATTTGTTTCAGTATTTACTCCCTCCCTCCTTTCCTCATCATCGTCTTTTGTTGTCATCGTTACACTCACTTGTTTTTCTTCATGCTATCATCTTTTTTTCTGTGCTGTCTCTTATAAGTATGAAACAGGACGTCAGTACATGGAATGATATGTATAGAAATTTGTGATTCTGAAATTGAAAAACAATTTAATAGAAGTTAATGGAATGTTTTGTAATTAATTGGATTAAATGCGGTCCTTGAGCGTGTTGTGTTTGGTGTTTATTTCGACTTTGTCGAGGGAATCAGTTTTCATTTGATGAAAATTTTGGTTTCGGCAAATGGTTTTTATTGAAATTCCACAAAAATGGGACAGCTCTTTTACCATGCAGGATCAAAGAAGTTTAAGCTTATCGACATTCTTTGTGATGGAAAAATGTTTTAAGCATTGAAAAACTCAAGCAAAACAGCGTCCTTTTAAAGCGTCTGAAAATTTTTTAAGTACGGTTTTCATTATTTAAAAATAGCTGATATGCGTTAGTTTCTATTTTCATTCTCCTTCAATATTCTTGAGTTTAAAGCTTGCCACAAATCTATTAAAAATATTGATTTTCTTGGAATATCTGCGTAACTTTTAAAAGGTATTTTTATCCAATCACTTCTCAGCAGATATCAATCAAAAATGTACAGATTTTCCCTCTTATTGGTGACATTCATTGCGTTGGCTCATCACAAAATTAAGTGTATCCTTCGCATGTCAACAAGCTGTTTATGTTGTTGACAACATCAAGAAGGAAATACTTTAAAAAAAAATTTCAAAATTTTTTTTCATTCAGAACAAGGCAGAATGGTGCGCCTACCAACGTTTTAACCAACCGTCTTGCAAGGTGCTTCATTTCTTATTTTATTTTTATGTATTTTATGCCATTTATAGACACTTTTATGACATGATTTATTGATTTTCACTGTTGCAAATAAAACATCGAAGTTTATATGATGGTCCTTTTCCTTGGGGCACATAAATAAAGAAGACTCTTTTATTAATGGCTTATCTACACAATGCTTGAAGCACTCTCTAGACCTTTGTCATGATAGCAATTATTGGAATATTTACTTCAATTAAGGAATGTTCTTTTAACTGTCTACATTTACGTAAAATAATACGTTACACTTCAATAAACATCATTATTTTGTTTGCAAAATGCTTTAAAATACAACCACTTCCGGAAATTACGCTTTCATGTCGACAAATTTTTACATCTTAATTACTTATTTTATTTTGTTTTATGTCTTAATTAACCGTTAGCTTGCTGTTATTTTCATTTTATATAAATTTATAGGCAGTGCTTAAAAATCATGTCTAAGGCAAAGATAATTCACATGAGTTGGGGTACACCTTATTGACCAATACGCTGAAAGAAAAAAACAATGATAGTGGTAAAAAAATGCTTGGTAGCTACCAGTATCTTAGCACAACTCAAAAGTAATAGTTCAGGCGCAAATATAAATATGACAATAACAAATATATAGGTTAAAACATTTTTTTCAGCTTAATACATTTTTAAGTAGGTAATGTTTTAATTGGCGAATGATTTTAAAGATAAAACTCTACTATAAAACTCTACTATAGCAAAAGAATTTACTGCAGTCTTTTGACTATATTATTAATGAAAATATTTTGTTGATTAACGTTATAATATAGAAATTTTTTCGTTGGTTATATTGTGTAAATTTAACCCTTTGAGCTGATATTTTTACCACCAAAATTTTTAGTGAAATATGATGTGCGAATATGTTAATTATATTGCATATTTGAAATATGCCACTCATATTGATGGGTAAAATATTGCCTCTGCCTTATAAAGGGTTAAATAACTTGACAACAGTCACTCAAAATTATTTAGTCACAAGAAGTTGAAGATTAAATCAGTGAGCATCATTGGAATGCGAAGACTCGGCACATCTTCTCCTTTTCTTTTAAACCTATTTAACATCTATGCTATTATTTTAAAGGCTTCTCACGCATCTGCGACGACGCTAAACTTAAAAACTACTAAACCGATTTTAGTAATTCTTTAATTTATATAAAGTTACATGCTAAACTTAAAATCATGCATCCTTTATTTGTTTTAAACCACTCTTAAAAGTTATTAAAGTTTAAGTTCATAAAGTAGCCAAAAAAACCAAAAAAACCAAACATACGAATCATTGCTTTATAAAACACACAAGCAGCATAAAGCTTTATCTCTCTTTCCCTCTGCTTTAGGGTTTCTCACAGTGTTGCCACTTTATGAGTAATTCCTCAAAACGTAATGAATTTAAAGTGGTTGTGAGTAATTTTTGAGGAATTTTATTTTGAGGAATTTTTGAGGAATTTGAAAAATTTAAAAATTTTTTTTAATATGGGTCCGCCAAATAACTTTTTTTTTTTTCTATAAAAATTCTATAAAAAAAACTACTGAATATTTTCTCAAATTTCTTTTTTTATTTAAAAATACAATCCTTCCGGTTAATATTGAAAAATAATTTCATTCAAATGGCTGCCTCGGGTGTCCATGCAGTAGCCTACACGATCGGTCCAATTTTTAAGCACATTATCGATTGTGTGCAGCTGTATTGTACCAATGGCTTCACGAATATTGTCCTTTGAAGCGTCAATTGTCTCTGGCTTATCAGCGTAACACTTATCTTTGAGGGCACCCCACAAATAATAGTCCAACGGAGTCAAATCGCAGCTCCGAGGTGGCCAAACGACATCAGCTCTGCGGCTGATAATGCGATCTTCAAAAACAGGGCGCAAAACATCGAGTGTAGCTTCGGCTGTGTGACACGTAGCGCCGTCCTGTTGAAACCAAATGTTGCCAATATCCTCCTCTTCAATTTTTTTGAACAAAAATTCGTTCAACATGGCCCGATAACGATCGCCATTGACTGTAACGGCCACTCCTTGCTCATTTTCGAAGAAAAATGGCCCAATTATGCCTCTGGACCAAAATCCGCACCAAACAGTGACTTGTTTTGGGTGCAGTAGCTTTTCAATGTATGCGTGCGGGTTTTCTGTGCCCCAAATGCGACAATTTTGCTTGTTTACATACCCGCCAAGATCAAAATGAGCTTCATCTGAAAATATGATTTTTTGACAAAATCGGCATCTTCTGAAAGTCGATCGCAGGCCCACTTAGCGAAGCGAAAACGCATTGGATGGTCAGTTGGCTTCAACTCCTGAACCAATTGGACTTTGTATGGCGTCATACCAAGGTCTTTATGCAAAATTCGTCTCAATGATGCCTCCGAAATGATCAATTGTTGAGAACGACGGTGAATTGATGTTGATGGCGCTTCACGCACACTTTCTGCCACAACAGCAATATTCTCGGGTGTACGCACTGTTTTTGGCTTTTCACGCTTTGGTATATCGATGAGGATGCCAGTTTCTTTCACTTGTTTCACAAGATAACGAACATACGGAGCTGACGGTGCTTCTCTTCTTCCAAAATCCGTACACAATTTTCGCACACATTCTGCAACATTACCATGATTTTCAAAGTAATGTCGCATTATTTCCCAGCATCGTTCAAGCGTATACACAACCATATTCGTTCAGCGGAAGGATAAAACTAATTATCTGTCAAGTCAGACATGAGCTGAGTGTTACCATTCACGAAATAAGCACTAGTTTAAAAAAAACGTTAGATGGCGGACCCTTTATATACAAAAAAATACTTTGGCAGCACCTTTTTCTGGTTGGTAGAAACATACCTTTGAAATAAACTGAACACTGAACTTTGCGTTTCCCCGTCACTATAAAATAAATTGAAACAGGTGGAAACGAACTTAGTAATTGGCGTACAGTTTTAGCTGAAATCAGTTTAAACAATAAACAAATACAAGAAAAAGGATACATGGTTTTTTCTATTGTAGTAATTATCGATTAACTCTTTAAATCAACAAAAATTTTTTTTTACACATTGGCTAATTTTGAGCATATTTTTATTTTGACTATTTTTTATGTGATACAGTTAGTTTTCCGAGTTTTTAATATAAAAAATTTTGTAGATACATTTGTTTTCAATGTAAGAAAAAGTAATTTAAGTTTTCTAATGCATCAGTTAAGCGAGTATTTCGTAAATAAAATCACTAGTTTGAGAAACCGACTCGATACAAAAACGGTTTTATCATTTATTATAAGCTTTTATTTTTACTAAAGAAGAAATTAATAAAAATAGTGATGATCTATTTGAATCAAATCAAAACATGTTTGAATTGAACTGGAAAAATTAAGTTCCATATGTATAATTTATGCTTACAATTAAAATTTTTTAACAAAAACATACGTTAAAACTAAAAAGTCTTAAAATTTTTTTAAGTTTCACGACGAGTGGGTGAAAAATCACCCATTTACATTTTTAAGTCATGTGATTACAATTTTCGATATATTTTCACACGCAGAGAAAAGACATGGTTGAGATAAGATTACTGCAATAATAAATTTTTTACTAAAATTATTGCATTATTTCTGCAAACACAAATTTTTGCCTTAATAAAGTCATTATTTACTAATGCTGGTACCAAAAATAACATTATAGTTGAAATCATAACATAGTAGGAATCGTCAACATACTATGATTGCCTCAACTATTAGTTGCAACAAAAATGTTGTAGTTCTGTCAATCATGATAAATGTGAATATTATTATAGAGACAAACATATTAGAATTTTGAATGTTTGTCTGAACTATTCTTTGATTGTTGGCAAACGAAGCAGAACATAACCAAAAATCGAAAGAATTTATTGTGTCTGAACAGTTTGCAGGAAAAAACTTTCACTTCATTCAGATACAATAAGTTTTATAGATTCCTGGCTATGTGCCGTTTCGTTTGTCAACTGTTCAATTATTGTTTTTTGTTTTAAATCGCCTAATTCTAAAAACAGTACGCAGAAAAGTGACATTCGACTTTAATTGTAGCAAACATGTTTCTATTTACCGTAAACATATTTTGCAATTCTGACCATATTTTGTTTATCACAAATATTGCTATTTTTGTGACAATGCACTTAATGTGCCATGTTTATGCATGGCATTAGTCAGGCGAGCGGTGGTAGCGGCTGTGGCTTACTGGTAGTGTGCGTGGTTCGTAAGCGAAAAAGCCGCGGTTCAAGCCCCAGCTCGTACAGAAAATTTTATCAAAAAGATTTTTCAATTGAATTAATATTTCTGTTCAGCTTAGTCAATGGCAAACCTCTGGAGATATCTGCATGAAAATAAAAAAAAAATAAAGTTATTTTTTCAATAATATTCTGGATCCTAAAAATAAATTCATAATATAGTTGTTGCAATCATTCTATTTTTGACCCAATAAGAGAATAATGATTGTTTCAATAATATTTTGGTTCCTATAAAAAACTTCCTTTTCTAAATGTGGTTGTTGTAATGATTTTATCATGATCAAAGAAAATATTATATGTTTAAGAACATATTAGCAACAATCATAATCCGAATCATACTATGATCCTCTTAAAACATGGTTGTTGCAACCATGTTTTTTCTCTGCGTGTAGGCTTAAAGGATGAGAAATCAATGTGACTTTTAACGTCTGCCATTTTTCAAACTTATTTTAATTTTAAAAGAAAGAAAAAACTAGGAAGTCAAAATATATTTCATTTCCATAGGTATGGGAACCGCAAACGATTTTCAAATACGAGCGGCAATATTTTATCATCTAATTTATGTCAAAACATTTATGAAGCTACTCCAATAAAGTAAAAAATCAATTTTCCGGATTGGTTTTTTCGGGTTTTTTCAGTACTTAAAGTAAAAAAAAATTTAAAAAATTTCAAATTCACTTTTAGAAATATGCCAACGGTAATGAAAATTCCACAAAAAAAATTTTAAAATTTACAGCAGTTTGCTTTTCGTCCTAAAAGGGTTAATATAGATATTTTATAACACAGAAAATATGTAGGATATGTAGAATATGTAGAATAAAATATCATTTGGAAAAAAAATGTTGAGGAATTTCATTAAAATTTGAGGAATTTTTGAGGAATTTAGGTATTAAAAAGTGGCAACACTGGTTTTTCACTGTTTCTTTTGCGGCGTCGGGTAGCTTTGCACATTTATACTCTCCCATATTGAGTTTGAGTATATTCAATGAGCACTTCAAAGAGCACACTGAAAACATCCAGTGGTAAATGGACACATGACGTAACCAAGTATTTCTTAAATACAATGTAACTACAAGGTCTCAAACACCTGTACATAATTCTGAATTACATTTGTAAGGCATGGCCGCTAAGCCACTGATGATATCTATCTTACACAGTAAACTGCTTTGTGCAGAAATCTTATAAGACTTTAGGTGATTTCTTTTTGCCCTGATTTATATTGCAAGATTAAATAAATGTGTAGTGGATGGACTGTCAAAAGCAGACGGTCATGTAAAAATGCAGACTAGTAGTTAAAAAAAACCAAATATTTTTAAGCTGCAATAAAAAGACATATTTACAGTTAGGTGGAGCAAAAATTATTTGCTTGTTGCAAATTTTATTTTGCCCGGCAGCGGTAAAGGTGAGAATGAATGGTGTTGAGTGGTGTCAGGAAATTTATTAGTAAAATCTTTAAATTAAAATTATTGGAACAATGTATAACCCAAAATTACTTACTTTAAAATATGATTTTAGAAAAGTATAAATCTTTCAAAAACCTTTTATGCGTGTTTTATTAAACAAAATTAAAATTTTATTTTTTATATGAAACGAAAATAGATTCCTGAAGGAAAATATTATCGGGATATAGTATATCTATACTATTATATAAAAAGAAACCCACGAAATTTTAAGCCAGACAAGCTCGGTAACCGCTGAACCGATTCTTTTTTGATAATTCTTGATTACAATTTGATAACTTTGATATTTCTTTGTTTATTCAATTCCTATGAACATTTCCAGTGTTTTTATTTACTAAGTTTTTCGAAAAGTCTATTCTTTAATTATTACAAAATTCATGTATTTTATTTGATGCTTACATTCAACAAGCAGCACTACACAACAGCAAACAAAGGTTTTATCTCTCTGTTGCGAGAACCTTTCTCAATGTAACACGGCAGCCATGTTGTGTAGTTGCTACTATCTATACTATTAAAAGCGTTGTGACACTGCACGGATGTTTGGCAATCACGCAAGAACCACTGAACCAATTTAGACGATGTAGGTACCAAACAATTTGTTATTTCAACTAAATCGTGGTAGGTTCTTGATATTTTGCTACTCCTATTTTTCACGTCTACTATATGCTAAAAATGATATATATCAGACGGTTTTGGTCGTACAAGACTAAAATTTAGCAATTTTATTTGTATGGTTACTTTCGGTAGCTGTACTAAAAATTAGTTTCCACGCCCTCTTTAACCGCTCAAAAATCAATGAAAATGTTATATTTCAAACGGTTTTGATCGTATAATACTACGTTTAAATTAGGCCAAATGATTCAGTTATTGAAAAGTGCTTACATTGGTTTTCTGCGAAAGTATCTCATTTCGTTTGACAACTGCTTCTTTGTTTTTTTTTTACTGGTTAATATTGATGATGATACACGTGAATAAAAAGATTTGTTATATGACGTTTTCCTTTGGTTTTAGTGTGTTGGTGTTTTTCATCCAGTCTTCATTAAAAGCGTTCGGAATAGTTTGTAATAAGTTTTAAGAAAGTATCCTATCTCATTTATTTGTTTTAAATGAGTTGAATTTTAACTGAGAATTTGTATGGGAAATAATATTGCTTCGTTTTTTGTTTAGCTGAATGGGCTGAAATGAGTCATTTGGCCCAATGTAAACGTAGTATAAGACTAAAATTTGGCAATTGAGTTCGCTCAGTTACTTTTGGCAACTTTACTAAAAATGGGCGTGGCCCGCTATAGTTAGAGTGAAGTGAAGACAGATTGGGTCGTATTAAACTAAGTTTTTGTAATTTAGTTTATATGATTACTCTCGGTAACTGTACTAAAAATGTGAGTGTTCCACTTTAGTTACGCCCACTTTTCAGGGGATAAGCGTTGGGTGAAGGAAAGCGTGCTATGTTTAAGCTAAATTGAGCTGAAATTTTGGCAGTCAATTTGTTTCAATTACGAGATGGTTTTAGGGAAAAAATTTTCCCATACCCCCATTACCGCCCACAAATCATCAAAAATGCTATATTTCGGACGGTTTTGGTCTTATTAGACTAAAATTTGGTAATTCTGTTTATATGGTTACTTTCGGCAACTATATTAAAAATGGTGAAAGTATGAACAAAATTTATTTTCCGAATAGCATAAAAATTCATGCATGGCAGTAAGGGGTCTGTGGATCCTGCGTCTTCCGATGGATACTCAATGAAATCTCAATGAAATGCTCAATCAATAGAAATGCTATAAAGATAATTAAATTACTTAAAGCATAGATTTATTTATATAGTACGTGACCTTGGAATGGTTTGAAATATGTGAAAATCATTGTAGAAAACACAATAAAATTTTGAAAAAAAAAAATTTTATCCAAAAAATAATATGGGGTTGTAGCCCATGATTTTTAATGAAAGAAACTGTTTATTGAACTTTTTGACAAAATTAAGTAATTTTTTCAGATAAATGATATGTCATATGGAAGAGTGGGGAAAATGAAAATGAAATTTTTTGAGCACAATTTGAATATTTTAGAGGTTTTGTGAAAACAATATAAAACATTGAACTAGAAAAGTAACGGTAAATATTTTCTAAACATCGATTTGAAAATGACGGAGATGTTTGCTTGCAAAATCAAAAATTTTAATTTCAATCGGTTTTTTTTCTAAGGCTAAAAAATGTGTTATATTGAGAAAACCTGTAGTTTTCAAGATATCGAAATAATTTTGATGACATAAAAACGGGATTTTTTTTAATATACTAGATACACCTACAAAATATTTTCGAAAAATCTTTCGTTTACCGTTATTTTTATTAATAAACGACTTGACATAAAAACTAAAAAATCTATAGTTTTCGAGATATAGCCAAAAGTGTGATGCCATAATAATGGAAATTTTTCACAGCTTAAGAAGATTATATTCATGTTCAGAATCTAAGTTAAAGAAATTACAATTTTTGAATTACAAATTTAAAAATGTTTTGCCAAAATTTTTTATAATCCTGTTAAAAAAAAAATATAATCCTGTGTTATATCTGAAATCTGTAGTTTTCAAGATATCGAAATAATTTTGATGACATAATAACGGGATTTTTTTTAAATATACTAGATATACGTACAAAATATTTTCGAAAAATCTTTCGTTTACCGTTAATTTTATTGATAAACGACTTTTCATAAAAACTGAAAAAATCTATACACAGTAAAAAATTTGAGGGTAAATTTTATCTTTCTTATAACATTTGTGTGGCATAAACTTTTTTTATTCCAAATAATTAATAAATTTTATGCCACTCAATATTATAAAAATAATAGAACAAATATAATTTAAAAATTTCATATGGATATCATGTGTTAACCAAAATATATTCTGGTTGGAAAGTAAAAAATCACCGAAATCGGGAAATTTAAAAATATAGTGGTTTCGTTGGTCTGACGAGAAAAATGGTCTGGAAAAATTTATATGATTTGATGGTATAAATTTTATAACATTTTTGGTTTGCATTTATATGTATACAAAATTGTATAAAATTTATGCTCATATTTTTTACTGTGTAGTTTTCAGGATATAGCCAAAAGTGTGATGTCATAATAATGGAAATTTTTCACAGCTTAAGAAGAAAATATTCATGTTCAGAATCTAAGTTAAAGAAATTACAATTTTTGAATTACAAATTTAAAAATGTTTTACCAAAATTTTTTATAATCTTATTTTGTAGGACTTATTAAAAATCAATATACAGAAAAAGCCAAGCAACTTTATGTCACCATAACAATAACTGTTTAAAGAAGGTAATTCAAATTAAATAAAGTAATTTTTTTAATATCTGTAACTTTATAGATAATCTATAAATTTAATATTTTAATTATTAAACAAACACAATTATTTTTATATTTTGCATTTGAAGATACAACAAAATACTTTAATTTTAAAATTTCAAATTTTTACATGGTTTTTAATATTTTTATCGCAGGCGAATTTGCTAATTTAATATATATTTACGATATTTTAATTTTGACATTAGTTAATGATTGTTACTTCACCACTTTTAACAAGTTTTCCATACATTTTTTTTTCTCTTAGTTCTTGATATTTTCCGTGCTCATAAAGTATTTGTTGACATCTGTGTAAGAAGCTTGTTTTTATTTTTTCCGCACTTCTTCATCTTATAATTTTTTTTTCTTGCAAACTGGTCGTTTTGCAGCATTATTTTTTGTTTGCATTTTAGATAGAATCGCACCTATTTTTTTGGGTTGGCGACAAAGTTGTGAGCGTCATTCTTTTGCTGATCACAAAGTTCAATATGACATTTGAACACTATGACAACAACAACAACAACAAAAACAACAACACTAAAATGACCGAGAAACTAACAACTGATGTCGCTAGAATTCTTAACTAATGTTCTTTTCACCTTTACTTCTTGAGTCAATGCCAGTGCTAAGAGATAGCTGGCGGGCTTTAATTTCCTGTCAGTCTACAAGCGTTGCTCCTTTTCTGATTTTTTTGGCTCATTATATTTTTGACATGAGGTCAGCTGTCATCTCAAGCATCGCTATTAGTTTTTGTCACGCTGGAAAAAAATAAGAAAATGCTGATAAAACCGTTATCTTTACTTTGCCTAACCTGGCCGCTGGGTTCTTTTATAATAGCTTATTAAGCTTCTTTTTGTGGTTATTCTGTGGTTAGGCGAAAAACAAATGTGTGAGTGAACATTTGTGAATAGTAAAAAAGGATACTAGTAGTTTAGTTGTTGGAGGCAAAGAAAAAGAAGTGTTTTTCTGATTTAAGACTACATATATTTCTTCTTTGTACTTTGTTGCAGTTGATTGTAGTTGATGCCTTCTTGTCAGTGAAGGCTGATATTTTTTATTTTTTAAATTGAACAGTGTAGTTACCTGAAAAAACAGTGTAGGTAACTTTCATTAAAATTATGGTTGGCGCAGTAGGCCAGTCGAGGCTTTTTTGTCTAGAACTAAAGAGGTCTAGTCTTTGAACTGTACCTTTTTTCATAATGCTTTATTTTTAATTTGCTTCTCTTTACCTTATTCACGCTTATCTACCATCTTATTTTACATCAATCATAGCTTTAATAAAGGGTCGTTGTATCTCCTTTAAAGCATGCATATAGTTAGATCTGTAGAAGAAAAAAAGAGCTTTTAAATTAATGGACAAGTAGTGAAATTGTTTAACAGAAATTTTACTTTAAATGGAAACATTTTAGAAATACTTTGGTTAGAGTTTTTCTCGAATGGAACTTAAGATGGTCAAAAATATTGCTGAAAATAAAATTGTTTCAGAAACTTTCCAATTAAATGTTCTGTCTCGTTTTACATAATTGTGGCTTTTATTCTTTTTCAAAGAAATCCACAGCTTTAATATCTTTTGAAGCGAGAGTGTTATTCGCAGCAATTTTCTTGCAACAATAACAAGGGTAAAAAACATACGACTTAAGTTTCGTGAACATTTATACCAAATTTTATTCAAATTTATATAATAATGCATATATATATATATATATATATCTAGATATTTCTCTTGCCTGCAGAACTTTTCCAAAGTGTTTACAAACATTGAACTTGGATGATTACCCTCATTGGCTTGCTAATATAAACATAGCTGTATATGAAGTCAGTGGCATGCGAACAAAGGATGAAGGTAACACAGTTTGCAGTTTAAATGGCGACACAATTTCGAGACAGTAGGTATCTTTAAATGAAACTTATACAATCTGGAAATGGAGAGAAAAATATTGCTATTCGTTTCAATTATTTCTACAAACAAACATATTGTTTGGGTTGCGTATGGTTTACATGAAACTCGTTACGGGGCCTTTCACAAGCAACACAGGAACAACAAAAAACAACGATTTTCGACAACATAAGCCACTCTGATCCTTCTGCATCTTATGTAACCTTTATCGAAAGTTTATGAAGTGCCCGAAGCTTTGGTGTAAAAGTACTTGTTTTGATAGAACTGAAGGTGGCTGTATTATGTACCTACTTTGTATTTGAAAGTTAACCAATTTGAATTTCTACTCTTTGGTCTGGAGTCGTCACAAAAAAAAAAAAAAAGAAGAGGCATCAGTACAAAAGTTCATAAAATTATTTGCACATCTGTGCTTGTGTTGAAATCTACAAGGAGAAGAAGAAAGGTTCGAAAATAGAAAGTCGAAAAAGAGCAGACTGGTTGATGAACTAAATTTAATGTTGGAAAAATTTTAAAAATCAATTTCTGTCGTAACAAAACCGATGTAACGAAGCTAAATGCTAAAGAGTCATGATGAGCAACATAAGTGCTTATATATAAAGGTTGAATTTTTTTAATTATAAATAAAAGTAAACGGCATTTGTTAGATACTAATGAATAATCGTAGTCATTAGTAATTCGACTATTTTTTTAAAAAAAGTTGAAATAATTGATTCAGTACAATTCTTTCTTGTTTGGCTCTGTAATCATGTAAGTACGATTGCCAATAATTAAAAAATAAAAACGATTACTGGAGATTACAAAAATAATCAAAAAGAATCAAAAAAAATCAAGTAAAAATAATTCGAATACTTTCAGAAATTAGTTTTGATTATTTAAAAAATTTGAGTCTAAAGTACACAAAATTTTGTTAAATTATATTGATAAGCAAACATACATATGGGCATTTCCACCAAAAGATCTACCGCGACTGAAAAAAATTAAATGCTACTTAAAATTTGTTTAATCCTCCATAAAAACGAAAGAAATGTTAGAATTTATATTGTGAGAGTTCTAAGAGCTGATCTCAATTTGAATTTTTAAAAAATGGCAACAAACATGATGAATGGCAACAAAAGTTGAACAATTTTAGCAAAAGTTGGAACTTTTTTTGTATTGAAAAATCTGTATAGCAACGCAATAATTAAAAAAAGATTTTTAACGAAACAGTTATGAATAGATAGCTACACTATTTCAGATAATATTTAAAGAAATTTGATAAAAAACTCTTCAGACAAAAACCACTCCTATATTTTTTATCGTAACGCTTCCTTTTCTGTTTGCTTGCATCTTTTTAAAATACTTTCGAT
Source organism: Dichetophora obliterata (assembly GCA_963920525.1). NCBI lineage: Eukaryota > Metazoa > Arthropoda > Insecta > Diptera > Sciomyzidae > Dichetophora > Dichetophora obliterata. The sequence goes on along the minus strand of OY986439.1, from coordinate 87,813,612 downwards.
CGCTTTCACCTTTTACACTAAATATAGAACCACTATAGTGCTATCCAAAAATCAAAACTTGACAAAAAAGTTTGAATTTTTCTTTGCTTTTTAATTTTTAAAAACAAAAAAGGCGTACGAACGTTACGTGCGTGACCTTGGAAATGGCCATATGTACTTAATTATGAAACAAAGATCGTTAAAATACAAGAAAGAAAAAAATGCACGACAACATAAACGAAGCAAATATAAGACCTTTTTTACTTAAAATTACTAATTGCCTTCATAAGAACAAATTTTTGAAAAGAAAAATCAGAAAACGATTTCTGACTTGGACTGCTTAGTATGCCCGTAAAAAAATAGTCTTTCAACTGGTACTGAGGACAATGAAGGCGTATTAAAAGATAGATTTTTTTTGATATTTTTGGCTACGGAAAGCGATATATTTTATTTTTGTTTTGTGCCGGTATTATTTTTTGGTCATTGCAGCAATTGTTTTGGTAGTGTTTATTTTGTAAACCATTTTGTTTCTTCTTTTTTGTTTTTGAAAAGGCCTTGTTTATTAATTACGTACATATCTATGTTTATTTATGAATAAAATTTCACAAAATATTCCGTATTTTAGCCTAAAAATTCTTAAAATTATTAAAAAAAAAAAAAAAAAATAAAAAAAAAAAAAAAGTTTCTAAAAGTAGTCGGATTATTTCTTTTTGTATTGGGTTAGGCTTGGTTAAAGTGGCAGCAGGTCTTTACACCAGCTCACTTAGACCATATTATTGGTCCGTTGTTATACCACAGAATGGAAGAAGGGAGTTATCAAGTGAAAATGTTTGTGTAGGATGTTCTTAATGTGGTAGAAGCTGTAGAAACATGTGATATTAAATCTGAAGAAAGTGTTATACCTTGACTTCAGACCAATCAAGTTACTAAGCGTTCTTCTCCACAAAATGCTCCTACCACCACCAACTACAACTTTTCGTCGCTTATTGATGTGTTTTAAAGTTATTTCGATTAGAAATAAGGAAAGAAAGGTTATAGCGTAGGACGATATCCTGGCCAGGATTCGAAACCGGGACTTCTGAGCGATAGTCAAGAGCGCTACCACTAGACTATCGAGGCCGTTTGTCTTTGATTACTTCTGATTCTTTTAGATTATTTTCATAATTTCAAGTAAACGTGCTTATAATTTGAATCCCTCAAGGATTATATAATTATTTTAATTATTTTTAAAATATAATTTAATTGATTACTTATCGTAATCTCAATTTAACAGCTATGTTCATAGTCTACATGATTCCTTCCTAAAATAAAATTGCCCTTTCATGTTTTGCTTTTTTTTTGACAGATAAGTTAATATTTTTCAAGTTTAACCGCTTTACTTTGTATCATGAAAAAGCACACCAACGCCAATCAAGACAAAATAATCAATACTTTCTTCTATACGAAATTCTATTGCTCCTTGTGTCTTGCTTGTCGTTGGTGTGGGTTTTCATAATGCAAAATGGTGCGGTTATGTTAGAAATTTCGAATGCTTTCTGAAATTTAATCAAAAAAATATAGGATGTTTTAAGCTGTTTTCTGTGAAAACCCGATATTTTTATAGCTAGAATTAAAAAACGAACAAAGTTCGCTGTTTTTGAGTCGATAAAATGCTTGTTTATTCCATTTTCCAATGATTTAGCTTTCAATTACAAAATATCTTCCAAGTTTAAGCAAAAAATGTTGCCGCAACGCGATTTGATGATTTATTTCATGCCCAATTTATATCATGTGCCAATGACTCCTATATTGCCCTTATGGTAAGAAATATTCTTTCCAGGGATTCTACCGTTAAGAGTGTAGTTCGGTAGTCTGCCTTTCTTCAAAAATTTTTATTTCATAATTAGCTGACCACTGTTGAATGGCTTCGCCACGGATGTTTTTTTCTTAATCTCAGTACATGTCAAAGAAATAAAAAAGGTCTTCTTTTTTGTTTTGTTTTGGAGCGCCGCTCTTTATTTGTATGTATCTCACTTTGCGCCTTAAGGCTTGATTACCCAAGCGTAACGTGAGGTGGCGCAGCGGAATGTAGCGTAGTGCGACGTTGCCTCGAGGATAAGCGATTACCGAAATCGTAATCTGACGTAGTGCAGGCGCCGTAGTGCAGGGCTCTCATTTTATTCTAGTAGGCTTATTTACTTCTCCTCGTCAATAAAAGATTGCATTCTTTCTTATATAGTATTAAAATTTACAATAATGTGAAGTTAAACAAATTTTTTCGCTTGTAACACAGCTGTCGAACTGTCAAAAATCGTAACGTTGTGTAGAAATCTATTTTCTACAGACTTCTACGCTGCGTCACGCTACGTTACGATTTCGGTAACGACTTTTACACATTTATCATTAAACAGATTTTAGCTTGACAATTGGCAACGTCGCGCTACGGTATCTTACGCTTGGGTAATCCAGCCTTTACCTTGAGCTTATCTGTTTTTTTTTGTTGCGCTGTGCCAGCTGAGCGTAAAAAGAAAAGAGAAGAGAACAACATGGAGTTTATTGAAACTCTAGCAACACAACAACGTGAAAAGAAAACGATTAAGCAACAAAATCTTAAAAAATAAATACTTTAATTAAATATATCTATTGTTAAAATTTCGAAAGAAAACTACCCTTAAATAAATCTGTAGCACAAATATGATATTTAAAAAATGTTTTTTTAAAAATCGACCCAGTTCTTTTGGAGTTAAGTCGTACCATTAAATTTGCACTTCAATTTTATATAATAGTGTAGATTAAGATTAAAATTTAGAAAAAAAATACATTTAAATAAATCGGTAGCACAAATATGATATTTTATATTTTAAGTCCAATACTTTTGGAGTTAAGTGGTAACATTAAATTTGCACTTAAATTTTATGTAATGGAAAAATTAAACGCAAAACTTGTCTTATTTAGAACTAAAATTTAAATTCCTATACTTGAATGATTCCATCAGGATTCTTGGGAAAAATGGGTTGGATTGGGATGGGCCGAAAATTATGTACAATTTTTTCATTCATTTTTCAAGATATCGTATGTAGTTAATTTTTTTTTGCGAATAGTTAAACTTTATTTTTAGATGTCTTTCGATCCATCAATCCAACGAAAATGCATATCATATAAACTTAGGTTTAATAAACAATCTATATATGGGCATTTCCAAACTGGCGTTACGGATGATTTGTAGGAAGAAATATAATAAAAAATTTATGAGGCTTTTTTATATTTGCGTAGTAATTAAGTAGCACTATATTAAGTAAAAACAATGACAACAATAAGCCTTCAGGATACAAAGGTTACAAAAAACGGAAGTGATTTTTGACTTGGATTACAAAATTTGCAAAACTCTCTAAATTGGGCAAGACTTTTTTGAATGCAACTTTTTTTTTTTGGGGGGGGGGGGGGGTTGAAATAATGTAACTTTAATTTACAAGTCATCAAATTTAACCCTCTAATGCCCCTTTTTTTGTTTGAGCTCCAAATCAGATTATACTAATTTGGGGACGAGAAAAATACATTTGAAGTTCGTTTTCAATTTTAGTTCTTCGTTAATTTTTTACAGGTGAAAATGCCAACAACAGAAGAAAATGTTAACGGTTTTTTTAACACCTTGCATTGTTGTTTTACATATTTTTTTATTTTAATTATAAAAAAAACAACTTCTTACTAAGTAGTATCTATTTTTCACTTCAATCACACTTCAATTAATGTTTTTTTTATTTACTGAAAATCGAGCTAAAAATTTCGAGTAAAAAATGAATTGAATTCGTAAAAAACTTATGAAATTTAAATTCAAATTGACGTAATTGTCAAACAGAGCATACTAGCTCTAAACGAGAAAAACTGAAATATAGCTTAAAGATTCGTCTAGATTCTGAAAGAAACCATTTGAAACACAGACTACGGTTTTATAGCGATCGGTGTGAGCCCCGCCTTAAGGCGGGCTTGGGCATTTAAGGGTTAAGAATGTACTCAAATTTTTTTTATTAGGCTTTTTGATCTGGCGTTACGTTACTACACGGTTAAAAATTTTGGACTAAATTTTAAACTTTTTTGGATTACATATAGGACAACACTAAAAAAATATTTCTTTTTAATCCAAGGAAAAGTTTAAAATTTTTCAATCCAAAAAAGATTTGTTTTCAATCCGCAAAAAGTTGAAAAAATGCAATATAAATATCAACTTAAAATTAAAATTTTTTCATCAGTTCATGATTTGAACACACGTCCTCTGTTGTGCCGGTCCAACACCATATCCACTCGTCCATCTCAGTTGTTAGCAAAGTTTCGCTCATTTTGCATCATTACAAATGCAATTTAGTTATTTTTAGGAACGTGGGTTTGAGGCCAAGCTAAATTAAACTAATTTTTGGATTATAAAATAGTATTTTTGGATTAAAAATGCCTTTAAACCAAAGTTTGGATTAAAAAGTAGCTAAAAATTTTTAACCGTGTAGCGTTACGTTACTTTAATTTCCATTGCAGTTAAATTGGGTAATTAAGTAATAACTTAATTAAGTTATTAAAAAAATAATTAAATATATTGTCCTTTGCTTGCCTTAACCATTATTTCATTATTTTCAGCCTTCCATTTTTACTAAAAAAAAAAATTGAATCTTATCTTATTTATTTCAATATTCAATAAAATAAGAAGCAACTAGAACAGATGGCAACCTTGGTAGAGTTGATGGTGGTGATCTATAAATAGCCTAATGCTTTAAAATGTCATATGATTAAGTAGCCAATTTGAACGTTCAATTTGTTCAATATAGTTCAGATGAATGAGTTCCAAAATGTGTGAAATCACAGCTTAATCACTCAATGACTACTGAGTCCGAAAGCTCAAACAGACTTTCCCGTTATTTTGCCGTCCTACATGTCCATCCAACATTTAGGATAGTCCGAAAGCCCCTAATGACTGCTGTAAAGAGCTTGTGAGTAACACTTGGTTGTAAACCGCATTTGCAGCCCACAGCTTTTTGAATGAATACAGAGCAATATTAGCTTTTTTTATGTTCTTGAGAAGATTGTGCTTCCAGCTTAGTTTCCTTTCCAGTATGAGGCCCAGGTATTCGATTGATCCGAGGAGCTAAATTGGTAAATTGGGTTTTCTAGCGAAAATCAGTAAATCAGTTTTATTTGGGTTTACGCTGAGTCCACAACTGATAGCCAAATTAACAAGAGTATTTAGGCAGTTTTGTATAATTTTTCGAAAAGTATAGATATTTTTTTTTTCGTACAATCGCAACGTCATCGGCAAGCTATCACTTTACATCCCTCTAGTTCCAGTTTGACGCTGAGGCCCAAAATAGACCTGTCTTCGAGAAACGAAAAAAAAATATCAAAAATGAGTGGAATTTAAGTCTGCAGCACAGATTCTATGAATATGTGATTTATTCTTTGAAAATGATTATATTGAAAAAAAGTTCAGCAAGCAAAATAATTATTTTAAAAATAATAAATATTGTGTAAAAGTTTGTTTAAAAAAAATAGCTTGAATCGAAGCAAAGAGCCAAGAATTAAAGAAAAATTAAAATTAATTTAATTTCATAAAATCAAATTAATGAAAATATATTGCATTGCCCTAATTAACTTTTTTACTTAAGTGCAAAAATTAGTTTCTACCATTAAAAAAATTTTTATAAACAGTAATAAGCAGTAATGACAATAAAAACACATAAATTAACGCAGCATTTTAAAAACATGAACAAATTTATTAAAAATGTAAATTAAATTTTCTGACAAAGTTATATCTACAACAAAAACATGGAGAAAATCATGCTAAGCGTCAAAAACATGTTTACGCTGCTGATGTTTGTGTTAAAAAGACGTGACAGTGTCGAATCACGTAATACTATACAAACATACACCCAAACACTCGCACATACCTACTTTGTTAACTCAATTAATATGCTAGAAAACTAGTGTTGAAAAAAAGTGCCTCTGAGATAAATAATTAATAGAAGGCATGACAACGCACACAGCTCAAGGACAAAGGTTACAACTTTTAATCCTTATTAATTACACAAAACCAAATACATGTGATTTAAAACTAACACAGCTGCTGTTGCTGCTGCTTAAGTAAGAGACTTTAAATTATTTATAAATGCATCTTTTGCCGCTGATGTATCTGAGGGTTCGTTTTTCGCACTACGGTCGAGAAAAAATACTTAATTAGCTATGTGAAATTTGACAGAGGTCAGGAAATGAAATAAATAATAAATATTTCTTGCTATTATTACAATGTGCGTCCAATTTAAAAGCTTGCCTTTTTTCTTCTTCGTATTTTTTTTTCAATGTCAGCGTAATTTTTAAAATATTGTTATTAAATTGTTTGTCAGAGCAAAAAAAAACAACTAAATTTATTAGTGCAGTCAAAAAATGACGTTAAATTTTGTAGTTTGCACAACAACTTCGTCTACAACTATGACTTCCGTTTCCTGTCAGTTGTTGTTTGTGAAAAACCACACAGCTACACGTTCTTTTTCGTAGTTTTCTTTAAATTGCTGTTGATGCTGTTCTTGTTGTTGTTTTTATTGCTACTTCTACTACTGCTGCTGCTGATGCTGCTGTGCGCAACGTAGCGTGGAACAAACTTTCAACTATCACTATGCACTGTATATACAGTGGTGTAAAAATAATTACTCCACTTTAAACAAACATTTAAAATTTTAATTAGTTCAAAATTTTGCAAAAAAATTTATGGAATAAAGTATTTTTCATAAATGCGAAAAGGTTCCAGTTGAACTATTCAAAAAAGAATTTTCAATAACTGCCATACTTGAAAAAAACAAAATTTGTTTTAGGTTGGAATTTCACTCAATAAATGGTTATTAATATTAGTATGAAGTAAAACCTTGATATTGGAAATAAAAAAATAAAAATTATGATTTTTCACAAAAATCTATGAATTGAGTCTACAAAACCATCATCAGAAGATACCTTGTTGACTCTTTTAAGTCGCCCTGCATAATTAAGACCGAAATACATATATACAGCCATTGGTGTGGACAGGATTTTATTCATGGGGGAATAAATAAATAAATTATATTTATCCTTTTGTGAAATACATCGCTTATTTTATACTCGAAACGCTATTGAATTAAACGCAATTTAATAAAATCGGAAATCAAGGTATTAAATAGCGCGACTCTTCAGCAAAGCGGTTTTAAATCAAACTTTTTACTTGTAGTACGATAGAAAATTCCGAGTTGAAGAACATTTTTATCTGTTGAAATGGAATTGTCATTTTTGCTGTGCCATATGGAACATGAAAAGTTTATTCAGAAATGTTGACGTCTTCTTAGCGAACTAACCCTCAGTTGCCTAAATATCATAATTTTTCATAATACAAGATTTCTAAAGACCCCTCTGACTTCAACGTTTTCTACTACCATTGGCGTCGGAAGCGGGGGAAAGGGGGGCAGTTGCCCCCCACTTTTTTAGCTAGATAAACAATTTAAAAGGAAAACTTCAAAAGTTATTCAAAATATCAGTTTTTCTTACAACGATAATATTTTTTGTATATGTTTTCCTCTTCTATCTCTCTTCTTCATAAGCATGCTTGCGGATAACCATTTCCTTTCTCTGTGCTTGCAAAAAGATAGAACAAAATGTAGAGTTTCTACTGCAAACCCACCACTTCAGTTAAAAAGCACCCTTAAGTATGTAGCTAAATGCTTGTTCTGCAACTCTGGTAAGAAAAAATTTGGCATGTTCTAGGGACTTTCCATATTGGACGACATGTTGTATGATAAGTTAGATGGAAAACTAATGGGACTATTTGATTGAGCATTCGAACGATCCAACTTGTAAATCAACATCATTAATTACAAGCTCTCGAGCAGAACACATCCGGATAATAGCTAAGCAATTTTTAGATGCCCTAACAATTGAGCAGTAATTTTACATAGTTGTAAAATATTGTACAATCGACAGAAAAAAACCAAAAATTTCAACTATCGTTTTAGCTTACGCATGGTACTACATGTTGTACAATCTGCCATGTTGGTCCAATGTTTTGGACCATGCGAAAGCTCCTACTGTGAATTAGCTGATGAAAATCCACCTCGACGCTTTGAACAAACATCAAATCCGGTTCTTTCAGTACAGTTGCCATTATATGATAATCTACGAAAAGATTATTTCTAAATTTTAGATCTTCTCTCAAATGAGATAACGGCTAGATTCGATTAAACAGGTTGATATTTTACTTTTTTTTTAATTTTGCATGTTTAGCAACTAGTGAAGCTAGTTTAGAAGCTAGTGTAAACTGGCACTTTGTAAATCTTATTGTACATTTAATCAGATCTTGACACTCTAGAATCGTTGGAAAATATTGTAATCGAAGCCTTCAACGAAAAAGTGCCTTCTGAACAAAATCTAAAAACAAAACTAGATCTTTATGCAGATGATTTTGATGTGAGCGACCTCCACGCGCAACTTAAATTTCTGAAGCAATTGCCTGGCCAAACACCTTGAAATTGTAGTGGCATTGTATCCCAATTTGCAAAAAATTCGGATACTGTAAAAAAACTATTAAATGAAGTTGAAAAACTTATTGCTTTGCTTTTGACTGTGCCTGCATCAGCAGCTTCATCTGAGCGTTCTTTTAGTGCACTAAGACGACTTAAAACGTATCTTCGAGCAACTGTGACACAGAAACGACTCACTCATGCGGCACTTATACACATTCACAAAGATAAAACCGAAGAATTGAATTCGATGGAGGTGATGAAATAGTTTGTTTCTCGCAAGGACAGAAGGAAACATTTTGGAATAATTCAAATTGATATAACTTCCTGTACCTAATTGCATTTAAACCATGTAAAGATATACCTAGTCATGCTTTATAAAAGCAACCATTATTTCTTATATTTTCATATTACCATATGAAATATCCTTTAAAGAATGATCTCTAATATTGAAATTGGAAGAACTTTTAAAAATAATGAAATTTTAATATTTTTTATATATTTTTATATTTTTTTTATTTTAACCTAAAATAAAAAATTTGTTTATTCACATTCATGTTTCTTTGAAGAAATTTTGGTGAGCTTTTTTTGCACCACCATTTGTACTGCCCCACCATTTGTACTGCCCCACCATTTGTACTGCCCCCCAGATGAAATTAGCTTCCGACGCGCTTGTCTACTACTTATTTTGTTATTAAAAATTATATTATGATTTTTCAAACAAGTATTTTTTTTGCGTAAAATAACGTTATAAAAATAAAAATTGTGTAAATAATAAATGGCAGAAATATAATTTATGGAAAACTTTCACAATTTCACGATTTCTACATTTAGTCAAAACTGTCATCTCCATAGCTCTGTGGCAAATAGCGACGAAAAAATTAACCACTTGCACTCTTACAATTTTAATAGGAACGTTAAGCTAAAGTTTCAAGAAAATTAAAATTCATAAATTAAACCACGGCTTGCATTTGGTGTGGAATGGCTGTATAAAAAATCCGATACAAACTCTTTAAGTATCTGCACCACCTGCCAAAAAAAAAAATATTGTTAACTTGCAAAAAAAAAAAAATTTTATTCATGATTATTTCCATTGGATGTATTTTGGCATTTTATTCCACTTATAAAATATACTGAATTAATATCAGTATCAGTGTTAAAGTTTTCTTGTCAACCGGATCTACAAATCCTAAGCCTAAATCATGCGCTCGGAAAAAATCGGGCTATGCCTAAACGTTGCTATACCCGAAAAACACTTACTGCCAATCTGAGTCGATTGTAATACACAAGAGAATATTGACTCATACTCAGTCTATCAATCAAGGCAACCATAAAACATCCCTGAACAGGGATTATGTGTATATATTTAAGGCATTTGCGAGTTTTGTAATAAAATAACCTATTTTGTAACTTATTTTTTCTTAAGAAATTTTTAATTAGAAGTTTAACATTCAAATACACTTTTAACTCGTCAGCAACCAAATATAAAAAAAATGCCAGAATTCATATTCAATGCATTAGTTTTGTAAGGTAATATCAGTAAAGAAAAAAATGTACCTAATTATATATACCTAATGAAATGATGTCTTACATCGATGTGTTTTGACCTCGCATGATATTTGCTCTTGTGAGATATGTCGTCAATGGCTCTTTTGTCGTTAGAAGAAAACACAAGCGACTTCTACTTCTCTTGAGTTATTTGCTCTTGTGAGTAGGTCGTCAATGGCTCTTTTGTCGTTAGAAGGAAAAATAAGCGACTTGTACTTCTTTACCAGTTATTTCACCATACAAAGTTCTTAACCAACTAGCTTTCTGACATGCAACTGGTATTGACATGTACTCCGCCTTCGTCGTCGAGAATGTAACTGTCACTTGACGTTTCAAACTCAACGCTACTTCGAATTGCCTATGAATTTCAACTTGTAGTTAAATGTACTTTTAGATATATTAATACACCTTTCACAACTTTCTAGTGCACCTTTCCGGGATTCTTGTTGAATCTGGACAATGGTACTCATACATGATGAATCAGGCCTGCTGATATAAGCTGCATGCAACATACTACCAATCGCTTTCTAATATGCAAGACTCTTCGAATCTTTAACTTTTGCTTCACTCAACGGAGAAAATTCCGAAGTCAGCTTCTGGTTAACATGTATAGGAATGCTCACACTTTTGCAATTCAACATGCTAGATTCCTTCAAATGTCATGCAAGTAAAGCTTCTGATCTACCCATAGCTTTACCTTATCTCTGTAGTGAATAATGTTTATACCGAGGATGCAATTAGCCTTTATAAGCAATTAGCTACTTTATTTCGAAATTTTTCTTGAAGAAATTTTTAACTTTGTCTTTGTGTGAAACTTTATGTCAAATATGTTCATGAAGCAACAAGTTTCTGATATTTGTCTACTTGAGGCATATTTTGTTTCAATATTTAAAATGATAAGAAAGATTAAAACGAAAAATTTATAATTTATCCAGCCTAGTTTTTTTGTTTTTTTTAAACAGGATTTTTTTTTAAATAGAAAACAAATCTGAATAAAAAAGGTGATCTTTTTCTGCAAAATTAGAAAATGAAACTGTAGTTTTCAAAATTTAAAATCCCTGCATAAAAATCTAAAAAGTTTATTTGTTTTCAAAAATTCGAATAATAAATGGTAGAAATATGATTTATGGAAAACTTTAAATATTTCACAATTATTACATTTAGTTAAAAATGTCATCTCCATAGCTCTGTGGCAAATAGCGACGAAAAAATTAACCACTTACACTCTGGAATGGCTGTATAAAAAATCCTATACAAACTCTTTAAGTATCTACACCCCCTGCCAAAAAAAAAAACGCATCATCAGATATGTTTTTTAGAAGAGGTCAAAAATCTCCAAAAACTAGCATGTTGACAAAAAATTTAGATAAGGATGTGTTGGTTGATGTCATACATGGGCATACTGCAGTAAATATTTACTGCATTACTAGAAGCAGTATTCAGTAAACTTTTACTGATAATGAAATTCAATTTGCATTACCAGTAAATTTTTACTGATTACTGGAGAAAATTGCAGTAAAAATAAATTTTTACTGATTACTGGGAAAAAATTGCAGTGCAAATAAATTTTTACTGATAATGAAATTCAATTTGCATTACCAGTATATTTTTACTGATTACTGGAAAAAATTGCAGTAAAAATAAATTTTTACTGATAATGAAATTTAATTTGCATTACCAGTAAATTTTTACTGATTACTGAAAAAATTTGCAGTAAAAATAAATTTTTACTGATTACTGAAAAAAAATGCAGTAAAAATAAATTTTTACTGATTACTGAAAAAAATTGCAGTAAAAATAAATTTTTACTGATTACTGAAAAAAATTGCAGTAAAAATAAATTTTTACTGCTTACTGAATAAAATTGCAAAAATAAATTTTTACTGCAATATTTTCAGTAATCAGTAAAAATTTATTTTTACTGCAATTTTTTTTAGTAATGCAGTAAAAATTAATTTTTACTGATTACTGAACAAAATTGCAAAAATAAATTTTTACTGCAATTTTTTCAGTAATCATTAAAAATTTATTTTTACTGCAATTTTTTTCAGTAATCAGTAAAAATTTATTTTTACTGCAATTTTTTTCAGTAATCAGTAAAAATTTATTTTTACTGCAATTTTTTTCAGTAATCAGTAAAAATTTATTTTTACTGCAAATTTTTTCAGTAATCAGTAAAAATTTACTGGTAATGCAAATTAAATTTCATTATCAGTAAAAATTTATTTTTACTGCAATTTTTTCCAGTAATCAGTAAAAATTTACTGGTAATGCAAATTGAATTTCATTATCAGTAAAAATTTATTTGTACTGCAATTTTTTCCCAGTAATCAGTAAAAATTTATTTTTACTGCAATTTTTTTCAGTAATCAGTAAAATTTTACTGGTAATGCAAACTGAATTTCATTATCAGTAAAAATTTATTTTTACTGCAATTTTACTGGTACTGCAAAGTGCCCATCTATGGTTGATGTCTTAACTTAAGCCCTGCCACAAAGATTTTAACAGCTGAGGCAAGTGCTAGTCAGTATGCAACTTTATATAAAAAAAATTGGAAAATTTTTTTATTTTTCGAATGTCATCTGTTTTTACCAATCACCGTTAATGAGAAGAAGTGTAACCACAAAATTTGGAGATTTACTTTTTTTTTGTAAAAAAAAAATCGAAATATTTTCATTGTTGTATAAGAAATATGGCGTTTTGGGCGCAAGACTAATAAAATGGGTCCCTAATTAACGGACATGAGTCATGTTAATCGTCAGATTAAAATTTATGCATAAAAGGTAGGATGGAAACATAGCAGACCCTTGAGAATAAGGACTATAAAAAAATAAAAACCATAAATTTTACTGTACAGAATTTAAATCAAAAACTAATCAAGACCAAGAAGATGAATTGAAGTTTTGTACAATTTCAGCATTACTGGAATTGTGACGACAAAAGAGAAAAAAAGAACGTAAAAGTTGGAAGAATTGTCTTAATATGACTTAAATTTTATATTAAGATATTTATTTTACATCAATTTTTATATTTAATCCATTTAACTTTTTACTTTTAAGAGCCCTCTGAGGCAAATTGCAAGTTTTTAACTGAAAGTATTTAACTGAACTCCAACCACTAAATTATATAAATTTTATTGATTATCAAAACAAGTACGAAACCTCCATACAATCCTCTTATTCACCAGGAAGTTGGTTTTATTCATATATCTTTTTAACTTTTTTGTTTGATTTGGGCTAAAATTCCGGTTTAAATGGCAAATAGTATACCTATCTTAAAGTTTTCATCAAGAAATATTGAATAACATTAAAAAAATTTCGTGACTTAAGTGAAAAAATTTGTTTATATGGCAATAACTGAATACTGCGATTATATCAAAAATAGACTTCCATTTTTTATTAAAGACTAAAATTAAGTATTGCTTGAGAATTCAAAAAATTGCACTAAAAAAACAAAATGTTATGATTGGTCAATTCTCTTGACAATTAATTAAAAAAATCTTGTCAAAAATATTAGTATTTTTGCCTTTTTTACATAAACTGAGCACCATTTGCCTTAGATATATATTTTTTAACACGTTTGGAAAGAAGATGTTAATAAACACATCCTTATCAAAAATTTTAGTATAAAAGCCAATTAAAGCAGATTTTTAACCACTTCTACAAATATTTCTAGGTGATGCGTATTTTTTGGCAGGAGGTGTATATATAAACTAGCGGGCCGCAGTTGTCCGTGTTTATATGATATACATGTAAAAAAAAATGAAAACATTTCTTCTTTGGTCTTATTTTGTTTGGATTCATTTGTATGTATCTCATGTTTTTTTTTTGTTGAGCTATGCTAGCTGAGCAAAAAAGAGAATAGTATCCCAGTAAAAAAATATGCAATCGCTCCCATGAAAAGCAACAAGGGAGCTCTCTTTTGCTGTTTTATTGGATCAAAAAGTAAGCACTTGTGCCCTTGTGCTCCTTTACTGTTTTATAAGATCAATAGTGCTGAGGTCAGACGATGCTCGTTTGCTCGGCGAGCAGATAATTTTGTTGTTGCTTCCAATGCGAAACTGTCAAAAATTTTGGAGAATGCAACAACAAACATGTTACACGGCCATGTGTTCGCCGAGCAAACGAGCATCGTCTGACCTCAGCATAGGCGAGCAATAAATAAAAAAAATAGCATAAAGTGGAGCATGTGCTTCTTATGGTCCAGTTAGCCTCGCATGGCATAGCAGTGCATGGCTTAACAAGCGTCACATCGAAATGTGTACAATAGGATTGGTGTGTATCTGATTATGCACAACATGGCAACGCATGGCAATGCTCAGATAAAAACAGAAATGCATCTCTGACTACATAGATAAACATGGAAGATCTATTTCATTTTGATATCTGTGTATTCTTCTATGTATTTGACGTTTTGGCAAAACAGATGTGAAGTTGTAAAATTGTTTGATCAAGTGCGGTTAATTTATTAAAATAAAATCGTTGTATTCTTCTTTTTTATTGTTTTATTTTGACCATGAGACTATGCTTTGCATAATCACCATTTATTTAGCTGTGTGCTAGCTGCTTATCTGCGTTGCATGCGCTGCTGTGCCATGCGAGGCTAACTGGACCATTAGGCAACTCTATCATTATTTTCTGTGAAAAACAATATTTTAAATGTTCCTTTCATTCGATTCGCGTCGTTTCAACACCGAGGTCGTGAAGTGCGACCAGCCAACGGTAATTAGGTTTTGTCCATCCGCTGATGCAAGTGACGCAATTAAAGTACAGTTTTTAAATAGAACAAAAAACGATTCTTAATTTGTAATGGCGTTATAAATCTCACGATTTGGCCAAATAATTTATTCGCCACCTTAGGGTCTTGAGCAGTCTACTTGAGCTAGGGAAGCCTAGCTTTCGGAGTAAACCTAAATCCAAAAAAAATGTTCCTTTGCTGATCTATTTGGATCATTTATTGATCGCTCCTTTTGAGCTCCTCTATGATGTTAAAGCGAGCACTACCCTTCTTAGGACTTGCAATGTTAAAAGATAACACAAAATACACCTAGCTTGGATCAATAAGGAACATTAGACTGCTCTTCAGGGATAACTCCCAGATCGATCATAGGATGATCCACTTTTTTACTGAGACAGAGCAAATTAGAAATTATTAAAACTCTCGCAACACAAACGTGTGAAAAGAAAAATCAATGCATTAACAATAACATTTTAAACAATTCCTTTTTAGAACTAAAATGTATTTGTAAAAAAATTCTGACGATCTAGAGAAAAAGTGATAACGCAGTTTTACTATCCTTTGCCTCTAGTTTCACGTGTGTATGGTTTACTTTGTGTGTGAAAATTTTTTTCCTAATTGTTGTACGGTGTAATAGGCGTAAGCAAAGCAGTTCGGTACCATTTTCTCCCGTATTTCTCAACCGATTTTGATATTTTTTTTTTTAAATGAATACGAGTATGGAGGAGTGTACCGAATATTTTTGTGAGTTTTGACATTAAATATGAGCATTTAAAGAACGTTTTTAAATCAGACCTAAACTACAGGGTCCGCCATCTAACGTTTTTTTTTTTTCAACTAGTGCTTATTTCGTGAATGGTAACACTTAGCTCATGTCTGACTTGAAAGATAATTAGTTTTATCCTTCCGCTGAACGAATATGGTTGTGTATACGCTTGAACAACGCTGAGAAGTGGGCCTGCGATCGACTTACAGAAGATGCCGATTTTGCCAAAAAAATCATCTTTTCAGATGAAGCTCATAATGATCTTGGCGGGTATGTAAACAAGCAAAATTGTCGCATTTGGGGCACAGAAAACCCGTACGCATACATTGAAAAGCCGCTGCACCCAAAACGAGTCACTGTTTGTTTTGCGCCCTGTTTTTGAAGATCGCATTATCAGCCGCAGAGCTGATGTCGTTTGGCCACCTCGGAGCTGCGATTTGACACCGTTAGACTATCATTTGTGGAGTGCCCTCAAAGATAAATGTTACGCCGACAAGCCAGAGACAATTGACGCTTTAAAGGACAATATTCGTGAAGCCATTGGTGAAATACAGCTGCACACAATCGATAATGTGCTTAAAAATTGGACCGATCGTGTAGGCTACTGCATGGCCAACCGAGGCAGCAATTTGACTGAAATTATTTTCCATTATTAACCGGAAGGATTGTACTTTCAAATAAAAAAAGAAATTTGAGAAAGTATACAGTAGTTTTTTTTTTATACAATTTTCAAAAAAAAAAAAAAGTTATTTGGCGAACCATGTATAAGAGATGGAAGAACATGGTGTAAGTAGAAATTTTAGACATTGCTTAAGTGTACAAAAACTTCTTTCGCTATTTCTTATGGATACCCTACATTAAGCATATTTAATGTAGCATGTGTGAATATATATTGTGATACTGATTTCTTACAAATAGTAAATTTTGGAAAAGCTTTTGTTATTTTGACATCAAACCTATGACGATTTATCGAAAAGTGTAGTTTTTCTCAGTACAACGTATTTTTGTATGAAAAGTTGTTGGTTGTTATTATAGTAAAGATTTTTTATTTATTTATTTATGGGCCAGCAAGGAAGTTCACTTATTCTAATAGGTTGCAAAGGATTCCTTAATGGAACAACTCAAAAAAACACAAAATGTGTAAAAATCAATTTCATGACGATTATAATTTATTTTTTGGCCAATAGTATAAAGACACCATAATGTTATAATATTTTTCTAAATGTATCCATTTTTCAAAAGTAAAAAGGGTACTTTTCGCGGGATTACCCATATAAACAGTCCACGAAAAAAAGTTGGCACTTGAAAATGACCCCAAATATATAAATTACTTTGAATGTTTAAGCTATTGCTCTAGGTGTAATAAGTCATGTATTTGTGCTTTTTAGGTATTTTAAGTACATAATGATTAAACATTCTGAGAGATAAACCGTTAGTTTAAAAAATATGCGACAAAATGACAGCACATAGTGATGGTTGAGTTCAGTATGTATTAATAATCCAATAAAAAAAAATAAGTGTAGTTTTTAAAGTAGAGTTGCCACGTTAAATAAGTAACAGCACTTCAAATTAAATTAAAATGGGACGTGGAAAATAGCTTAACAGTGCGAAAATGGAAGTTGTTTTAAATCTTCATTTAAAAACTTGAGTCGTTTTTCGTAAAGTGTCGAAAACAAAAGTCGTAAAGTGATAACAAATTTATTAAAAAACCCACGAAATTATGGTAAAGCTTTTAGCAGTGGATTTCATGAGTGGTTACATGCCGAGATTAGTGCGTCATTTTGCGGGTAGCTTCAAATTCTAACCTCACTGCCAGAAAAATTGCTGAAACAGCTGGAGTGAAAACACATATCTGCAATGTGCAAAGGATTTTAAAAAATCAACTACAATTAAACTCAAAAAATTACAAAGGAAACCGCCACTTAGAGCGAAACATCGAGCAGCAAGATTGAAGTTTGCTGAAGATCACTTTAAGTGGAGCTTAATGATGGAGCTGCGTATTAATCACTGACGAAAAAAAAATTTAATCTCGACAGCCCGGATGGTATGTCATTTTACTACCATGATTTGAGGAAGAAAGAGCGTATTCTAAGGCATCGTCAACACGGAGATAGATGAGAAATGGTATGGGCTGGAATTCGAAATTGTGGAAGGACTGAAATTAAGTTTGTCACTACAAGAATGAATCGACAAAAGACTATCTTTATTTAATTGATAATAAAATAGTAAATCGTGGATCGCAGTTAGCTAAAATTTCATTAATATTTCAACAAAAAAATGCTGCTTACATACAGCAAGAAAAATAAAAACTTCTTTCGAGATAAGAATATATAAATATTGGAGTGGCCCGCACGATCACCTGACCGGAATATTATTGAAAACTGTTGGTGTTACCTTGCAAGGAAAGTTTATGCTGATAATAGGCAATATAATACCATTCAGGACCTTAAAAGTAGCAACATTTCGAATTGGGAAGCGATACCGAGAAAATACATCAAAAAACTTTTTTAATCACTACCAAATTGCCGTAGTGACGTTTTAAAAAACAAATTTAGGTTTCACTCAATGCTAAAAATTTATATTATAAAAATTTAAAATTGATTTCTTATAATTTTTAGCTTTTGAATAATATTGTGCTATCTTTGGCTAATACGGTTTTGTTTTTTCTGAACAACAATTTCGATTTTTACATGAAATTTCTATATATTTTCATTTTGTTTTTAAATCTAATTACTTTATAGTAAATACAAATTTTTAATTGCAATCACTTTCAATAAAATTTAAAAAAAATCCAATGTGCTATCCTTTTATCACGGAGTGTATATATAAATATATATTAGGCCGGGTCCATTTGTGGGGAGGCAAAAAAATCGCCCATTTTTCAGGGAAAATCGTATTCTAAGGATCAAAATAAGAAAATTTGCCCGAGAAACTATACCTCTAAAACGAATACTAATGCCCCAACTTTTGACTTTTGTCCCGTAGGGTCAAATTTTGAAAAAGCCCTCTTTGACCCTTTTAGAGTGCCCCAATCGAGTCCAAATGTATGGCCGACCCCCATTAACTTTGGAGGGCCGGTCCACCCATCCCAGTGGCGACCCAATTTCGCTGATTTTTTCATGTAAAGTGCCAAAAATGGTGATTTTTTTAAATGTTTGTATGGGGAACACCCAGCGAGGTTCCATGGGCAAAGTTTCTTATTTTGATCCCTAGAATACAATTTTTAGTGAGCAATATATATATATAATCTTATATATTAATAGGCAAACATCAAATGTTGTCTTACACTTTTTCGGTATTAATTTTAGAATAAAGGGCTATGAAACTTATTTCATTCGAAAGGTACTGCGCCTTATATGTGCAGAATCATTTTACATTTTAAATTTATGACCTCTGACCCGAAATATTAACGTTGAAAATTTCAATTTTTTTTTTAGTAAGGAGTCTCAGTGCTAGGAAGAGGTAGAATGGTGAATGAGGTATCAAATGAAAGATCTGGCTGCACAGTATGATTACTTATTAGATTAGTGACCTTCGACCTGCAATATGAGTGTAAAAAGAGCATTTATTAAATAAAAGCTTAACTGAAACTGATTTAAGAATAAAATGTAAGAGGAAATTTTAGACATTGATAAGGTGTGCAAAAAACACTTCCGACATATTGCGCCATCTCTTATGGATACCCTACAATAAGCATTTTTTTTATGTTAAAAGTGTGATTACATATTGTGATAAAAAAATTTCTTACAAAAAGCATATTATGAAAAATTTCCGTTATTTTGACATGAAAATTAATGTGATAGCTCTAAAACTATAGATGTTCTCAGTACTACGTATTTTTGTATGAAACGTCGTTGGTTCAGAAATATAACGGTATACAAAAGCTTTTTTGGTAATATTTTTCTCGGACAATATGTTAAAAAAATTCCCGTTACAATGACATCAAAACTATTGGGACATCTTAAAAAAAATGTAGATTTTCTCAGTACAACGTATTTCCTTGAAGCAGGGTCATCGCCTCAGAATGAGAAAAAACGATTGAAATTTCATGTTTTGATTTTGCAAACAAATATCTTGGCCATTTTTCAATCAATTTTCATCAAATTTTCTTTGACTAAAAGATCAATTAGTTGACTTTGGAGTAATATTTACCGTTATCTCTCAAATTCAATGTTTTATATGGTTTTTAAAATACCTCTAAAATATTCAGTTTTTGCTCAAAAAATAGGCCAAACGTTTTTGTTGTTGTTATTTTTTTTTTTTAAATAAAATTTTATTTTTCACACTCCTTCATATAACGTATCATTTATTAGCAAAAATTGATTCATTTTGACATATAATGCAAAAAACAGTTTCTATCATCGAAAATCATGAATGAAAATTTTTTGATGAAAATTAAATTTTGCAAAATGATGTTTTTATAGTCTATACAAAGCTCTGCAGCTTAAAAAATATATTCTGTGAAAAAATTTTCAAATATTTCAAACCACTCCAAAGTTATATACACAAATTTATGTTTTAAGCCATTTCGTATTATATAAAAATAAGCGTAGGAGAAACAGTTCTTCCGTGTTTTTAAACCGATTTTGATAATTTTTTAAATAAATTAGAGTATGGAGAAGAAGTTCACCGAATAATTATGTGACTTTTGACCTGAAATATGAGCATTGAAAGAATATTTCTGAAGTAAAACCTAAACTAAAAGAAATGGAAGAACATGGCGTAGGAGGAAATTTTAGATATTAATACAATGCAGGAAAAACATTTTTCGCTATCTCTTACGGATACCCTACAATAAGCATTTTGTATAGTACATTATTTTATTTTACAAATAGTAAATTCTGAAAAATTATGATATCACATTTTGGTATTTACGATGATATCTCGAAAACTGTTGCTTTCTCTCGAAACTTAAGATTTTCTTAGTGCAACACATTTTCTTAATTTCAGAAAGTTCGTCGAATTTCGACCAAAGGCGATACTAGTATAACTTTAAAAACAACACTTTATGTGTAGTGGAACTAGTTTTACTTAAAACAGTTTATTCATTGTGTGCTAATTCTCTGACCATCACTATATACGAGTATACAATATGTATGTATGCGACAATCTCGCAGTCTCGACTTTGCTACAACTATATTTGTAGGTACTTAACCCTTTCAATGGCTAGGTTACACTAAGAACAAAATAATTTTTTGAGGTAATATTCCAATAATTAAGGTCCTAATAAGATGAAAAACATACCTTTTACCTGCACTACGTACGTTTTGCAAGCTTGTACAAAGAAAAAAATTGTTTTGCTCCTGTTCGACACAAAACTATTTTTTCTTAATCCCTTAAAGGTTTTTCAACCCTTTAGATCTTTGTTTTTTAAACCCTCTTAATATTATTATCTTTAAAACCAAAAAAACATAGATTTGATTTTTCCGATTGATTTTTTCTTATAAAATAGGCAAAAATAGGCTTTTCTTCGGCACAAAATCAAAAATCCAACTGACTGTATTATGAAATATATCTTTAAATTTATTTTTATCATGTTGGTCTATCGTTATTTTCATAGAACCAAATGATTAGATTTAAAAAAACGTTGCAAAATAAAATTAAAAATTATTCTCTGACTTGTCCAATATATTGGGCAATTCCACTGAAAGGGTTAAAAAAAGAAACCGTCACCGTCAGTAACTAACGGCAATTGCTACCACGTAAGGAATAACGTGACATTGAGGTCGTTAAGTGTACTGCGTGTGTGTATGTGTGTGCTTGCAATGCAGTTAGTACGAGCTCTAAATGGGTTTGTGTGTCGGCGCAACGTTGACATGAATTACAATCATTTCTTTATCCTGTGTTGACGAATTGTATTCTTCATCCTACGTGGCAAAAATGATTTATTAAGTTGTTGATTTAATTAAAATTTGTTTACTTTTATTGACATTTCAAATGGTGCATTGAGTGTAAATGACAAATAATGGGGTTAAAAGATGAAGCGTTTCTGTTTTAAGAGATTTCACTCAATTCCAGCTGAGCTAGGTTAATGAGGAACTTTCTTGTTAATTGCTTCAATTAATTACATCAAAAATAGGTTATTCAATTTTGGAAAAGGGGCAAAATAAATAAGAGAATGGAATGAGTTTGCTAAGCAACCAGATTAAGAGATAAACTTGTATAATTTTGTGAAAAGACTGTTGAAACTTTCGAATGCAATGGATAATTTATATTTAAAAAGCTGTTGGATAATTATTTATTTTTTACAGAAAAATAATATAATAAACAAATATAGAATTTAATACCTGCAGTAATATATTTCAACAAAATATTTTAAACAGAGAGGAACATAAACACAATTATATAAAAAAACATAAAAGTCGAATCCGAAGGAAATACTTCAGGTTTGATGCAATTACGACTTGCAATGGACAAAATATACTTTTTATCTCAGAATCGATCTTGAACATTTAGCAAAACGAAATTCACTATATCACCATTTACTATTCAGCTATAAACAGCTTAAGTTTGATTTTAAAATTTCGAGAGATCTTGCTTCAAAATTGTCATTCGACATTTAAATTAAGTATATGACTAGGTCTTTCGTTTTTGTGTCATAACTTTGGCTAAGGTCATGCTAGAGGCACCATATCTTGTGTGTTTATAGTGCTGTGTAATGTCTAGCCTACTGTTTAATGACTTAAGCCTTTATTGCTTATCGACACAGATTTGTAAATAAATGGGTAAGCAAATACAGACAAAATTCCGTTTCTTTTTCTAGTTCCTCTAATGCATAAAATTTGGCAAGTTCTTAAACACAAAGACAGCATATTAAATCTATGCAAATATGTGATGTTAAATGCTGAACTATTATTTTTAGTAAAGCGTTTGTCGAAGAAGCTTTGAAATGAATCCAAGTATGGAATTATCAGTGCGGATTTGTAATATTCCAATGCTGTCTCTGCAGGGGAATTGCGCGGAATTTTTCCCGGCGACATATTCTGGGGGCTTTGATCTAAACATAGAAATTTTTTGAAAACTTAACTGCCACACCCAACAGGTCCCGAACCCAGTTATCTATGTCTTCGCTGTGCTCTCTGACAACAGTTATAATGCTTTGAATATGTTCCGCACATTTATAGTATGCAGAGTTGAGGACTGTATGGCATTTACAACTGGCTCTAGTAATGCAAAGTACTTTGCGATCAGGAACACCGAAACGGTGAAGGCTGGGGCTAAAGCAGCCGAGAAAAGCTGGAAGGCTAAAGGCCTCGTTTAAGGGTTAGCTTCGTTCTACAACTTTTCCTTCCAATATCTTTTTAAAATTAATCTAAGCAACCCAATACTTTTATAATTTCGAAACCACCCCATTTCACTTACAATTGGAATGTTTGAAGCATATTGTCGTCGTAGTGGTGAATCTCGGAAGATGTTTATACTACTTTTTATTGTCTCCATAGCATTCCTTATTTCAACTATTCCGTTTGCATCATTCACCGCCAAATTCAAACGATGACTGGCACAGTGAATAAAGAGGGCTTTGATATATTTTCTCTGCATTATTGCCTGTACGCCTGCATCTTTACCAGACATTGACGAAGCTTCATCGTATCCCTGCTCAACGCTTTTTTTTGGATCGAGTCCTTGAGATTCAATAAACTCGTCGATTTCTTTAGCAATGGAGTTTGCATCCATTGCTTTAAGTTCAATAGATCCTAGGAACTTTTCCCAACATTATGGTTTTCATTACAAAATGCCTATTGAGAGTTGTTCTTTCCGGAACAATCGGCACTCTCATCCGCCAAAATAAGCAATTGCTTTTAACGCTAAGCCAACTATTTTTGCGCGTATAACTGCGCCACAATAATCAATCATATCTTTCTGTATACACGGACAGGTATACTTATACTTTAATGGCACTATCGCCTGCATTAATTTGAAGACTGATTAAATCCATTAGAATACCTGTAAGATTCTCACTTTCATTGCAATTAAAATTACAAAGCAACTTGCATATTTAAGCATGTCTTCCCTTTTTCAGTATTTTTTCCTCTAAGGCCCATGTTGTGGGTGCCACAAAAAACTATGGATGACAGGATGGATTTCAATATTTTTTTGTTGTTTTCAATAACATTGCTATACTCGCATATCAACGAAACTGCGATTGGTACATCAGTGATCAACCTATTCGCCATGACTACTGCATCCCTATGGTACCGCGATACCACATGATTTCTGCAGTACTCGTGGATATGTTTGTAACGGATGAATGGCTTCAAAACGAACGAACCCAGAACTCCTTGTGGGCACGGTGGCGGAAATAGTACGCAGTAAACGCATAGTGCTCTATTCGTTCGTTGCGAATATGCCAACCAGGCCGAACAAGGATCAAGCTAATTTCTTTTGAAACACGTCCATCACTTCTGCTTAAATCGAAATCCACTGAAGACCCATCACCTTATAATGACCTGGAATTTTTCGTCCCGTTACATTGTAAAGGCACGCCACACGAAGTTGTCAATGTCATTTGGGTTCACCTCAGCCAAAGATTCGTTTACCTCAACCAGAGACTCGATTGATTCAGCTGCTAATATTACAGAAGGCGTCTCCAGAGGCTCAATCGGCTATGGCTGGATGTTTTTGTAGTTTTTCGCAACAGATCCGAAAAAATCTGTAATTCGTTTTGCCATTTTAACTAGTAGTTATTTTTTCACTTTTGTATTTTTTTAAATTTGTTATGTAAATTTTTAAACTAAACAATGACACCGATAACTCGAATTAGCTGACGGCAGTAATCGATCGAGCGAAAGACATTGATTTAAAATGATTTTCATCGACACCAGTTGTAAGAATCATTTACTACAATTTATTAGGGACTGCAAATAAAAAATAAGGGTTTTCATCTAAGGGTGCATGTAAACATGTATAGCATTTAAAGTTTTGATGAGCTATAAAGTATAAATAGCGTAAATTTCGACAAAATGGCAGCTGCAAAATTTATGACCTTTTTCAATTTTAAATCTTTTAAAAACCTTTATTAACATAGAAAAATAAATTAAACCTCTACGTATTTACATCAACTTCTTTAAGTATGTAATGCTTAGCACCAAAGGCAACCTTCATGCACTCACGTAGATTTACATGCTAGTTTACATTACAAAACAGACTCGGAAATGATGTAAACTCACGCCCATACAAATTTCGATAGATAGCTTACACGCATGTAAGTTCACAATGTTTACGGGTCAGTTACATGCTAAGATGAGAGCCCTCATTATTTTTAAATTTTAAATGAAAAAAATTATAAACTTCCAAATATCGATGAATAGTTTTATCTGCTTTTAATCAGAAATAAAACTCATTTCTTGAGCGAATTGATGCATGAAAATAGTTGGAATAATTAACAAATCCAACTAAGCTGTAGTTTCTAATGAAAAGCTTGCTACAACTCACGTACCACTGGCAATAGCCAAATGGGTTTACACTTTGCCTGTTTTGTTTTTGGTATTTCAAATTTGTAACATTTTTGTGTGATCCGAACAAGTGCCAAAAAAACGGAAGTGGAAAATATTTTTTCAGTTCAGAATATTTGAAGCAGTTCGATATTATCAAATCCCAGATTTATTCGGTTACTACCAATACTAAAACCTCCCATACAAACGGTATTGAAAAAGATTATTTTAATTTCTTTATAACGAAAAATTATGCAGTTGATGTTGTTGTTCCTTTATTTTATAAATTACTTGACCCAAAGCTCTAAAAATTACAACCTAGTGAAATCATGAAAAGGTCACAATTTAATTATAAATCTAAAAATGTTTATAATATCGAATTCAAGTTTTTAACTTACCGTTTGAATAGTATACAATATCATATAAAATTATAAAATATGGATTTAAAAACACTATTTGCTTTCGTTTTTTTCATCTCTAGTTTCAAAGAAAAAGGTGAAACTATACATTAAAATGGATCACATATAGAAACTACTTAAAAAGCCATTGATTAAAACTTAAAATCCCAGATTTAGGGGCGAAGTTACCCCCTGCCCCTACCTACGTCCTTGCATGAAGCCATGGTAAAATTCAAGAAAATAGTTTTGTCCAGCTAGCATGTTTCAACCGCAGGTCTTGAAAGCCGTAGCCGACTGGGTAGAAGGTGTGGCTCGTAATCTAAGAAATTTTTATCGCTCGGGTTTAACCTCTTCGGGTAAAATGCTCATGTATCGTTGCTCGCGTGACAAACTGTCGTTAGCCACACTTTTCTTAAAATTGAGTTAATACCGCTATAACACTTCTTATGCAAGTCTTCTCTTTTCCTCAAAGTGTTATGGTCATACTTGTCATAGTTAAGCAGAAAACGCAAATGTCTAAAGGTCGTAACCAACAAAGTATTTAAAAAAAAAATTTTACAAACAGCAGTAACCCACAAAGCTTGTGATTTTGATAGATTGTAAGCACTGTTATGTTTACATATTGAAAAGCACTTCAGCTAACTACTGCAATTATTTCAATGATTTAGTCAAATTGGCATTTTCAATAATTTTATAAAAACAAGGTAGCAAATTTTTGGATACTCACGATCTTGTTACATTGTTGCAAATGCATTTTTGCAAGGGTAGATGATAGTGCGCACACCTTTAATATTATGATGTTGCAAATGATTTTGCAATAACTGTTTTTTGTTTACATTGTTTTGATCATCAATTTTTAAAATTATTTAGATAGTTGAATGCAATATTGTACGAGTAAATAGGAGCCCCTTCTCTTCCTCCGTTTTTTTTTTGTTGGTTTTTCCCTTTTCATTTTTCCTTTCCCTCCATTTCTTTAGTACATTTTTTTATTATAAATTAATGTTTTTGCCGCTAAAAATTTAAAAAATAAAAACAACTGTTCAATAAGCACTGTTCAGAAAGTATCAATGGCTGTGTTTAATACAAAATTAAGATATTCGTTTACCATAGCGTTATGCAATACGATTAGATTTGCATATGGAACAGCCTTTTGTTTAGTATATGCATAAATGTTGCAAATGCATATCAATGCTTTTTGTTTTTGTAAAACCTGCAACGATGCAACAAGATCGTGTACTGCCTTATTTGGTTTTTCCTTTTGTCACTTTAATTTATTTATACATAGCTATTTGTTTACATTTATTATTAAATTTACATAATTTTACATTACATTAATTTAATTGTTTGCAATGTGAATTTTTGGCACTTGTTTTTGTTGCTTAAATAATAGTTAATATATATATTAAAAGCAATATTAAATAAAAAACATATTGTTGCTTTAATTAATTTTTCATATAAAAAATGTGGCTTACGACGCCTGAAAATTCTTAAAAAGCAAAAATAAAATTTTCACAAACCGACGTTCGTGTTTAATTAGTTACTTCAGTTTCTAGGAAATACTTGGCTAAATTCTTTTTTACACAAATCCAGACACTACAATTACGTACCCAAAATATTTAATAAGTTTGATTTTAAAGTGGTCACGTGGCCAAAATAATTGGTGAAACAGTGACCGAAACAGAAAAAACGTTCCCCTGAAAAATTTTAAAAATGTGGCTTACGACAGTTTGTCACGCAAGCGACGATATGTGAACAAAAGTTTTTTTTATTAAAATATTTTCTGATATGTCGTTATTTCATTTAAATATTGGCGCAATGGATAGAGAATATATTCTACCTCATTAGCTCTCTTTTAATTTCTCCTCTGTATGGTAAGTAATAAAGTGTTGATAAATAATGAATTTATTGTAAAAAAAGTTTAAAACAATTTAAAACTATAACTTCCAAAAAAATTTTTTATTGCAAAATGCAAATATGTCAAGAAGGCTCCTATGTCTAGAAAGTAGAAAAGTGTTAATAAATAAAGAATTTATTGAAAAAAGTTCAATATGTCCATATATGAGCACATTTAAAAACTATTGCTACCGAAAAAAAAATTTTATTTTAATTTTTATTTAATTTAATTAGTTAATGTCTTAACCAGACCCTACTTAGTAGGAATAATACCTTAAAAAATATTTTTTCATTGTATTTCTTGGTGCGGGATTGAAGAGGTTAACTCTCAACTCAGACAGAATAATTTTGTATTTGGATTAGTGAGGGTTAAAAAAAAACCCACAAACAATGGCGCTTATTAGTAAAGCTCTATACCTTAGTAAATTTCTAAATTAAGAATAAATTTCAAACCTTTATTAATATGCGTTCAGATAAAAGCCTTTAAAAGGCCAATACTCGCATAATTCGATATTCTCTCCTCCACCGGATTCCTTAGGTCGAAGCCGGTAATGATTGAGAAGGTTGAAAATTGTCAAATAGTGTAATTAGCGGTCAAAATGTAGTCAAATATAAAAAAAATACACAGGTGTAAAGTAACAATCCAGTAAGCCTAAGGGTTTGATTAGACAGGCAGAAAGTAGCCAATTTTCATGAATGTGTTTTGAGAAAGGTAAAAAATATAGCTACTCAAAACTTTTTAGGTATGTATCGATGATTCCATATCAATTCGACTAATTTTAACCAAAATCTGACCTTTGTGTTTCCGATTTTATTGAAAGTTTGTAGGTTAGTAGTGCCTATAAAAATAACTTAAACTGTGTTTTTGTTTTTTGCGAAATTTTTTTTTCAAAAGTAATACACTGTGATAATATTAAAAAACATAAAAATATACAATTACTGCATGTATTCAAATAGATGTAGTTTTGAAACCATAAGTTGTACAGAAAAAAGAAAAGAGATCTTGAATTTGTCTTTTTGGCGGTGTAGTTTTTTGCAGCTTTTTTATGAAAAATCCCTTTTTATTTTAACCTGAAATTTTCAGTCACATTTTTCATATTTTGTTGTCTTCGCAACAAATTTTTCATATTTTGAGGTAGTGTTAAGTTAAGGCATCAATTTTAAAGACTAACGCACGAGTTAAGGTTGGGAATTTTTAAAAAATGCCTACAAAATATTTCATGTTTTTACACAGAAAATTTCGTATTTTTAAATATAGTAACAGTTTTTTAAAATACAAGAAAAAATAAAAAATGTTTGGTTTTACAAATTGTTGGCTTCATTTGAATACTAATGGATTAATTTGAATAATATCATATATTATTTTGGATGCTCATTGGTATTAACATAAAAAAATTGAATTTTCGGTAGGAAAATATGAAATCTTTTGTAGGCATTTTTTAAAAAATTGGTTAAAAATAGCAATCGCTAAAATTAATGCCTTATCTCAACACTAAGCTAAAAATAGAAAAAATTGGTTGTGAAGACTACCAAAAATGTGACTGAAAATTTCTGGTTAAAAAAAAGAATTTTTCATAAAAATTCTGCAAAAAAATATGCCACCAAAAAGACAAATTCAAAATCTTTTTCTGTACAACTTACGGTTTCAAAACTACATCTATTTGAATACATGTAGTTATTGTAGTTTTTAAGATTTTTTGATATTTTTTACAGTGCATATCTTTAAAACAAAATTTTAAGTCCAAAAAAAAAGTACGCAGATATAATGCTTTTCAGGAGAACTATCCACCTAGAGAGCTTCAAAATTTTCAAAAATAGTGATGTCAGAAACGTGGACGCTTTGACATGGAATCACCGATATAGTATATATATATATTTTTTAAAAGACCAAAGAACCAAGGCATGCGCCTTATACAAACAAGGTTTGGTCTTAGACCTAAAAAAAAGGGATGGATTTATTTAGAGGAATTGATTGAAACCATACGTGAATTATAGATTAGGCGAAACAACCGCGAAAGAAAATTTGAATTAAGGCTAGAGTTATGCCTTAACCTCGGCAAGCATTTCCAGACCTTATTTGTTCTTGTCCTTCAATTCAACATGAATAATGATTTCTAGAACTTTGAAGAAGATTGTATAAGATTTTCAGATTATCAATATCCGGAAGAAGGACACGTGCGACGTGAACCAGTGCCTAAAACACGAACCAAGCTGGCACTGGTTGCAAAAATTATCTGAAACAAAAAATTGTCCTATTTAGTATGATTGTGATTATGGAATAGACTCCCTTTAATAAAATTTATTAAAAAATACATAATGGTGACGTTTGAAATTTTTTTTGTAATTTTTACTGAAAATTATCGTTACTTTTTTATTGATAAAAAATCCAATATGGAATGTATTGGTGAGATTATGGTCTATTCCATGAAAAATTTGTTGCTTAGTATTATGATATACGTTGTTTTCTAAAAATGTTTAAAACGGGTTTGAAATGTTAACCCTTAACTAGTACATCTGGTCTGTGGTGCCAGAATAAACGAACAAAAGCGTTTATTTATCTTATTATTCAATTAAAAATTAAATGCAATTCAATTCAATTATTCAAAATAATTCACAAAATTCTTTCTTAATAGGAAAAATAAACTTTATTTAAGACGTTCCTAAAAAACAACATGTTTTTTAACCAAATTTGTATTTTTTTAGCATTTGAAGTTGGTGTGGTCTCTAAAACCAGATGTACTGTTAGTGCGATTTTGAGGTGTACCAGTTAGGGGTTAAATATAGTGCGCCACGTCCATTGAAGTCCTTATAGTGTGATATTTTACATAGTTAAAGCTATCGAAAAATGTAAAAAAAAATGTTTGACCCAACTTACCAGATTAGACCCTTAATTAGTTTTCATTGACTAAAATCCTTCTCTTAATTGTGATAGAGAAGATCAAAGAATCAGGAAGATTGTTTGCCAAAAAGTTATAAAAGTTGAAAAATAATGCTCAGGTAGTTTTCATTAACAAGTCTTGCACTAAAGTTAAATAATTAAGTAAATCACTCTGTGCTTAGATGCATTCCTTAATATTGACGAATTTCATAAGCATATTTGTTTATTAATTTTTATTTTTAAATATTACTTTTATATGTATGTATAATTGTATACTTGCGTTCTTTAATCAGTTTATTAGATACAAATAAATATGTATTTTTGTATTAAATTGTGCTTCAGAAGATTTGAAAAAACATAATAGCCCATTTATTAAAAGAAAGCAACGCAATGTTGCAGAGTATCTATAATTAAATTTATTTCCGACATAAATCTTGATGCAGACTAATAAAGATCTCTGAACCCATACGTAAAAGTACCACAAATAAAACAATAATAACAATATCAACAACAACGGCAATGAACTACATGCACACACCTGCTATTAAAGAACATAACTTCTGTTTACATTTTGCCCTCACATGTGCCGACCCATGCACAAGAAGCTACACACATATAAACATATATAAACAAATAATACAAAAGCAATGTACAAAATATTCATTGGCGAAATAAAATGGATAAAAACATTAATCTGCTGCCAACAAATAGCAAGAACAATAAAAACGGAATATAGAAACATAATAAAAAATTGTTTTTAAGGACGAAGCTTTTTCTAGTGGTTTGAAATGTGCCCGGCTGCCACCTTACATGTATTAATTTATCAAAATGAAGTGTTGTATTGAGTTCATAGCATGTGCAGGATATAACAGCTAACACACAGACATAGATTCACAAGCTTACATTCATACTCTTAATCACACATATAAACACACAGCATAAACGCCCACAAAAAACTCACACAAATCCTCACTTAAATATGTTCACACTGAAATCTTAACTCATACGAAGCGCACTCATACTATACTCACACACATACTCACACACATAGACACTTGTAGGCTTAAGCTGTGTGTTGACTTTTATTTATGTTGATTACAATAATACGAAATGCATTTGAATGTTCGCATACATTTCAATGAATATCTTCTACCTAGGCAAACACTTATAGTTAAGAGTTTGTTTTGTGTGTGTGTGAGTGGATTTGTTAAGCCCAGTACAAGTAGGATATACAAATCTAATAACAAGTTATAGCTTACTGTCCTGTTTACGTACGATTGTGAGTATGTTAGTGTGCCTGTGGCTCGACTACTTAAAAGCAGCCGGAACATTTGTAATTAAGTTTGCATCCTTTAATGTACGCACACACAAACACACATATCTGGCAGCCCTTTACAAACAGTCTCTTGAGTAAATAACACATACTAATATGTAAGTGTGTGGCTAATACAAACAAGATGTCTTCGACCATTTCGGCAAGTTTAATAAAAGCTTTTAGTCCTCACGTTGCTGTCACGGCACAAATTGTTTCAACTTGAATTTAACTGGGCAAAGCTGGTACCTTCTAAGATAAACACTTCCAGATACACTCAGAAAAACGTGACCTTGTGAATTTATACACTAAGTATTAATGCGTTTCAGAGACTGGCACAGACAAATTTGTTTGATAAAAGCTTAAAGGAGATACATAATTACGAAAAAGTTAGAATTATATAAATATTTTTTTTATAAGCAATGCATGACAAAAAAAAAAATGACTTTGTATTTGATCTGGTAAATGTTCTTCTTAAATGAAATGTAGCGACTGAGAGTATTATTCGTACTTCTCAAGAGTAGCTGGTCCTCCACTGCATGTGAAGGTGTTTACTATTCTTCCAAAGTATCTGCTGTTCGGTATGGAAAAAAATTATTAAATCACAAAACATTTTTTATATTGACCAAAATATATTATTGATAAATATTTATTAGATCCGATTTTTTTTACCACCTTAAGATAATTTTTTCTCGATTCTACGTTCAATTCTAAGCAAAAAAGTTTAGTTTAGTTAGTCGCGGCACCCAATTTTTTATTTAACCCTGGATGTGCATCGCTATTTCGACAATGTTTTCATTGCTATTTCAAAATGAAATAAAGTTGAGGTTTTTTGATATATTGAACATTCTAATAAATAAACAAAAAATAGATTATAGATAAATACATAGATCTATGTATTTTTAATTGTGTGTTTTGAAAAAAATATTAGTGGCTTTATTCAAAGAAAACACAACATATGTAATCATTGTTAGTCGATTTAGGGTTAAAATTGTATATATACAAATTTTAATTTCAATGTGCACAAATTTTACACATTTTTTCTACTTGTTTTAGATACGAGTAATACCTTTTTCATATAAATTTTATCAAAATACCTACCAGAGGGCGCCACATGCCGATTTTGTCATTTTGGGACTATTTTATAAATAAAACAATGTTTAATTATTATACAAGATTAAATTATTATTATAATTTGTATTTTAATGATATGAGCGGTAAAAGAGTTTTTTATGGTTTTGTAAAAGCGCCTTCTGGTGATAAAAATAGATCTAATATAAATCACAGAATCACCCGCTTTGCTAATTTGAAGATTGCCTGAACATTTCTTCAAAATCGGTCCAGCCGTGTCCAACATACATACACACATCGATATATAGATATAAAGATTATGTTATTATATAATAACTAGTAAAAGTTAAAATAGTTAAAATTAAATTAGTTTGTTTTTAAAAAAGAAAAAAAAAAATTAATCCATTTAATGGGTGATCCAATACGAGGTCGCTTTTTCAACTGGGTTGTTTTGACAGCTGTTAAGTGTCAAATTGCTTGTCCAAATGACGTTCGTTTACAGTATTCAATACGACTTACTGCATTAATCTGTATCACGAAGTAGCACACCAACGACAAGCAAGACACGAGAAGCAATAGAATTTCGTATAGAAAAAGTATTGCTTCTCGTGTCTTGCTTGTCGTTGGTGTGCTGCTTCGTGATACAGATTAATGCAGTTAATCATGAATAGACTTACTTTTATTAATTGTGAACAACGTTTATTAATTGTGGAAACTTACTACCAAAATCAGTCATCAGTTAGAGAATGTTATGGAGTTCTTCAACATATTTTTATTTGTTATGAGCGTCCAACTGAGCTATTCGTAACACCATCACCAAATTTCGAAATAATTTTACACTATTGGACATTCAACATTCAACCATAGTGCATAGAGCCCGTAATTTTGAGAATATTGCTGCAGTAGCAGAGAGTGTTCGTGAAAACCGTGAACAATCATTCGTCGCCGATCTCAGGCTTTGAGCATCTCTTATGGATTGTCGAAAATTGGACCCACACAATGGACCATTTAATAGCTAGTCGTGGGCAACATTTGAAAGAAATAATTTTTAAACATTGAGTTGTAGGAACCGAACTATCATTCCAAATAAATATTTTGCATCAATACATTCATTTTTATGTATTTTAATTAGAAAACAAAGTAGGAAGCTTTTATTGGATAACCCTATATATCTGACTTTTCGCCTTGCTTGATCCTCATCGGTTTTTTTTGTTGAACTATGGTAGCTAAGCAAAAAAAAAGAGGTGTATAAAGAAACATGGAGTTTATTGAAACTCTTGCAACAAAAACGCGTGAAAAGAAAACGATTAAGCAACGCATGGCACCTGTAATGATTTCTTCAAAAACTTAACACTTAATTTAAATTTTTTTTTTATTTTTAAAAGGAAAATACCCCTTAAAAGTGTTGTAGCACGAATATGATATTTTAAAACTGTTTTCCAGAATAATCGGATTAGCACTGTAGAATTATCACTTAAACTCTATATAATAGTAAAGACATAGATGTATGAACAATTTAGTTATAAAAACAATAAATTCTTTAAAAAAAGCAGCTCACATGCGAATTATTTAAATTGTAATATAATAAAATAATACAAAAATTTGGTTTGACTTAAAACAAAAACGAACAAAAAGATATTAATTTTTTAAGCCGCGTTTTCGTAGTAAATTTCTCTAGTAGAAACATACTATCTACTATTTAATGGAGAGCATCTAACTTTTCTTGAACAAACAATTTTATTGTGATATCGCAGTTTTTCTTGAAGTAAATTAAGAATATGAGCGTAGTTAAAAACCCCAAAATTATTAAACTTAATTTGATTTTACACACTTACTTTGTAATATAAGATATTTAGATAAAAATTAATAAAGTATTTTATAACGCAAATGTGGTAAGCCTTGTGCACATTAATGTTCGGAAAAATGACTTTCGTGAAGCAGACACGAGGGCCGTATAAAATTCTTGCCCTTGCGTTGACAGAGGGCAGGCAGTGCACTTTATTTTCTGCTTTATGAATTCGGAAGTGAAGCGGAAAGAGGAATGAAAAATTTTGAGAGGATGAAAAGCGTAGATGTACAGAAACTGTAAAAGCGAGAGCATGCTGTTATGAAAAAACAGTGTAGCATATTCTGCATATTAACACTATTGTTCTTTAAAAGGGATTTAATTATTTAACATAGCTACAGAAGCGATATTGTTTTGGTGTATAATTACGTCTTACAGCGCGGTTTGTAGTGGGGTCTTTTTTACAAGGCTTTCAATCCCTTTTTTCAGTCCCGAAAATCCGGGGATAGAAGCAAATAAATCCCGGGGTCCCGACATTTCGTTTTTTTCCCGAGGTCCCGAAGTTTTTTCTTCTGTTGATCTCATCATATTTATTAAAACATATCGATATATGAAATCAAAAAAGCCATAAGTTACCAAAAAAATCAAAATCGACGTTCAAAGATAAAATATATGCCAAAATATTAGTTATGCGGCGAATATTGACGAAATTGTCTAATTTTTTTTCGCAGGTGCCATTAGAACCTCGAACATTGGTTGAACAAATTTTTACTTTTATTTTTGCGTAAAATAATACTAAACAAAAAAATTTTTTCTCACAATTTTGAAAATAAAAGGTAACTAAAATTGTTTGCTGTTTATAACCAATCGCATACTCTATACGGTCTCTGGATTAATTGCAAAGTATTTACGATTAAAGTTGTAAAACCCCTGGATTTGTATATACTGATATTTTTATATATATAAACTGAGGATGCAACATTGATTTTGGGCAGATCTTAGCGCAGTATAATTTTCGCAATGCAGAGCAGTGATGCCAACTACACGGAATTTACGGATTTCTGCGGATATTTAAGCCTTGCACAGATAAACAGACAGCAGTGGCAAAATAAGATAAATCTACGGACACAGAATTTTCGTAGATTCGCTTTTTTTCACCAAGTTTTATGTCAAAATGAATTTGAATGGTAAAAAAATTTACTCATCAATCGAAAAAATTATCACTTAATTAGTTAAAACTTTGTGCTTATCAACATTTGCAAATAATTTAAATGTTCAACCCTGAAAGTTGCACACGTAAGCAAAGCTGGCAACGATTTAATTGTCATTCGGTTTGACATGCAGAAAAAGAAAGCGCACAGTTTTTTGTTCTTGACTTAAAATGAAAATATTTTTTGCTATTTATTAAAAGTGCACAAATGCAAAACATACATTTTTTGAATATGTAAAATTAGAACAACGTTGAAGGTATTATGTTAGTAAAAGCTAAACGGTACGAACAAAAGTATAAAGCATAAAGTGGCTGGCTTACAAGGATTTCAAAGGAACCTGCTGGAGCCCTCTTTTATTGCAAAATTTAGATCATCATGTAAACGTCGGGCTGACCGAAATAAAAAGACACGTTGAGACCAATAGCCATAAAAAGAAAGCCGAGGCAATAAAGTGCACTGTTCCGTTGTTCTCCTCCTTTGCCAAGCAATACTCAATTGATTGACAGCTGCTGCTGTCTGGGTTTCTAGATGAGCACAACCTTCCGTTTCTTTTTAAGCCGCATTTGGAAGGCCTCATTTAAAGAATATCGGAATAAGATGGCAATTCCACCCAAATGCAAATTTTGAAAAAAAAAACCAAGAATACAAAAAAATTTTCAAAATTAATAACGACTTAGTAATTTTATAAGCTGTTAATCTTAAATTAAAAAAAATATAAACTTGTTTACACAAATCCCTCGGATTTACATGGATTTTTTATGTAGCATTTGTGAATTTGTACTCTCTTTAAGTTGGCATCACTGATGCAGAGTCTCTTGCTAGGGTTGCCATGCCATTATTTTTTTGAGAATATAAAAGATATATTTTTAATTCAACATATTAATATTACTTCCGTCAAACATAATATTATACTATTATTTATCATATTACGATTTAAAATTATATAGCAAAATTCTTTCAACATGGCCTTAATGAAAAAAAACAATTTAATTTATGAAATGAATGTAGATATTTCCGAAACAGACTGCCTACTCAGCTAATGATTGATTCTATACAGAGTTGTTGTTGTTGTTGTTATCTTCTTAAAAACTTACTTGATCTAAAGCACGCAATTGAATTCATGTAATAATTTAAAAAATAGATCACAATTAATTCAATAACTTTCTATGGCGGAGCACGAACCAATAACTTTAATTAATGTCGAATTAATTAAATAATCTAATAATTGATCGATTTCGGTCAAAGTTACGAGTAATCGAACATTTGGTTGTGAAAATAGCCACTTTTCAGTTAAAACACAAGCTTCCAGCGAAGCAAAAACTTTCAATGCAATGCAGTTTTCAATTCTATGGTGAATTTCGACAAATTGTTGAACACTAATGAATATTGAAATAAATAAGAAGCAACTAGAACAGATGGCAACCTTGGTAGAGTTGATGGCTGTGATCTATAAATAGCTTACTGCTTTAAATGCTATATGATTAAGTAGCCGATTTGAATGTACAGTTCTGAAGAATGTGTTCGAACATGTGTGAAAACATATACGACTTTAAGCCCAGTAGTTTGCGGCATCATTGACGAAGTTTTCGTGATGATTTCTTAAAGGAAGTTTCTGCAAGAGCTGCTGGACTTAAAAAAACTCATACAAAATATAATGCAAAGTAGCGGTTGTCAGCGCCTAACTTTTTCGACCCATTACAACAACTTTAAGATTTTTATGATTGCTGAAATTCGCCGAATCGATCGTTCAGAGGCTAAACTGTAGAGTTCGCAAACTATCGATACTATCAACTATTTCACACTATCGTGACTTTCGATAGTTTTGGAATGACTATCGATGGTTTTCGATAGTATTTAAATATTCATTGACACC
Source organism: Dichetophora obliterata (assembly GCA_963920525.1). Lineage (NCBI taxonomy): Eukaryota > Metazoa > Arthropoda > Insecta > Diptera > Sciomyzidae > Dichetophora > Dichetophora obliterata. Next base: position 87,776,234 of record OY986439.1, on the reverse strand, counting down.
ACTGTTTAGGCTTCATTGCCATTGCTGTTGAATTCGTTTGATTTTGACAATTTGGTATAATTTTTTTCTGTTTTGTAGAGTGAAAGCGCAGGTGATGTTTATTATGCGCATAGCATTGTGTTGAATTGGAGGATGGGTGACAGTTAGAGGTTGAAAAGATGGAGTAGTTTCGGTGAAGATTTGTTTTAAATTTGCACAGCTCAAAACTGATGGGAAACACGCTCGCAGGGAGAGTATTCCACAACTTTACCGTACGACTAAAGAACGAATTATCACTACAACGTGAGGTTATGTGTGGCATCAAGGCAATGGTAAAGGAATGAACTTAGATAGCTGCCCGAGTGGACCTGGAAAGCAAATGGTGTGGTGGCATCAGGCCATTACAAAACCAACATTACGGCGATTTCCAATAGAGTTGAAAGAGGATGAAATATTTTTATCCCCTATCAAATATATCGCACGACGTTGAATTTGGTCCAAAAGTACGTTTCGATTTTAATTCCTTGACGAATTTTCTTTATATTACTGTCTACTTTTCGTTAACGAAACTTCCTCAATATTTCGATATTGGGTTCGGCATGATAAATCCCGACAATTCTGTATTGCGTCTTGCACGAATTTGGTCACGAAACGTATGACTAAATCAGCATCGTCAAGGATCTAGAAAAATCGTATATGATTCATTTGAGATTTCTTTAAGACTGGAACTACTGGGAGCTTAGTATGCTGTAGAAGTGAAAAGATATGTTCCATAAGAAATGCATTGCGTTTTTGATAGCAAAAAGGTAGCGAAATTTTTTTTCGGTACGCTGTTGAAACGAAAAATTTGTTCAATGCAGCCAAGTTCACAACCATGATTGGAGAGTTAAAATGTCAAAATTTCGCTGTCTTTTATTTGTCGGTACATTTAATTGCATTTAATTTTTCTGTCGTTATTCTATCGTGTCGACAAAGTCTGCTGTGTCCGCTAGTGAATACAAACAAAAGAGACAAAGAAATTAATAAAAAAAATTTAAGCGATTAATTGAATATTTGGTTAATCGGTTCATTTTGCTACAATTAATTGCAATTTGTAATCGATCCCTTTAACAAACAATTCAACAAACAATTTTTTTTTGCATCACGATATATTGGCGATATTCACCTATGGACTACTTTGCCCACCCTTAATATAGATGAAGCATGCTCTTAAGGTTTTTCTTTAGCTCTGCCAACCAAGCTCTGCATTAGTATCAAAGTTTTTTTTTAAATGTGCGATCAAATTTTATTTTATAGACGTATTTGGGAAGTTGTGAAGCGATTTTCTATATCTGTTCAAAACTTTTAAAACTTCACCGGAGAATTCAGATTTTTTGAGTTATAACGTTTTTGAAGAAAATAAGTAATACGATGAGTTAAAACACCTGCAAATACGAATACAAAGTCACATAATGTATTTTATGAATTCAATTAACATTTTAAAAATTAAAATGGAACTTATGAATATCAGTCTATGTTTTCTTAATAAGTAGCAAATAATAGTTCTAAAATTTCGTTGATAATTTCCGATTTTCAAAAATTGCGTTCATTTGCTTCAATGTTTATGATTGTTTCAGTATTAAACTTGGCAATAGTGAAGAATTGTACTTAAACAATTATTCCTCCTTTTAAGACAGCAATGTGATATTTGCCTCATTAATATTAACTTTCTTATAAATCATAATAATGTTGTCTTTCTTTCTTAATATTGTATTTTATTTCATTTAGTGCTATTCTACTACGCATTTATATAATTGAAGTGTAATAGAATTATCTCTCTAACTTCTTAAGTGATTCATTTGTTTTGTTTTGTCCATTTTTCATGTAGAAACAATTTTTTCCACTCTGCCAAACATAATATTCCTACAATATGTTATTATTTTTGGATGGATGGGTGTGGCGGCTGTTGTTGCTAACTTTGCTTTTGTATCGCTCTTTTTCATACTTAATGGCCGGTTATTGTTTTTGTTGTAGTTATCCTTGTTGTTGTATTGTTTTTTATTTCATTTTGCTTTGTCATTAGTTTAATTGTTCCATCACTTAGTTTGAGGAGTGGTATTATATGCACACAAGGGTCGCTCGTGTTAATTTACTCACCTTAAGGTTATTCAATTTATCACTTACATAAGAGGTGGATAGAACAGGTAGATGGATAATGTTTCTTAAGAATTTCCAAGTCGTATTTCTTGTAGCTCTCTTAGTTTGAAGTGTGTGTGGAATAAATGGAAAATTGTTAAACATTTAGAAAGAATCTACAGAGAATCTACAGACATATGTTTGTATGGAATGTTCTGCTTTTATTCAATTTTGAGGAAAGTTGATACTGATAGTGTTATTAGCCAGAGTGATCGAATTTTGTTTTTGTATTGACATGGTATTTTGTGAGAGACTAGGGAAACTGTTTTGGTTATTGGTGTAGATTTATTCCTTAAGTAATGTTATTGCTGTAAATATGTATACAAAGCAAAATACATTTAATTATATTTTTTCCAATTAAATTTCCTTAATATTCCAGGCCTTTAGTTTGCATTTACTTTGTCACTCCCATACTTTGTCACTCTCGTCAATAACGCTCATACGGAGCAGCGTTGTCAAAATGTGAAAATTTTACCAAAACTGGTTAATTTTTTTTTCGATGTGAAAACGTGAAATTTTAAACCATTTTGGTAAATTTTTTTAAACAAAGCAAATGTTTTTTTTTAAAAAATGTTCCCTCATTCTACATTAAAGATATACGGTTTTGTGTTACTTGCAAAAACGTATTAAAATTATCGGCCTTTTTTAATGTTATCGAACTTGTTTTCTACGAAAAAAACAACCCTGCCTAGCCCAATGAAAATTTCTACGATTTTCTTAATTTGGCCTAAAAAACTACATGGATATTGTAAATTTTTGGGACAAAGTTGTTTCTTTTAAGAACGGCATGGAAGAAAACTGTTAAAACTGAAAACTAATAAATTTTGTTAAAATTTAATGACACTTCCTCACAGACACTTCCTCACAGCTGCTGAAAGAAAATTTGATTCCTTTAAAGAATATTTTTTAAAAGAACAAAAAAAAAAAAAAACTAAGAAAAAGCGTTTCTGGAAATTTAAAAATTTTCACTTATCACTTTTGTGCGCTTAACCATCGATATAAAGTGGTTGGCCAAATTAATAGGGAAAACCTTTAAAATGTGAATTTATAAAAATGACACAAAAGTTAGTTATATTGTGAAAATAATAGAAATTCAAAATTGCATTTTTAACTACCGTTCATTCAGTTAAACTATATTTTTGTTATCAATTAACAATATTGCATTTGTTTTTTATATTTATTGTTCTCGAATTTTGAAGATATTTTAAGCACACAGAAAATTAGATTAATAAGATTTTTAGCGAGAAAGAGATATTGCTATACATTAGACCGTGTCGCCTTCAGTGCTGCCATGAAAAAAAAATTTACAGCGTAACTTTTGCACTCTGCTCGTCGGATTTCTCGTCGGATTTGTGAAACTCTGAAAACAAGAACTACGAAATTTTCAGTCGCATTTTACAACAAAGAAGGCAAATAAAATATTGCATTCTAGTAGACGTATGACGTATATTTAAGGTTTATATACAGTACGACCTCGCTCAACGCAACCCTCGCTACACGCAACTCCTCGATAATCTCAACACCCAAATTGTACGCAAAGTATAAATTGCAACAAAGTGCAGACCAAAATTTCCGAATATTTAAAAAAATAAATTGAATAAAATGAAATTATGTTTCTGATCAAAAATTTTTCGATTCACTTTAATTTGAATGTGTAGAAAATGCATATTTTTTTGGAAATAGGTCTATTGGCCAATATAAAATTTTTCCTCTGTTTTTGCAATAACCTCAGATTTCGCAATTGGCTTGAATTTAATTGGTTGCGTTGAGCGAGGTCGTACTGTATTTAAATAAATAACATTTTTTTCAAAAGTCAATCCAATAATCATTATAAATATAGAAAATATATTATAATAAATTACATTTTGAAAATATTTTTGAACACACAAACGAAGAGTAAAAATCAAATTAAATACATTTGCAACACATTTTGATTTAATGTACATGTACTGTAGATCTCTTAAATCGGTAAAAATGAAATGCATGGACCTATAATACATAATTTTTCAATTTTAACTCAATAAATGTAAAGCTTTTGCTTTAAGTAAATTAACTAAAAAATGTTGTTGTTTTAAGCAAGCAAAAACTACAAAAAAATTAGATTTTAGTGAAAAAAATATGTGTTAAAAAATATAATTTTTTCGAAGTTTTTTATTAAATTTGTTTATCAATTTCAAGACTAAAACAGTTATAAGATTTCATACGCAGATAATCTTTTGTATGCAGAGTTCCTTTCATTGTATCTAACTTTAATCCATTGCGAACTTTAGTTTTATTAATATTTATTTGGCTAAAAGTTCGCTCAACGTTAGCTGAGGAATTCGGTAAGCTCAAGAATTCAAAAATTAATTTTCCTCTTATTGGAAATGCAGAAGTACCATCGCATCTTTTTATTTAAAAGTTGCCATCAATTTTATTATACTAATTTTTTTTCTTTTCATATATATATGTCGCCCATTTCAGATTGAGGTGACTTATCAGTCGGTCACCTCAATCTGAAATGGGCGATGTATATAAAAATATATGCAAAATCGGAAGCCGGATCTACTATTTCTGAAATCGTAACATTTTGAAGAATTTTGGTCAAATATCGGAACGTCGGATTCAAGTATTAAAATCGTAACATATCCGATATATCGGAGCATATGGCAACGCTGGTCGCCTTATAGGCAAAAAAAAATAGTCACCGCAAACCAGCTAATCTGAAGCGTTATTGAATGAAAGTTCCGACAAAAAATTTTTTGACAGAAGGTAGGGATCGCGCAGTGACATATTTCTTCATAATTTCGTTATTTACCGTCCGATCTTAAAAAATTATATGTTTATATTTTTTTCTTAAGGAAGTAATAAAGAAGTAAACAAAGAGCACCACAAACAAGTCTTTGTTGAATCATTGCAGTCACTTTTTTGAATCCTTGCTTTTGCAAAGTAGTGGAAAAACATTGATTTGAAGGCGACATACAGCATATAATTCTGTTTTAATTTAACAGAAGGTGTTCGTATAAGCTTATCAAAGTGGATGGTACTGCAGAAACCACAGAAGACTACTGATGAGTTGATGTAGCTATCAACGAAACAGCTGTCTAGTCTGCTTGGTGGTTTGTTCTGCAAAGAACTTATTGTTGTTGCAACCTGTTGCTTCATGAACTTAATTGGCATTAAGCTTATAAATAACTCTAAAAAATATAATTTTTTTAGAATTATTAAAAACAATAGACCAATTTTTTGTTCTTAGGACTCATTGACCTCAGTTGACCCCTTATAGTACTGACCCACTGGACCTCAGTTTCTACTATCTTATGGTACCATTTTGATTTCCAAAATGGAAAGCCCGTATAAAATTTATAAACTCACTAATGAAATTTTCCAGTATTTTCACTAGAAATATTAAATTTTTTTTTTATTTTTTTGCTAAACGTAGGGCACATTTTTAAATTTTTTGTCATGACGTATTATTTTTTTAAAATATGCTCCGAAAATATTCTTATCAGTCAGCAATTCAAACACTGGTTTCTCCTTTTAAACGTCGTCAAACCTTCGACATTAACAGCCCGATCTTAACTTAAGAAATAGTTAATTTTAATTAGTATTTTTTACATAAAAAAAAATCACATGGAGTTTTTTGTATTTGTATTTATTTCACTTAAAAAATTAGTACAGTAAGATCAATGAAGGTCTTTTAGCGTACAACAATTAAAAAACATTATAATCAACAAAAAACATACAATAACGCTTAAAGCTAATAATAAAAATTTAACTATTTAAAGATTAAAATCAAAAAAGAATAATTAAAGCAAAACACATAAAATAGAGCTTAAGGCTTACAACTTAAATTTAACAAAGCAAACCAGAAAGAAAGTTTATAGCAGAAAAACTGTTTCTAAAAAACCTACCTTAAATATTGTATTGAGTTACTTTTCAAATGCACATTGAAATAAATATCTGTGACATATCAGTTGAAATTGCGTATATTTAAAGATTTCTTAATATATATTAGTGTTTAATCTGATTATAAGAACGCATAAAAATAAATTTATCGAAACAGTGATCGAAATCGAAAGTTAGGTGAATTTAAACAAGAAGCTGTCAGAAAGGTAAGCTTTTTGTGGAAACGCGCGGGCATTCCAATTATATCTGAAACAGCTATTCGTAAACGTTTAAATAAGCTTGTGAATGCTTACTATAATATTGCTAAAAGTCCATCAAGATGCAGTATAAATCAGTATTCTTTATTTCGCGTTGCAAGTGTGGCATTAACAGAAACATTCCATGCAATTGCAGTGACTTTAATAAAATTCCTTTATAAAATTAAAAGACGCTGTGAAAGCATCGATCAGTGCGGTCCACGCTTGATGACTTTAGGCGATGTTGATGCGATGTTGATGCGATGTCGATAGAAAGAAACGATGCACAAATGACGTTAGTTTCTGAACTATCGAATACGGTACAAAGCGAATTCGAAAGCGTTGAGTACGAACCAGACACCGATGAAAAGAATGAATTTGAAGAATATGTTAGCGATTCAGCACAGACGAGAAAATATCTATGCCATTCTCAAAGTACTGAGCGCTTAGAACACGTAGTTCATGAATCTGCCATTGCTGTCACCGATGAACAACGCATGGGTCACATTTTATCTAAACTCGAGGGGCGCCAGAAATACAGTCTATTTGAATCACGTCGAAATTTGATCTCTTAAAACTCGATGATTTTAATATGTGAAAAGTGTCTTAGTAAAACAATAAAAGAGGGTTTTTAATCAACAGTTTTCTCACTATAAAATTCTGTATTTTATTTAAATGATTTTCTTGGGAAGAGTTTAATGTTTTTTTGAGGGCTTTATTTGTATTACTTTAGAATAGCAAATTAGGATGGTAGATTAGGATAGGAACGTTTTCGGTGCATATTTTATAAAAATAATACGATATGACAAAAATGTTAAAAATTTTCCCTACGTTTTCCAATAAAAAAAAAAAAAAATTTTAAAAATATTTGTAGTAGAAATAGCGAAAATTTTTTTTAGAAAAAGTTTTTTGATTTTTGACGGGCTTTCTATTTCTGAAATCAAAATGGTTCCTTAAGATGGTAAGAACTGGGGTCCGGTGGGTCAGTACTATAAGGAGTCAACTGAAGTCAATAAATTTTAGAGACAAAAAATAAGTCTCTCTGAGACAACAACATGGATATATCATATTTTTAGAACGGACGGAAAATAATGGAGTTATAAAGAAATATGTCGATGCGCTACCCCAACGTTCGGTCAAAAAAATTTTTTTTTTCGAAACTATTTTCAATAATGCTTCAGATTAGCTGGTGTGCGGCGAAGTTTGTTTTTTTGATACGGTCTACTATATATTTTTCACATTAATTGTTCTAGAAGCTTGACCATTCTCTAAAGTTTATAAAAACTCTTTGAAGAAAATGAGCTTCGTCAAAAAAATGGCAGGTAGCGTTGTTATCTTTTATGACAGAAAAGGTGGAAGATTTTTGTTAAACTGGAACAACTAATAAATGCACTATCATGCCATAAATGCCATATCATATGAAAGCTAGTTACAAATGCAATTTTTAATTTCTATTATTTTAACAACAAAACAAAGTTTTGTGTCATTTTTGATTAATTAATATTTTTCTGAAGATTGTAACGAGGTTACTTTTATGATTTTTGCTAATTTTTGTACAAAAAAAGAATTGATATAATATTGATCTCACACAACCATATGTACAATAAAATAATATATCTTATTAAATATTTCTGTATCAAATATATTTACTATAAATTATATGTTCGTTGGATACTTTAAAACTTAATTTAAAAATTTTATCATTGATGATATTTGATAAACTTTCGTTTTGATGTGAAATTTTTTTCTTAAAGCCTAGTACTCTGTTCGTTTGCGTGAAATTTCGCTGGCAACATCTATTTATTTGTTGCATGAAATTTCTGACTTAAAGTTTGTTGCAAGGAATTTCTATGGCAACGTTTCTCAGAGAGACTCAGAAAATAAGTTGGGAGATTTCATATGATATCTCTCTTTTCACTTCAAAATAAATAGGCAGTACCAGCGTTGCCATATGGTCCAATATATCGGATATGTTACTATTTTAATACTTGAATCCGACGTTCCGATATTTGACCAAAATTCTTCAAAATGTTACGATTTCAGAAAAAGTAGATCCGGCGTCCGATTTTGCATATATTTTTATATACATACATAAATGAAAAGAAAAAAATCTATATATATAAAATAGGATGTGTGTATGTATGTAACGTATGGACTCCAAAACGGCTGGGCCGATTTTGATGAAATTTTCAGGTAATGTTCATCTTGGTACGGTGGGTAACATAGGCTATATTTGGACCCGATAGGTGGCGCTGGGGTGGACTTAGATCGAAAATTTTAATTTACGGACCAATTTAACTGAAATTCAGAATGTATGTTTGTTTGATCATAAGAAAATAATTTGTGTATAAATGGACACGGTAGGTGGCGCTGGGGTGAACTTATTTCGAAAATTCGATGGCGTGAAAAATATATAAATACTTTTAATTTTATTTTATAAGGAGGGGAGTAGCGAAGCACACCGGGTTCAGCTAGTAGTATAATAAAATTGATAGCAACTTTAAAATAAAAAGATGCGATGGTACTTCTGCATTTCCAATAATGGAAAAATTTATTTTTGAATTGTTGAGCTTACCGAATTCCTCAGCTAACGTTGAGCGAACTTTGTCAAATAAATATTAATAAAACTAAAGTTCGCAATAGACTAGAGTCAGATACAATGGAAGGAACTCTGCATACAAAAGATTATCTGCGTATGAAATCTTTTAACAGTTTTAGTCTTGAAATTGATAAAGAATTGATAAACAAATTTAATAAAGCAATGTATATATGACTTCGATAAAATTATGTATTTTAACCAGGGACCGAAAACAAATGTTATTTTACAATTTTCAGATGAAAAAGGCATAACGAAAAAGTTGCTGGTGGACTTTTTTAAATAAAATATTATAATCGTAATGGTAGCAGCTTCGAGAATATTAAACGTCTTTTAAATTTTCGACTGTTACTATAAAAGTTAAATTTAACTGTTATTTTTTGCGTTTTAGTTTTTCGGGCAAAAATAACTGTTACTTTTGCCTTTTATTTTTTAGGTCAGAAATAACAGTTATTTTGTGCCTCTTATTTTTTCGGTCATAAATATCAGGCAATTTGTATTTTTTCAAAGACCGCTTGACTATATAAAATACTATTAAAATTAATAAAGTGTTAAAGCTCAAAATGTGCGCACTGCTGAGACAATGAAAATTGCATTAAACTTTTTGGCGTTCAAGAGGCCTTTAAAAAAATTCTAATTGCCTGATATTTTTGACCGAAAAAATAAAAGGCACATAATAACTGTTATTTTGGACCTAAAAAATAAAAGTCAAAAGTAACAGTTGTTTTTGCCCGAAAAAATAAAAGGTATAAAATAACTAGTATTTTTGTCGGAAAAAATAAAAGTTAAATGATAACTGTTAACATCTGATTTTTTTTTTATAAAAACCATTACCGGTACGGTCCCTGATTTTTACACATATTTTTTTCACTAAAACCTAATTTTTTGTAGTTTTTGCTGGCTTAAAAAAACAACGTTTTTTCGTTAATTTACTTAAAGCAAAAGCTTTACATTTATAGAGTTAAGATTGAAAAATTATGTATTATAGCTTTATGCATTTCATTTTTACCGATTTAAGAGGTCTACATTAAACCAGACTGTGTTGCAAATGTATTTTTAATTTAATTTTTATTCTTTGTGTGTTCAAAAATATTTTCAAAATCTAATTTATTATAATATATTTTCTATATTTATAATCATATTGAATTGACTTTTGAAAAAAATGTGATTTATTTAAATAAATAAACATTAAATATACGTCATATGTCTAATAAAATGCAATATTTTATTTGTTTACTTTGTTGTAAAATGCGACTGAAAATTTCTTAGTTCTTGTTTTCAGAGTTTCACAAATCCGCGAAAAATCCGACGAGCAGAGTGCAAAAATTACGCTGTAAAATTTTTTTTCATGGCAACACTGGGCAGTACAATTAAATTATCGTGAAAAAATGTTGCTCAGAAACACGTTGCGATAATTTCACGCAGCGGAACAGAGTACTGCTTCACAAATGTTTCATCACAAATGACCGAGAACTGGACCTACGTCTTTTATGCCGACACCGAACATAAGCTCTCAATAAGCTTTACATGGCAATTTTTACTCTCTGAGGTTTGCCATTGTCTGCAGAGAGGTGACGACCGAACAGAAAAATTAATTCAATTGAAAAATCTTTATGTTTGAGCTGGAATTGAACCCGGGCTGCCGCAGTTCATTAGCTTAGGGGCCACGCACTCTACCCACTAGGCTACGGCCGCCATGTTTTAATATACCTTCAAAGTTTAAATATCGTTATTCAATATTTTAACTTTTAAAAAAAAAAATCTTAAAAATACTTTTAATTTTCGAGCGCTAGATCACCGGCTTTGCTTTAAGTGACTGAGCATTCATGTCTGAATTAGCAATTAAAATCTACACCTAAAACAAATTATTGGCATCTTGTGATGATTTTCAACCATCTGCTGCAACATAGCTTTACGCATACACATGTAGGAAAGCTAATGCACAATCCTTTTAATGCATAAGGTCTGTTCCCGTACCAACTTCAAGTAATTGTAAGAAAAGGTCCGCCAAATACTCTTTTTTTTTTTTGAAAATTCTATAAAAAAAACTACTGGATATTTTCTCAAATTTCTTTTTTTATTTGAAAGTACAATCCTTTCTGTTAATAATGGAAAATAATTTCATTCAAATGGCTGCCTCGGCTGGCCATGCAGTAGCCTACACGATCGGTCCAATTTTTAAGCACATTATCGGTTGTGTGCAGCTGTATTTCACCAATGGCTTCACGAATATTGGCCTTTAAAGCGTCAATTGTCTCTGACTTGTTGGCGTAACACTTATCTTTGAGGGCACCCCACAAATAATAGTCAAACGGTGTCAAATCGCAGCTCCGAGGTGGCCAAACGACATCAGCTCTGCGGCTGATAATGCGATCTTCAAAAACAGGGCGCAAAACATCGAGTGTAGCTTCGGCTGTGTGGCACGTAGCGCCGTCCTGTTGAAACCAAATGTTGCCAATATCCTCCTCTTAAATTTGTGTGAACAAAAATTCGTTCAACATGGCCCGATAACGATCGCCATTGGCTGTAATGGCCACTCCTTGCTCATTTTCGAAGAAAAATTGCCCAATTATGCCTCTGGACCAAAATCCGCACCAAACAGTGACTCGTTTTGGGTGCAGCGGCTTTTCAATGTATGCGTGCGGGTTTTCTGTGCCACAAATGCGACAATTTTACTTGTTTACATACCCGCCAAGATCAAAGTGAGCTTCATCTGAAAAGATGATTTTTTGGCAAAATCGGCATCTTCTGTAAGTCGATCGCAGGCCCACTTCTCAGCGTTGTTCAAGCGTATACACAACCATATTCGTTCAGCGGAAGGATAAAACTAATTATCTGTCAAATCAGACATGAGCTAAGTGTTACCATTCACGATATAAACACTAGTTGAAAAAAAAAACGTTAGATGGCGGACCCTGTAGAATAGAGAATAACATTTTGCCTGTTATTCTTCTCTCTCGAGCCTTAGAAATTTGTAAAATAACGCTTTCAAGCAACTTCAAGTTACTTGAATCTAGTACGAGAACAGACCTTATATTGTAATCTATTGCATCATAGCTTCACGCATTCACATGAAGGATAGCTAATGCACCAGACTTATAATAAATTCTTGTCATCTACTGCAACATAGCTTCAGTAAATACTTAATATTAGATCAATCACAATAGGTCTGTTTCCGTACTCGATTCAAGTTACTTGAAGTTGCTTGAAAGCGTTATTTTATAAATTTTTGAAGCTCGAGAGAAAAAAATAACATGCAAAATGCCACTTTTCTGTTCTATTACAATTACTTGAAGTTAGTACGGAAACAGAACTATTATGTAACAGAGGGTTTTGGATTATTGGTTAGCTTATTCGATCGCCGATCGAAATGCTTCAGGAAATGAAAGCAGGAGCATCAAGTCCTGAGACAATTTAGCGAGGTCCATCCGTCGCAATTTTGAAGCTATCGTAATGAAATTCGAAATATACCGCCGTCCTAAGAAAGAAAGTCACAAACGCCAAAATTCCAAAATGTAGAAAAGGGCAGATTCAGAACCGTGAATGAGTTTATGATTTTTGTGTTAAGCTAAGATTACTTATTTGCAACTCCAAATGACTGAAAAATTTAAATAAAGTGCTCACTTCTAGTGTGTTTCTGAGAAAGATAAAAAACGTAAAAGTTAAATATCTCAAAACTACTCAAATGGAGATATGACTTTTTTACTTAGGAGGGTAGTATATGCTTACATTAAAAAACTAAGAATTTTTTAAAATTATATTTCAAATACAAAGAGACGTTATCAAAATAGCATAACAGTTATAAATTCCTTATTGCGCATTTGAATTTTGGCAAAATGGGATGAAATCTGGTCGTGCATTTCCCCATTCTTAGTAACGTCATTAAACTTATAAAACACGCATAACTAAAAATATATTGTGGATGTGTTCCAACTTCGGCCAAGTTGAAGATAATTCCTTACGATTTTTTTTTAATTAAAACAGTTTTAGTTTTTATTTTGGCTCTGAGTCTAACTTGTACCTAAAATAAAAAACTTTCTTCGTTAATTTGTTTCAACAATCGTTGCAAAGTTACGACTTCCATTTTTCTTATTCTACATTCTATTTTTGTTTTACACAAAAAATATGAGCCACAAGCGTAGCTGCACGTGTTGCCAAATATATTTTATTGTGTTGTTGCAAGCATAAAACAGAGCGTGGTTTGTTCTTCTTTTTTACCGTCGAATAGCACGGAATAAAAAAAACTAGCAAATTATATATAACAACTTGCATTAAATTTTATGACTCGTGATTTTGGTTATATTTTTTCTGGAGTTAAAGAGTAGAAAAGGGAACCAATCGAATAGCATTTTTCTGTGCCGCTCGTCTTTTGTGGTACTATCCTGATATGTTAATTTACATGAAATATACTGCAAAGCTTATTTCTAATTTTTAAAAGGAATTAAGATACCACAAATGATATGATGATATAATATGATACATCACAAAATTACGCATTTAAAAGAAAATGCTCGTAAAAAAAAGTGAAACTAATACACAAAAAAGTTCAGAACTTAAGAGATTTAAAAATTAACTCATTATAAGAGTAGTTTTTAACAAAATCTTATTTATTTATTTAATTAATAGAGTAGATTGAATCGTTTCATATAACCCATTGCACCATCTTAACTTATTATACCACACCTTCATACCATCTATGACATGATACCTAATAAACCAAGCTCACCATGCTCGTCATTCCATTATTTATGTACAAGCACGAACGATAACTTAATTATACACTCAAAGAAATATTATTGGTGAAATTAATACATTACTTTTGTGAATCCCTAACAAAACCACATTCTACCATCAGTTCAATTTTATCAAAAATGCTTAATAAATGTTAACTTGATTAAACTTATATACGCTGAAAAACTCGTCAACCAATCGGAAAAAAATTTCATAATTTTAATAAATAATTTTAACAAACGACTTTGTTGGCTTGATAAATAGCTTTGTTACACTGAAGAAATAAATAGTGTTATTGATAATCGGTTGAGTCAAGTGGACAATATTTCCATCTCAAAATGATAAAATGGATTATCAATTTCAAAAAACTTTTTATCATGACAACAGAAAGAAATGCCTGTACTAAATGTATTTATCATTAGCGGACTCATTTATCCTTGAGTTCTTTTCTAAAGAATTCGGCAGGAGTTTTGGTTATTTATTTATTTGCTTTACATTATTATTTATTTTCATTATTTGTTGATATTATCCGTGCTTTTAGTTATTAGTGCTGTTCACACTAGAACAATTCACAATGTGAAGAGCAATGTGACCAATAAAGCTAATAACGAATAGAATGGGTAATATCAACGTTTATGAATACCATAATTATATTTATAAGTAGATAATATGCTTATTATATGTAAAATAAAATAAAATTTATTTATCAGAACGACAAAAATTTTTAGTATTATTGATAAAAAATATGTTTTCAACAGAAAGAAAATCATTTTTCTATTCAACAAACCATTTTTCATATTGATACTGTATTCATATTGACAGATTGTTGTATTAAGTTAACAATAAAAACGCAATATTTTTGATAAAGGCTTATATCAAATTAAAGCATCCATTTATCAAATAAACAAAATAAAATTTTGTCAATATGATTTCAACTTATCACCTTAAACTTAATTCACAAAAGCGTTTGTTGACTGTATATTGACAAAAAATGTATATTGACTGTATATTGACCTAGGAATTAGTCAATATAAACAAATATTTCTTTGAGTGAAATAACTGAATAGGCTAAAGCTAATAAAAGCTAATTAGGTTAATTGCAATCCAATCAAATCAATTGTTTTGCCGATTTTTACGTCAATCAATCGTAAATGTGATTGGCTGAACTTCGTTCATAAAGTTAAAAATCTCAGTTACCACGTTAATTCCTTACTTTCTTGTGAATATTAAAAGTATTCAACTGGGTGTACACTTAAAGAAATATTCTTGGTAAAATCGATATGTAACTTTTGTTAGTCCCTAAAAAAAACCAAATTGTCCAATCAATTAAATTTTATCAAAAATGCTTTATTTGTTCGTTAATTCAAAAGAAACTTTATCCATTTATTAAAAGCAGCAACAAATTAAAGGCATTGTTTAGCAGAAATTGTTTAATTGGCTTGAGTTATACATTTTTTAACTTGATATAAACTTATTCAAGCTGACAAACACGTCAATCAATCGGAATACAACTTTATAATTTTAATGAATAATATTATAAACTACTTTGTTGGCTCGATAAATAGATTTGTTATACTTAACAAATAATTAATTTTATTTATAACACTGTGCACTTTTTTGTATCTTTTTTCACTGTATTTGATAATTTAAACATTTTTACTTAATTTTGGTATAAGAAACCTCGTGGTGATATTTATTTTACCACTTTACTGAACATTTTATAGCAACATTTTTTTTTATTGAATTATTTATCAGAATCAAAAATTACTCAAGATATACACTCATTTTCATGTAGATAACTCTTGAACCATTAGGATTTTCATTTTGATTTCTTGAGCAAAGTTTTTTCTATAACTCTGGCCAACAACTTTGCTGAATAAAAAAATATGAACAAATATGAACAATCCCTCGATAACTTCCAGTGGGTCTTATCGAGGGATTCTTACAAAAAGTCAAACGAAAAAAAGTCGAACAGCATTGCGTATGAGTAACATTTTTTGCTGTAAAGCGTTGAAAGCGGGCAAGACATATATCGCTTATTAAAGGTTTAAAGACAATTTCAAATGATTTTTCGTTATATATTTGTTCAACAAAGCTGTTGGCAGGAATAATAGAAATAATTTTGCTGCAGAAACCGAAATAAAAGTACTAATGGTTCAAGAGTTCTCAACATGCAAATGAGTGCATATCTGGACTAATTAAAAAAAAAATTTGCACTAAAGTCTTCTGTAATGTTACCACGATGTTTACACGAGATTCCTCATATTTAAATTAACTGAAAAACGTTGAAATTATTATATATACATTTTCGTGCCGCACAAAATTTTAATTTTAATATGACAATTTCAAAAACCTTGATCATGAAGCATGATAACAAAAAGAAAGGCTTGAAATTTCTGTGGCGTTATTTGCCTTTTAAAATCAATTACAAGATAACATAAAGATAAGGAAATAAAATTCACGAAGGCTTGAAAACTCAGCACAATTTCTTATGTGGGTGGAAGCTAATTTCCCCTTTTGCATAATTATACCTACCGTAAATGTGATATTGTGAAAAAAAATTTATTCATGTTTTTTAATAAGTGCACCAATTTTACCATAATGCCATAATAAATACCATAATTTTACCATAATATGAAATGTCAAATTCAATTTTTTTGCGAAACCCTTGCGATTTGCAAAAGAATGATCCATTTAGGTAAATGTT
The DNA here is from genome assembly GCA_963920525.1 of Dichetophora obliterata. Taxonomy (NCBI): domain Eukaryota; kingdom Metazoa; phylum Arthropoda; class Insecta; order Diptera; family Sciomyzidae; genus Dichetophora; species Dichetophora obliterata. The sequence continues at coordinate 87,759,922 of OY986439.1, read as the reverse complement.
TTTTCATCAAAATTTTAACACAGCATCGGCAATTACTAATGCAACTTTTATAGCTAAATGAGATATGTAAATCTACGCTTACCGCTTATTTTTTATTAACAACCACTACCAAAATAGCCTATTTCTAACAATTTTTTTTTCTTCTTACATGAGAAAAAGGGGCTAAAGTAAACCTTTTTTAGCCACAATTTTTCACTGCATTTCTCTTTGTTTCCCTTTAATTATCAATTTTCTGTAATTTTGAATCAATAATAGTTAAAATCAATTACATTTAAAACAATGGTCTGTTTTACCCGAAATTTTTCAAAACTGCTGCGACCGAAAGGCAAAGTATTTCTCGTTCTACAAATTCAAGCTCTGAAATTTTCAGAAAAAGTTATTTTTTTGGGAGTGTTTAGCAAAAACGACAATGCAGTTCACAATACCACAGTTTCTCCTATAATTTCATAAATAATTTTTGGGTTTTTCTGGAAATTCAACACACTACAACTCAAATTCAACTTTTTACTAATCAAGCCCAAGTTTTTCTTCAGAACATTTTGCATGAAATTACAAGAAATTGATTAAGCTTTTCACTACAAAATCAATTCTACGACAGAACTTTTGATCTTAGTTATACGTCACCAATGTGGTTTTATTGTAATGGGAAAGATCTTTCATTTGTTCATACATTATATCCACATATATTTATATTTTAAGACAGTAAATGCAACTTAAGTCATCTAAAATAAATTATCTTTTAAATAACGGAAATTTAAATCGGTGCAGCGGTTTTTAACACCCGTGACACGCAGAAAAATACCAACCCAACCCTTGAGTGTTGTTTTTACAGTAAAGTAAGATAAGGTAAAATAAATTATAATAACCCTCCAGGAAATGTAAGCATTCCAGTATGTAACCAGGAAACATTCCACGGAATGTAGGAAGCATTCCCTTTCGTTGCGTACTCCATTGCTTTTTTTACATAGCATGTCATTAGAAGGAAACAGTTCTCGCCGCTGTGTTCAAAAGTCAAGTGGAAACATTCCTTAAAAGTTAATTGGAAGCAGTTCTCTCCCTTCTGTTCTGAAAATTAATGTGCAAACATTCCTCTCCCTTGTTATAAAAATGCTCGCCCAGGATTCGAACTCGGGACCCCTGAGCGACAATCAAGCTCGCTACTACTAGACATAGTAAAACACAGTAAAGCACAGTAAAGCACAGTAAAACATTTGTTTTTAAACAGTAAACCTGAATTCTATGAGAAGCGGCTAGGAAACAGTGATATTAATATTTTCTGTTATCATTGCTTGACAATAGTAAAAATTTCCACATGCATTCTTAAAGAAGCGGTTTGGAAACTACATAAATTCAAAACTACCAATATAATTCCAAAAGATATGATGGGGAATGTATATTCATCACTTCCATATGTAAGTCTTCCAATTTTTACAAGAGGGAAGCAGTTTGGAAACAACATAATTACAAAACTACCCTTAAGCTTCCAAAAGATACGGTGGGGAACGTTTCTTTATCAATTTTAGATGGAAACCATTCGATTTTTCCTGGAGGGAATGTATATTCATAGATTTCTTAAAAATCTTTAGTAATTCGTATACAACAAAAAATCCATTTTACTAATAACAAATGTGCCAAAATTCTGATTTTTCGGAGTAAAGAATTTAAATAAGAAGGTTCGGAACAAAAGTGCAAAGGTGCTGCTTTATCTAACCTTATTTAATGTTCTTATTGGAAAACCTTGATAACCTCTTGTTTGGAATTTTTAACAACCCATTAAATGTATCTATACAAAATTAAAACATTTTTAATTTTTTTCATATTTTTTGTTTACAGATTACAGCAGGTACCGAAAATAACTGTTATTTTACAATTTTTAGATGAAAAAAGCATAACGAAAAAGTTGCTGGTGAACTTTTTTATATGAACCATTATTATCGAAATGGCATCAGCTTCGCGAATATTAAACGCGAATATTAAATTTTTGAATACAACTATAAAAGTTAAAATTAACCGTTATTTTATGCATTTTTTTTCGGTCATAAATAACAATTTCTTTTGACTTTTATTTTGTAGGTCAAAAATAACAGGTTTTTTGTTCCTTATATATTTTTCAGTCAAAAATATCAGGCAATTTATATTTTTTCAAATGCCGCTAGACCGAATAAAAAACTATTAAAACTAAAATAAATTGTATAGCTCAAAATGTGCGCGCTGGTGAGACGATGAAAATTGCATTACACTTTCTTCGTCGCTCAAGCGGCCTTTAAAAAATTCAAATTGCCTGATATTTTTGACCGAAAAAAATAAGAGGCGCAAAATAACTGTTATTTTTGACATAAAATTAAAAGTCAGAGTAACAGTTATTTTTGCCAAAAAAAAAAATAAAAGGCATAAAATAACTAACATTTTTGTCGGAAAAAATAAAAGTTAAATGATAACTGTCAATATCTGACTTTTTTCATAAAAACCATCTGGGTCCCTGGTACCTGGATTACAGTCTACTGAATTACATTCTGCACCTTCGAATTAAATCTATAGTAAAATAATTGAATTTTGAAAAATAAAAATTTCATAAACTATTCTCCACAAATAAGAAGATTTCAATTTCTTATCAGTTACTGCAAAGCTTACCTCAAATTCATAGCTTAGAGGTCGTTCATAAGCTACGTTACAGATTTTTAGAACTTTTTTACTCCTACCTCCCCCTCCGTTACTTTTCGTAGTGCAATGCACAACCCCTCCCCAACCCCTTCCCTCCCCACCACCTCTTCATAAAGTAACGCGACTTATTAGTAAAAATTAATTTATTCAAACATATTATATTCTGTATAAATTTATATGACTACATAAATTAAAGGTACAATATAAAAAAGTAGCGGTCGTAGCCTAGTGGGTAGAGTGCGTGGCCCCTAAGCTAAAGAACTGCGGTAGCCCGGGTTCAATTCCAGCTCAGACAGAAAGTTTTTTCAATTGAAATAATTTTTCTGTTCGGTCGTCCCCTCTCTGCAGACAATGGCAAACCTCAGAGAGTAAAAATTGCCATGTAAAGCTTCTTGAGAACATAAGCCGTTCGGAGTCGGCATAAAAGACGTAGGTCCAGTTCTCGGTCATTTGTGATCAAACATTTAATAACACGCAGAACACAATTGATCAATAGAAGCTAGGTCAAAGTCCTTCCAAGGGCTGAAATGGCCAGTTTATTATTATTATTCTAACAATATAAAAAATAATACAAAATTATTTATAACATTTAATGCAATTCCATCTTCGATCCAAGGTTCGATGCTCTCAATCACTGGGATTGAGAAGTCTTTGACAGAGTTAATAAGCCGATTTAATCGCTTTTTGTTTTATTTTATGTTTATAATTAGTAAATCTGCGCAGTTAAATGCACAAATCTATATATATAATAAAACTGTAAAAAAATATGTACTTTAAAAGTTTTTTGGAAATTTTTGTACTTTTAAAGTTTTTTGGAAAATTGAAGAATGTGGATTCCAAAAATTTAATTTTTAACATTTGTATCTGTACGCGATCACGTAAAAATTTCTGGATATATACTGGATTTGAAAATCTTCTTATGAGAAGAAATATGAGAATTCTTTTGAAAATAACAGCTGTTTCAGCTTAAAAAAATGGAAAATTAAAACAATAAAAGTCGTTGAATAGGATGAAGTTAAGTTCTCCTGGGGCTTACCCTAAGTAGCAACTTTGTATGGAATTCTCACATAAAACTTTATAAATTCAAAAATAGGCTATATATGTCTATAGTCCATTCACACTTGACATACATGATAATGTGCTGGGGTATCAGAATGCATTGGAGATGAAAAAATTAAAAAGAATGCAAAATAAATGCATGACCATTAAATTTTAATCTTTTTGTTTCTCATTCACACTCTTTACATCTTAATTGTGTTTTTATTATAATTCTCGTATTTTCCTTTTAATTCACTTTAAATTTAATGTTTTAATGTAGGCAAAGTCATTTAGACCATCTATGTATTTTTAAAAAATTGTAAAATTGAATTGTTATTATGAATCATAACCCAATGTTACTGCGCTTGCCATTAAACTTCAATCTTGTTAGAACAGCCGTGGCACAAAAATAATGAACAAATAAAAAAAACAGTTTTCGGGCTACCACTACTTTACTCTAGCCATCAACTTTATGTGGAGGAGTTTAAAAATATCTAATCCCTAGATAGAATCTATCTATACTCTATCTATTACTGCAAGTTTTTAAGAACATAAGAAGTATAAACCATAATACTACACATCTAAATCAACATACTCACGCATTCGGTACTAGAAACAGAAATAACTTAGTTGTGGCGAGATGCAATCGAGAGGTCACAAAACAATAAGGGTTCTCATCTAAGCATGTAAACATGTAAACATGTATAGCATATAAATTTTTGATGAGCGATAAAGTGTAAACAACGTAAATGTCGACAAAATGGCGGCGGCGGCTGCGACAACATTATGACTTTTTTAAATTTTAAACTTTTTAAAAACCTTCATTAATAAAACGTGTTCATATTTACTTCAACTACTTTAAATATGTAACGATTAGTGCCAAAGGCAACCCTCATTCACACACGTAGATTTACATGCTAGTTTACACTACAAAATAAGCTCGGAAATGATGTAAACTCACGCCCATACAAATTTTGACAGATAGCTTACGCGCATGTAAGTTCACAAGGCTTACAATGTTTACGGATCAGCTACATGCTTAGATGAGAACCCTTAATGCTACTTATGTGCAGGTCCTAGGGCCTATAATAATTTAACAGAACTAATTAAAAATAATAAGAAAGTTAAAAAATATTCCGTTCTTTTCACATCAAAAACATTCTCATATTTTGAAAACTATGGAAAGCCCTTGCACAATAAAGTTTTGAATACATTTTTAATCTTATTTCAAAAAAAGCCCAACAAATTTCTGTTTCTTTCAAAAACGGTGCAAAAGTTGTCTTTGTCATAAAAGCAATAATAACTGAAAATTGCATTTTGTATACTCTTTGATATGACTTTTAATTTTTAAGAAAAAACTGTGTCTGTTTGACACAAAATTTGAAGCTCTACTAAGAAAAATGTAATGGTGTCCCCTTTGATTTTTGTAACGATTTTAATTCTTTGAACATGTTGTTTTTATAAGTATTAAAAAATACATAGCCTTATAGAATAATTTCTGCTTTTTTTTCGTATGTAGAGCCCCATCTGTGGGAAACAAATTACAACTATTATAAATTTTATCTACTCAAATCATAACAATATATTTTTCTTAAAACACATATTTTTCTCATTTTATAACACACTCTTGCAAATCCTACCTATTTTTATACAAAAATCAAATAAACAATTTTAAAAATAATAACATTCCAGAGTAACAACGGGTTAATAATATCAGCTAGTCTTAAATAATATTAAATTTAATTTTTTTTGATTTTTTTTCCATTTTTGGTCACTTAGCAATATCTTAAACTCCTCCGCCCTTACCGTTACTTATCGTAGTGTATTTCCAAATTCTTCCCCTCCCCCAAATTGGTAACGTAACAGTTGGTAACAATCGTCAAAAATTGTACACAATTCTAACGCATTCCCATCACTTTTTCACAATAATTGAATAAATCCCTGAATGGCCAATTTAATATTAACAAACACTCGTTAAGCAATAATAATCATTATCACCCGCATTTCTCATAAGATTGCTATAAAAAAGCAAACCTCGTCATAAAATCATTAACATCAACTTCAATGATGTTGCACATCAAAGATGAGTACCACCTCCTACAAGAACAAGCAAAAGAAGAAGAATTCATTTCAAAGAGTGAACAAAACAAAAGTGCAAAAAGACAAAAAAGATTCTCTAGATGCCTTAATGTCACTTAAGTGAGTTGTAAGGAAAAAGGAATTCCTCGGGATCTCATTATCTCAGCAGCATTCACACACTTTTCCGCAAAGCACTCACTCTGTTAAGGACGCAAAAGGCATTTTGAAGCGTAGATTGAAATTCCGACGTGTGTCCTTTTAACAGCTACGAACGTTTTATGGAATTCTCATTCCTTCACTACTTTCTCTTAACGCTCCTTGGCGTGACTATTATCATCCTCATTATAATCATCATCACCATTGTTGTCATCAGCAACCATGAATGTTGGTGTTGTTCTGTATTCTTGATGCTATTTGGCCTTCACACTCATCGAAGACATTCCCAAACTTCTTTGGTTGCTTTGGTATTCCGATGTTTGATTGTGTTTGTTGAGTCATCATTGTTTTAAATTCATCAGACGTAAACTATTTTTGCTCCATTATATTTTGCAGATTTTCAGCTGTTTGTCGCTGCCAGTTTCAGCATCGGCTCGATTCTGAATGCATTGTGTGGACTCATGGCGTCATCTATAGCGTCTTAACTCTTAAGTCGTTTGTTGTTGGTTTTTTCCAACATTTCCTCTAAATGGTTTTGAAACGTGACCCAGTTCCACAAGTAGTTGTATGGGAATAGTTAAAATGAGAATCAAGTTGATTTCATTAGTTTTGATTTTTGAGGAATAGGTTGTTGGTCGCTTGGTTGGTTGGTTGGATGGTTGGCCGGTTCGTTAGTTGCATGGTTCACTAGTGTGTTGGTTGATGGTGCCATGGTTGAATGCACACGCATGCCTACAGTTCCAGTTCAATGTTCACAAAATCTTGTGTGTGTTTGTGTGTTGATTCTATTGGAGATTTGGGAATTATACTCGCACATTCTTCACCACGATTACTATAACTTCATTGGCAATCTTTCTGCTCAAATAAAATTTTTAATTAAATATCATTCAGATACTCATTGCTATGTGATCCAACATAAGTTTGGATTGTAGTCAATCGTTTGTCTGACGTCGTTGATATTAATGCCAGTCCTTGTCAATGGTATACATACGGGGACGATTAAATTCTTAAGTGACTCCTTGGCTCCACTTTCTCTAACGTCTGCTTCTTGGCATTATTGAAATTCAATGCATTTCTCAATGATTCTCAGGTAGGAAGAAGAATTAAAATTTTTTATGCCCTGAATTGCGCTAAGAATTTTTTGTTCACATTCAAAAAAAAAAAAAATGTTCTGTTAAACAAAGTGTACCGTTGAAATTTTATATTTTAATTTATTATTCTTCTCATTGAATGGCACCTAGAGTCACCCTGTGGGAAGATTTTAAACATACATGCAATACTTCTATGTTGGCAGTACACTAAAGGTATGTTCCCCAACATTAGAGTGCAGATATATTTCTATATGAGCTAGAAAAAATTTGAACGAATGTAGTCGAAATGAAATTCCAAAAAAAAAAAAATAAAAAATCAGAAGCGGCTTTCAGAAAGCTTTCATATAAAAATGTTCTTATTGGAATTTTATTTCAAACGTTTTATTATCATAATATTTTAATTATATTTAATTAAAAAGAAAAAAATGTTGCGTAGCTGTTTTTTGTGCAAAAAAAAAAACAAATCGAATAATTTTAATTGTGAGTACTTAAATATCTCTACAGCATGGAATCGTGTGGTTAAGCAAAACTTGCGTTTGATTCTCAGCCCTTTTCAAAATTACTCTATATTTCAGCAAAAACAAATCAAAATTTCCTATTCCAGTTTATAAAAACTGAGCAAATTTTTGATTAAATTAAAGCAAAATTTGGCTAAGTTATTATAAACTGCAAAAGGAAATTTCATCTCAATTTAAGCAAGTATTTGCTAAGTTATTATAAATTGGAATAGAAAGTTTTGCTGAAGTCTAGCATATTTTTAATGTAAAATAATTAAATTAAATCCAAAAATTACCACCATCTGGAGATTTGAACCTCGGTCGCGTGAGTGTAAGTGCATGGTCCATTTTGATCCATTCGACCATCGCAGTTGTTAATCAATCGTCGCCTAATTTTTTGACGTAGAATTACGTCTTACAGCGCGGTTTGTATGTGGGTCATTTTCACGTATTTTTTCAAAGTGATATTTGACACTTTGGGGTATACCTACAACCTTTAATATTTATCGTACAAAGAAAAAAAAATGCCAAAATATCAGTTTTAGTGGGAATAAAACGAATATCTAATAAAATAGCAAAATCTAAGAAGATGAAAAATTCATTTATTCGTATGAGAAATGCACAAGCTGCTTAGCTGTTTAGCTGCAGTAGCTGCTTATGCTGTTTTTAAGGTTGTTGTTGTTTTTGTTGTTGTGTTTGCTTGTTTGGTTCGTAATCACGTCGTTCGTTGTTGTGCTGCTTTTGTTGTGTTTGTTGTTGAATTTTATTAATATGTATGTAACTCATACATATATAAATATACAGTCATGTGAAAATAAATACGGACACCAGTATTTTTATACTTAAAGCTGCATAAATTACATACAAGGTCCAACAGATAGAGCATTTATTCCCTCGGGTGGTGGTTCCTCCAGATAAGGCGAGTATAAAACTTTATAGAGTTTCCTCCCACATTGTAAAACTTTCAAGATACAGGGTGTTTTACGGTTTTGGTACGTGTTTAGTATTATTGATCTAGAATCTAAACTACTCACCATAAAACAAAAAATAATATTTTGTATTTTAGAAAAAATATCAACTTTCCCATCAATATATCAACCACTTTCGTGTCATGCGCTGCAGCGGAGCTCAAATTTTGAGATTATCAAACGAATTATCAACAAATTTTGTATCTTTTGTTTTAGCGAAGCTGTAATCTTCAAAATTTCAAATTCAAAGGAATTTTTTTCAAAGAAACAACAGCAACAACATTTTCAATATGAAAGAAAAAAAACATCACTACTGATTAATTAGTAAGCTGATTCGCTGAACTCGCTAGAGCAATTAATGGTTCTAATCTGACCTAAGCTCAATAAACGATTTTAAACTATCAAACAACTAAAATTTGTATTTAAAATCAAGAATGATTTAAACTATCAAACAATTTGAATTGGTATTTAAATCATAGAAAATCAACACAATAAATAACAAGGTCATATAGAAAACTTTAAGTTGTATATTAATTTTATTTTTTGTTAAACAATTGTAACCTTTTCTTGAAATGGTTTTTATTAAGTTGCAACAATAAACTAAACAATAAACGGCAACTCAACTGCATTACCTTGATTTCAATACCAGATTCAATGCATATTTCAGCGTTTTTTGGCGAACGGGTGAAAAAGAGAGGGAAAAAGGACGAGAACAAACGACACATCAAGCGAATATGACATAAATTTCAATTCCATTCTTGATAAATATAAAAAAGGACTTTACAATTATATAGACAACGGTTTGAAGGTATAGAAACCTGTCGTTTTCATACCAGCTAGTCAGACGCTGCCGTTTTAAGTTAAGCTGGCACAGTGACATTCATGGCTTGTTGGGTTGTAATACAATAGAGAATACAGATGCATGTAGCTAGAGAGCCAGTATGTAGCTACAAAAAAATGTATTACTACTAGCCAAGGCTCCCAGTTAAAATTTAAAACAATTCCGACAAAAAGTTTATTTTTTCACAGTAAAATAAATTAAATACAACAAAAATTACCATGGTAAACATAAACAAAAAAGTTTCTACCACAATAAAAAAATATCAAAAAAAAATCCCACGATCATTTAAAATTACCACAAAAATACCACGCGTTTTAAAAATGCCACCACAAACTCCATATGCATTTAAAATTGCCATAAAAATCTCATTCGCATTAAAAATAGCACAATAAAGTCCCATATGCACAAACAATTTAAAAACTATTTAGAAATATTAGAACGAAATTTTGCTTATTAAAAAGAAAAAAAATTTAAGAAGAATATTACCAAACTCCTACGGAAATTCAAAAAATACGCCACTGAATTCCCACGCCAATCAAAAAATACCATGCTGAATTAAAATATATAATAGGATTTCCCAAAACCTAAAATTCCTAAGGGCAATTAAAAATTACCACGAATGGGATTTTTCCAACATAAATGGCAACGTTGCTTCTAGCTGCTGATATTGTTGTTTTGGTTCTGCATGCGCTGCAAAGGGCCGTTTTTACTCGGCAATTCTATGAGCAATAATTACTTTTGCCGAAAGTAATTTGTGGACTACTCGGGTTTAAAGGGGACTTTCGTCAACCCCCTCATTCGGGCGAATAATCCACAAACTGCTTGCGGAAAAGGCAATTATTGCCAAGTGAAAAACGGGATAAAGAGATCTTACTACCAGAGCAATGATTGCTATCACCGCAAGCTAGAGAATTTTCGTGCATAACGAGTGAAAAGCGGGCATAGTAAGCAAAGTTCTGTTTATTTTCTGTGGGCGATTCGGTTCATCCCCTCTAACGCTGCTCAACCGCTGTGATCATGCTCTTTTCTGTGCATCGTTGCTTTAGATTTTCTTGGTAATTGTTGTTGGACTAGTTAGCTGAAATTTTTTTAGATGTTCTTAATTTTTACTCGACATAAACAGCTGTGTTTGACAACTAGCTCGCTTTTCTCTGCTTTCTACTTCATTCCTCTCCGAGTCGGCTCTACGAATAAAACGAATGTTTATTTTCAGCATGTATGTATACTAACTACTTCGCAAATTTGCGCATGCGTTACCAAGCATGCGTTGTGCTTTAAAAAGTACATTTATTTTTTAAATACCATAATAAATTCCGACTATTTTTATTATGCATTATATTCTTTCCATATTAAAAATTTATTTTGTTAACTAAAATTTTAATTTTAAATTACTTTTAAAATATACATATATGTAAAAATAAATAATTCAAATTTACCCATATTTATTTCCATTAAATAAACATAACTTTGAATTAAATTTAGTTTTAACCAACAAAACAAATGAAAAAGAACAACAACTTTTTATAAAACAAAACAAATTTTTACATGAATTTAATTGTGAGCTTTTTAGATCAGGTAAGTTTAAAGAAGGACAACAACAACAAATTTGTTTTTGAATAATTTTTATTTAGAAGATGAAATACTTTAAAAAAGTTTTGAAGAATATACATGAAATAACCAGAATTTTTCTCTATTACAATATAAAAAGGAATTCTACGTCTATACTTACGATACTATCGAAACTGTGTCTTTTTTCATTAAGAATTAATGTGTGGTTAGAAGATATTTGATTGAATTAAGTAAAAATTTTATTTTTGAGTTTATAATAACTAAGCAAATATTTGCATGAGTTCAGTAAAAACTTGCTATTTGAGTTTATTATAACTTAGCAAATATTTGCTTGAATTAAGTAGAAATTTGCTTTTGCAATTTATAATAACTAGACAGCGGAAAATAAGAAATTGCATTTTTGTTTTACACAGATAGGCGTCCAGAGAAATTCTACCTCGGAAAACATAACAAAATTTTTGCATGTTTGCATATTGCATACAAAATGCATATGCATATATTAAGTGCATATGCAAATTAAAAAATTGCATATTTGCATATTATATGCATATGCAAAATTTATGCAAGTCCATTTAATCGCAAATGTATGTTCGTAACTTCCATCATAGACATGAATGTTTTCAGAGGGTACAAGTAGGTATGCCAGATGCGCTTTTTAAACAGTACAGTACTGTTTCTTTGGACAATGTACTGTTTTATGACATGTACCCAAGATTGCGAAAAAATCAGCCCGTCTAAATTATTAATAAAAATTTTTTGTCATAGTCGACCGCTGAAAGCACTCTTTTTTTTAGAGTTTACTGGTTATCTTGGATATATAAGTTAAATTATTACTTGTTTACATTATTTTTAAAAAAAGAACATCAGAGGAAGCTCTAATGTCTTTATTTTTATTTAGTACAACTTGCTTTTACAAAGACTGACTTAAAACTGAGCTTAACTTGATTCTTAATAAATAAAATTAGGTCTTACGTAGCAGCAACAGGTAGCAGCGCCGCTGGCTTCGCATGTTGATCGCTTGTGGCTATGCTGCAGGAAATGCAGTAGACATAGCGTCAGCTTTTTTGACTGTGGGAATAATGTTGTGAAATAATTTGGAGAACTTGAGGTTGCAATGTGCGAGGTGTTAACTTATATATAGCGCACACTGAGCGAAATAGTTGTCAAAATTATCTAGATATGCAAGTTTGTATGTTTATACCCCACACATACTGTTGTATGTGTTTATTTTTTGTTTTATGTTTTTATTTTTAGTCATCGGTAGTGTTCAATATTTCTTCTATGGTAACATCAAAGCACCAGCATTTTATTCTAAGTAAATAAATTATATTAGTTTGCTTGCAGTGGAAAATTAAACATTCTGCTACGCTGGAAAAATTATTTGCGGAAAAGAAATCACTTTCCAATTCAGAGTTAAACATTTTGTATATTTTTTTGTTGTTATTTTGTTTTTATATTAATATTATAAAATCTTAATTTATACGAATAATTAAAATATAATCAAAAACTCCAAAAATTAAGCATCACAAAATGAATATAAATAATATAAATAAGTAATTTAAACAACTTTATACGGATAATATGAAATGCTACGAAATAAAAAATATATGCACATATTATGAATGTTCAAATCAAAAAGTTTGTTTTTTAAGAGTGTACATAAAATTTGCGACAAAGGTTCTCACAGCATCACCGTCAGCGAACAACTGAATTATAAAGGGTCCGCCAAATAACTTTTTTTTTTTAAAATTCTATAAAAAAAACTACTGGATATTTTCTCAAATTTCTTTTTTTTTTATTTGAAAGTACAATCCTTCTGGTTAATAATAAGGATAAGCCGAAAAATTCCATTTTCATTCAAATGGCTGCCTCGGCTGTCCATGCAGTAGCCTACACGATCGGTCCAATTTTTAATCACATTATCGATTGTGTGCAGCTATATTGCACCAATGGCTTCACGAATATTGTCCTTTAAAGCGTCAATTGTCTCTGGCTTGTCGGCGTAACACTTATCTTTGAGGGCACCCCACAAATAATAGTCCAACGGTGTCAAATCGCAGCTCCGAGGTGGCCAAACGACATCAGCTCTGCGGCTGATAATGCGATCTTCAAAAACAGGGCGCAAACCATCGAGTGTAGCTTCGGCTGTGTGGCACGTAGCGCCGTCCTGTTGAAACCAAATGTTGCCAATATCCTCCATTTCAATTTTTGTAAACAAAATTCGTTCAACATGGCCCGATAACGATCGCCATTGACTGTAATGGCCACTCCTTGCTCATTTTCGAAGAAAAATGGCCCAATTATGCCTCTGGACCAAAATCCGCACCAAACAGTGACTCGTTTTGAGTGCAGCGGCTTTTCAATGTATGCGTGCGGGTTTTCTGTGCCCCAAATGTGACAATTTTGCTTGTTTACATACCCGCCAAGATCGAAACGAGCTTCATCTGAAAAGACGATTTTTTTGGCAAAATCAGTATCTTCTGTAAGTCGATCGCAGGCCCACTTAGCGAAGCGAAAACGCATTGGATGGTCAGTTGACTTCAACTCCTGAACCAATTGGACTTTGTATGGCGTCATACCAAGGTCTTTATGCAAAATTCGTCTCCAAAATGAATGTCTCCGAAATGTTCAATTGTTGAGAACGACGGTGAATTGATGTTGATGGCACTTCACGCACACTTTCTGCCAAAGCAGCAATATTCTCGGGTGTACGCACTGCTTTTGGCTTTTCACGCTTTGGTTTATCGATGAGGATGCCAGTTTCTTTCACTTTTTTTACTAGATAACGAACATACGGAGCTGACGGTGCTTCTCTTCTTCCAAAACCCCGTACGCAATTTTCGCACACATTCTGCAACATTACCATGATTTTCAAAGTAATGTCGCAATATTTCCCAGCGTTGTTCAAGCGTATACACAACCACATTCGTTCAGCGGAAGGATAAAACTAATTATCTGTCAAATCAGACATGAGCTAAATGTTACCATTCACGAAATAAGCACTAGTTAAACAAAAAAGTTAGATGGCGGACCCTGTATTTTCTTCTTTTGTGAGCTGTGTGTACATGTGAAAAGTTGCGCTCAGAGAGCGCTCAGTAAGCTATGGGGCGCCCAGCGCTGATTTACACCATTTTTATTACCGCATAAGCAAAAAGTATGCAGCATATTTCTTGCGTATGCAAAAAGTATGCAGCATATTTCTTGCATATGCAAAAAGTATGCAACATATTTCCTGCATATGCACAAAATATGCAGCATATTTCTTGCATATGCTCTTGCATATATTTTGCATAAAATTTGCATATCATAGAAATGGAGTAATAAATGGATTACTGAAGCCAAAATCAATGAAGACAAATCCAAAACTTGACTTCAATCAGACTTAAAATAAATTTTGCTTATAATTCCGCTGTCTAATAATAACTTAGCAAAATTCTGCTTGAATTTTATCAAAATTTTTCTTTTTCCTAAATACATGAGGATTGATTTGAGTTTAGCAATCTTTTTTCTAAAATCACACAGTGATTGAGCAAAGTTTTGCTTATTTGCTTTTAAGCAAAATATTTGCTTGATTCAAGCAAAATAATTATCTCCGTGCACATAAAATATATATATATATTTGTACAGATTGCCAAGAGATACAGAAACGCGCCAAAAAAATGTAGAAATTTGCGGCGTTCCAGCAGAAAACAAAGATAACAATATTTCAACCACCCCTGGAACGATTTGGCTTTTGCGTGTCTGTAGTAATTTAAAAATATTTAAAAATAGCACAAGCAAATAATTTTTATTTAGGCTATCTCTCTTTGATTGCGGAGTTTATATGCATTAAGAAGATAGGTTGCCAATAAAGAAGTATTACATATATTATTTAAACAATCTTAGAATAATTTTGTTAGTCCAAAAATAAAACTTGTAGCTGGGTCATTTCATATGAAAACGTTAAAAAGGGGGAGCTGCATAAACACAGACTTTGAGCAAAAAATTTTTGGATGATCTTTAACTATTTCATACTAAGGTGCTTATCAAAACTATGCGGTACCAAGCTAATATTATTATGCACTCTCGCCAAATCTATGTTACTAACAGTCAGAAGAAAGTTTAAATACAGAATGAGAGAACAAATTGTACTAGTTAAAACAACTGCTGGGGTGAATGGCAGCCCAAACCATGACGGGACCACCACCAAAATTTCTTTTCAAAAATATAAGCGGATCCTTTCTTAAATTGCTCCAGTAGTATCTGTATCCATCTGGGCCATCGAAATTAAACTTCTTTTCGTCTGAACAGATGACCTTTTGCAAAAAAAAATGGTTAAAATGCTACGTGTTAGGAGAATAACTTTTATTATATACCGAGTCCCAGTTGGTATCCAAATTATGCATCTAAGAATTATATCAGAACTGTTTAAGGCTCGCCAAACCGTCATTTTCGATACTGGTTGGTTGCATTTGCTTGCAAGTTGGGCACAAGGTATGGTTGAATTGCTGGCTTTCTTTATAATCAATCGCTTATCACGCTTCGATAGCTTAGCTTTACGACCTGTTTTGTATTTTTTGCCGTAATTTTTCGGGTTTTTTATAAAGTAGGCAATAACACAAAGTGTACGACCAATTTTTTTCGAAATTTGTGAAAAATGTAGCCCCTGGTCATTATGTGCTACAATTTTACCCCTTTCTTCTTCGGATAGCAAAGTCCACAGCGGCATTTTAATAAATAAGTTCTTGGAGTCACAATTGAAGCTTATATGCAGGCGGACAATGACGCGAACTTTCTGTTGATAAAGTTTTAAATGACTGTCGTATAGTTTTGTTACGATTGCAATTAAGCAGCAATGAGTGCTTTTCAACAAAAACTAACGGTACTTTTTCAAACCAATAACTAGACCTGATAAAGAGATGTGGTTTAAAATAGTACAGTTTGTTCTCTCATTCTGTGTTTAAACTTTCTTTTGACTGTAATTAACATAAATTTGGCGAGAGAGCATAATAAAATTAGCTTGGTGTCGTATAGTTTTGATAAGCACCTTAACAAAATGTAGCAATTTTTTGCTACCTCTTCTTTAGGCACGTTGAGCACTTTTTGGTAGAGGGTAAAACCAGGGTTCAGAAATCTTCATTCACGTAACAAAAATCTCCAACAAAAATGAAAATAAGCACTATTTGAAGCACAGAACTCGCCATTTCATTTTAATTTAATTTTTGTGTGTAACAGAGTTATCGTGCTGTCGACCATTCTTAATGAATTCTTCGCTTTAATATTTGCTTGTGCAGATTGATCTCAACTATACGCTGTGACTCTGTCTCGATCTTGTGTTTGCTTCAAAATGTTCCTGTTGGAGAATTCAGGCCTTCGTGAAGACAAAAATTAAGACAATTTTTCAAACACCACCGCATCGGAGGATTAAAATCTGTCTGTGTATTTTTTTTACAATAATCTGCCAAATATTTGCTAAATTTTTAAACGCAGTTTGTGAAAGAGGTTTAAGATTTACATGAACCATATATAAATGTAGAGTTTTTGGAAACATCGTCCTCAAATGTAAGAAAGTTATCAGACAACTCCTTCTATTTTTGTCGTCCCAGCATTTATTGGCACAACGTACTGTGAGTCGTGGTGTCTTATCCTGTAATTGCACAAATTTTATCTATTGTCTGACAACTTTAGCTGGTTGTTAGTACAAAAATAAAAAGCATATTATTTGTGTTTCATTATTCTTGAGATTCTATGGTTTTGATTATTCTTATTAAAAAAGAAAACAAATCTTTTCACTTAAAATGCTAAACTCTGATTTTTTTAATGTAACCTTCAAGGTCATTGCTAGTCAAATATCTTTCACAGCTATCTTAATCTGCATTATTTAAATAAAATCGTATAAAACTAAACCATTTAACCTTAAAATACTCTGTTGTTCACCCCAGAATTATAGGCAGTACCATCACTTTGCACCTGCTTTTAAAAGAAATCGCTACAAAAATGTCACTCTAAATATTGCTACAACATCAAATCAACGCAGCCTTAAGCTAAATGCTGAAAATCTTTTTAGTCAACAGGAATTCTAGGCTTGCGACATTTAAATAAAATGGAATTTTTTCTGCCAGCCTGAGACGTAACATTAAACTTAATTACAGTGGAAACGTTTACGGAATGTTAAACAAATTCCTGACATTCGACATACGAAGCTTTGTTGTAGTTGTTGTAGCTCAGACCGCCAGCTATTGAGGCAAAAGTCAAGCCAATGTTGAGGTTAGACTGGCGTTAACATGTAGCTTAAATAATGCCGTTAAAATTTATGTGGGTGTCCGAATTGGAGCCATCTGCCAGATCTCATTAAATTATTCATATTTCTTGTTGCTGTTGTCGTTTTATATTTGCTTTTATTATTATTATTTATTTTCTCATTATTTTTCTGACTCTGTCAGAAAAGCGGTAACTCCTTGTATTTAATGTGCATAGAAAATGCGGTCGAAAAGTAATGGGCATAAAATATATCTTATATTGTTTTTGATTACTATTATTTTTTATTTTTACACTTCTATATTCAACCATCAGCTTCCCGACTGTGCCACAAACGTCCTTCGCCCTCTGGCCTTCGCAGCATACTCTATCTCTGGAACAAACACCAGCTGCCGCCGCTAATAAAACCATATCAGCGGGCGCTTAGTCGGCCACACGCCCAACTTAGTGCTTCGCTTCTACGGAAGTAGCTTAAAGCTTTTTTATGCCACAAGTTCTTGGATGATGTCTTCATAAAGTGGATTATCTGCAGCTACGCTTAAGTTTGTTCTTCTAATTCGTCCTTTTTTGCGTATTTTCTCTTGTTGTGGACTTCATGTTGATTTTCTTAGTGAGGCCTGTAGCCAAGGGGGCTTTTTGGGGCTCAAACACACCTAAGGGTATGGATGCAAAAAAAATAATGTAAATCAGGCTATTAAAGCAAACAATTATGTTTTTTAAAAAAAAATCGAAAACATTTTTGAGATATTTAAAAAAAAAAAATAAAAAATTTGCATGTGAGCTGCAACGCGCTACTAGAGTTTACTCCTTTGGAACGATTGCCTTGGAATTTTAAATATATATATATATATATATTTATATATATATATTAGGGCGGGTCAATTTGTATGGACGAATTTTTTGGAGGTCTGGCTCAGCGAAATTCGTAAAATACATGTAATTTCAAGACTTTTTCTCCACTACAGCATATACAAATTCTGAAAAAAAGCTGTGCGGACTTTCGTAAATAGATTTTGTTCTCAATTATAAAATATGAATGTATGAATGTATGTGTATGAATCTATTTACGAAAGTCCACACAGCTTTTTTTCAGAATTTGTATATGCTGTAGTGGAGAAAAAGTCTTGAAATTACATGTATTTTACGAATTTCGCTGAGCCAGAATTTGACCCGCCCTAATATATATATATATATATATATATATATACATATTTATTTTGTTTAAAAAATATACGATTCTCCTAATCCTACAAAACCAATATTTAAAAAGTTATTTTGGGGGTTTTTTTAATTAACTTCTAGGATATTTATTTTAATATTTATTTTTCCAATTTCTGGAGTTTTTCGCCTGGATGAGGTTCGCTTTAGAGTTGTCCGATTAAACTAATCAGTATTTTTGTTTTTGATTGAAACAAGAATGGTGTTTATTGGAGAGCTCATTATTCTTACTACATTATTCTGTATCACGAACATGCACACCAACGATGAGAAAGACACGAGAACAATATTTTCTTCCATACAAAATTATATTGCTTCTCGTGTCTTTCTCATCGTTGGTGTGCATGTTCGTGATACAGAATAATGTAGTAAGAATAATGAGATCTCCAATAAACACCATTCTTGTTTCAATCAAAAACAAAAATACTGATTAGTTTAATCGGACAACTCTAAAGCGAACCTCATCCAGGCGAAAAACTCCAGAAATTGGAAAAATAAATATTAAAATAAATATCCCAGAAGTTAATTAAAAAAACCCCCAAAATAACTTTTTAAATATTGGTTTTGTAGGATTAGGAGAATCGTATATTTTTTAAACAAAATAAATATGGTTCCAAACAAAATATTAACAAATTTAAATCTAACGTTGTTTACTTTTTATTTTCTATGATTTAAATACAAATTCTAAATGTTTGACAGTTTAAATCATTCTTGATTTTATATACAAATTCTAGTTGTTTGACACTTTAAAATCGTTTATTGAGCTTTAGGTCAGGTTAGAATAATTCATTGCTCTAACGAATTTTTTCAAAGAAGCAACAACTTTTTCAATATGAAAAGGAAAACATCACTAGCTGATTTTATTGCAATTTCGGCCCTGCTACAGGCTTCATCAGAAATCTTTGTGATGCCGGCGGGAATTGAACCAGGGCCATGGTCCCCTCGTGCAAGCGCAATGCACCAACGGAGGCGATGAGATTTCAGTGTCAATTTTTCAGTTTTTCTCCCTTTTCCTGTTGTTGTTTTTAGTTTGCTTTACTTTAGTTTATGCTTTTATGAGCCGATTTATAAGCAGTTGGGTAAATTTAACGGTCGTCGACAACGATCTGCAAGAGAAATTGTTTCAGTATGTTTGACACCTCGTTCCTCTATTAAGTTCCTGAATGAGTTTGACACCTCTTTCTGCAATACTGTTAGCAACATGTACTTTTAGCAGTTTTTCAATTTCGTGTTGAAGGGTCTTAGTCGCGGAAATTGGTGCCAAGAGAAATTCTTGAGAAGAATTTTTTTGTACCATAAGTGGAATTCTGTAACACATTTCGGTTGATATTTGGTGTCGCAAAGTTCTATTTGCGATAATTTTCGGAAAGTGGTATTCAGTAAATACTTTTTTCCAATTTTGTCGGTGAAATTTTGTGAAGTTTGTCGCAAACGAATCGCACAACTTGCGACGAATATTTTGTTGACGAAAAGTGCACCGAAAACATCTGCAAGTTTCTTTAAATTAAAATTATTTAAATTAAGCTGCATCGAATAAATTTAAATCTCTATTTTTTTTTAGCTTTGAAAGGTTTTTAGTTATTTGGAAATAGATGCTACGCCCCCAAGCGACTGAAGCTCAATTTCATTAAAAAAAATTGGAACGAGCATATGTTTTCTTATCACATGACTCGTATATTTGTTGATCTTCTGCAATTTGCAATGTTATTAAGCGGTCATTTAAAAATTTGGATCATCGAACTTTAGTAATAGTTATGAACTTCCGAACCAGCCTAAAGATTCGGCAAAGTTTTTTATATAATTACATTGAAGCCCTTCGGATATATTGAAGCCCTTTGCGAGTCTATAAACTGCTTAGAAAGGATTTTTGGTGTTCTTAAAGGAACATGGAGATGTCTATCTCAACAAAGGGTTCTTATGTACGAATCTGGTTTTGGAGGGAGGATTGTAAATGTATGCACTACTCTGCATAACATACTCTTAAGAACAGTTATATTAGAGGAACCAGTAAACTCACTTCAATCAAAGTGCCTCTCAGATTCAACTTTTACAAGAAATACGTATTCCAAAACGCATTATTTCAGCATCGTTACTTAAAAAACATCGATGAACAAATGTTTCATAAGGAAAAATATGGAAATTAATATTATATTAAAATTACTCATACCACACGGAATCTTATTGATCAGTTTGTTTATTTCTTAAAAAAGTTTGTATTATATGTAAATCATCAAGTAACGTATAAATACTGAGCGGCATGTTTTTGTGTTTATTATAATTTTAACGTTTTTCGCTTAATTTGGTATGAGGCATCTCGTGTGACATTCATTTCGCAACTTTACCGAACACTTTAAAGTAACAATTTTTTATTGAATTATTGATCAGAATCAAAAATTACTCAAGATATACACTTATTTTAATATTGATAACTCTTGAACTATTATAATTTTCATTTTTGTTTTTTTAGAATAGTTGTTTCTATTATTCTGGCCAACAACTTTGCTGAACAAACAAGTTTGAAACAATCGTTTTTTTTTGTTACAAAAATACTTTTTTGCCAAGATACGTAATGCGGGAACAATGATGCCACCACGCAGACATAGCACCAAATTAAGTTTAGATTCCTTCTGAATATTGTATTCAGATAAAATGCGGCCATCCTCAAGCTACTTGTCAGAAAAGATTAAACGTTGCTGATCGTGGGGTATTCCTTTTTTGCCTTCTATCTTAGCCTCAACATTTTCGATGTTGTTTAATGGCTTAACCTCAACAGCGATGGTCTTACCGGTGAGGGTCTTGACGAAAATCTGCATTTTGTTAGTTTATTCAGAACCATGCATCCAAATGTTATTCACAAAAAGAAAAAGGAAATAGTCTTGAATACTTTGACAAGCCACATATTTCTGGCCCGATTTCAAACCTTAAAATATTTGCATATTACCACCAGCGTTAGTCCTTCAAGGTAAATATAATTAACAATAAACTTGCAAACACAATATTTAATTAATGATGGCTTCCTATTTGCCATTGTTTAACTGCACTTTGGACACCGTTCAAACTATTTTGCATTTTTATTTAAACGGAATAAACTTGACATTTATCACCGATAATTAACTAGTGTTTTACCGAAATGACAACCAAAAAAAATTCGCAAATTACGATTCCGATCGGAAGTTGCAAAAAAATTACAGAATCCCACTTACAATAACTAAGAATAGAACTTACAAGAAACGAAAGTTTAATGTTTCAGGTCAGTTGGTTGGTTATTTCTTCCTCTTCTTCATATATCTCTGCTTCCAACATAACTAGAGACATATTTGTTTTAACGGTTGTTGGAACATTCTCATCAAGAAATGAAAGCGCAACAGTTTGGGGAACTAAGTATTTGAGATGGTTAGAACATTTTTTTGCTGCAGCCTTACTTGTTCGGGACCAATATCCTGATAATTAATAAGTTTCCTCATGAAAATAATGAGAAGGCCTTTTTATTGTAGTTTCTTTAAATTACATTATCCCGAATGCTTATTCCCTGCTAGCTTTTTTGCGGAGTAGCACCTTTGAATTCTCAGATCCTTACACGCATTAATTGCTTAATACAACATTTATTCGTTCTAAACTTGAATAAGCGTCGTTTATCTGGAATCCATTTTATTCCATACTGCGCGACTTGAACGAGTACAAAATTCCTAACGTTCTCACTTATATCATTAAATTTCGTTCAGCCTCTTCTCTCATATAATTCACGATGCTTTCTTATACACCTTTAATTTCTCGAGAACAGTAGAATGATTCCTTCTTTGATGATCCTGTTCGATATAATTTTCGGTCAAATTGATTGTCTGGCTTTGTTAAATCTAATGTTGTTTCTTTGGAAAGATTCGTTAGAACAATTAATTGTTCTAACTTTGACCTTAAGCTCAATAAACGATTTTAAACTATCAAACAACTAGAATTTGTATTTAAAATCAAGTATGATCTAAACTATCAAACATTTAGAATTTGTATTTAAATCATATAAAGTCAACATAATAAATATAGAGGTCATTTAGGAAAAAACCTAAATCTAATTAATTTCTTTATTGCCTCTCGTCAGTTACGTCAACAAAACATTTTCTCTATTCCATTTCATAGTACAGATTATGCAGCCAGTGAGCTATTATCTAGAACTATGAAACTATAAAAAACAATCAGCAAATTCTAATGCGCAGTGCAACAAGAAGGATCAGTGGACGGGATTTTCCGAATTTGAAGCAAAACAATACTAAGCGGGCTTTATAGGTGCTTCAGTTTTTTGACTTACGACCAGTTTTTTCATTGAAATTTATGTATGCACATTAGTTTCACAGAACAGAATATTGCAACTGTCGTCGTCGTTGACATGATGCGTTGATGTAAACGGAACAAACAACTAAGAATCGAAAATCAGAATATTTCCCTGATCAATAATGTTCATTTATACATTTTATAATCCACTGCAATACTTTCAACCCTCTTTTGGAAGAATTTTTTGAAAGCATGACGTTTCAGCCAAAGTTTCAAAAATATATGCTCGATGAGGGTTACCTAAGAGTTTTTCTATTACGCTCAAATGTTGCACAAACCATTTGTTGTAGATTGAAACAAGTTTCGTGGTTGAGAGCAGCAAAATATTAACTTTTAAAAATTTTCATGTAGCTAAGGTCCACTCTAATGTGAGGGGGTGAATGTAGGCATCTACTACATTACTCAAAGGATTATATACTTTTATTCTTATTTTAAAATATATTTCGAAGAATTGACTTCGTCGGAGCATAGCGCTGCGACAGCAAAAAAAATATGCGTCGCATTGGCCGCATTCAGCGCAGACAACAGTTGGCAACTGTTGTGTAAAAATTCGCTGAATGGTACAAATTTCGTAGCGCTAACTAAAACTGATAAAGTAGCGAACGCCTTTTAATCGAGCGAACAAATTCTATGCTACATGAACACAACTGTTTGATTAACTGTCAGATGCTGTTACTGACGCTGTTAAATTAATAAACGCAGAAAGAACGCAGCAAATTTAAGTGAGAAATCTTTGCAATTGAATTAAATTTACATAAAAATTAAATTGAATCTAACTTCTGACGTGTAGAGCAGCAACACATTCAGAGAAAAACATCGTGAACTAAGGTAGCGCTACCATTACAGTTCACAACAGTTGTCTGCGCTGAATGCGGCCATTGTTGTTGCTTGCTCGCGTCGAAAGATATCAAGGTTTTTGCTGCTGTGTCTATTTTGTTGCTAGTTTCTAGTTGGTTTAACACATGTTGTTATTTTTGCTTTCCAACTCAATACCACAACATCTCTGCTATACTGTATGCGTTCAATATATGATGCGCAAATATGCTGCGTATTGGAGAAAAGTATCTTTTTAGTATTTGTTTACGCTCGATTTCACTCCCTATCTAATTTTCATTCTATGGACTATATATAACCCATATTTTACCTACAATCTGTAGTTTCCCCTAGACTAAATAGGGCCCTCTTTATGGGTACCATCCATTTATATTGCGATAAGTATTGGGCCAAAAACCAAACTGAGCTTTTATATAGAATATAGCATTGTATATAGAATAAGAGCAAGTGTTCGATGAAACGAATTCTATATTTTTAATATAATTAACAAGAAATCTCTGACAGGAAGGTGTTTTTGAACCCTCCCCACAACGAATTACAGGTGAGTAGGGGGGTTCAAAAAGTTTTTTTCGAAGAGCTAAAATACCAAAGTTTTAATGTAACCAATTATCTTTTCAACATCACTAAACAATTTAGACTAAAAAATTATTCAAAATAGGCAAAAAAAAAAAAAAGTTCGATGAAACGAACAGCTGTAAAAGATGGGTTAAGGAGTAAACTCAAAAAGTATTCTCTTTGTTCAACATTTATGATGTCATTGGTTGGTGCTTCAATTGGTAATACTGATATTAAAACTTTGTGATAACTTAAGTATGAGATATACATATGTCTGTGTATGATATAACGTGAAAAATTGCATCTATTTAGTTCCGGATTTTGTTGTTGATTCATTTGTATTGTTACTTATTTATGTGCAGACCAAATTTGTTGCGAAGAAAGTAAGTAATGAATTAATAAAGCAGTAATAAATTATTTGTTGCAACATTTACGTCAAAATCTCCCACGAGAATCATGGGGATTTTATCTTAATCTGTCTAATTGGTATTGGTAACAAATTCAAAATACTTTGGCAGTGTCTTCAATTATTTTCAATAACATTGAAGAAACTAAATTGAAAGCTTAAAGGCACTAGAAAAGCAACAATTCTCTAAAACTTTACTATCATGAAGAAGCTTTAACAACAAGCGCCATCTTTACTTAATATACGAAGAATCCCAGCAAAAATCTTGATACAAATGAGACATGCATTCGTAGGAACACTGCTTTCAGAAGACATTCTATAGATCCAATTGTGCTTCTTCTTAGCCTTATCAAGAAGTGCTTTCAAGAGGCATTCTCATAAACTACTTTTGAAAGACATTCAAAAAGCATTTAAATTCAATTAAAGTAAAAAGAAATTGTATTTAATTATAATATATGATTTAGATATTTTCCGTGGTTTTTTTTAAGCCCTCAACAAAACCCAACCACTTCCTACTTCCAACACCAAAATGCCGTGAAAATAGGGGAAAGGGATATATTACGTGATATTTTTGTAAACACTCAACAAAACCCAAACATTTCTCATTTGCCACATCAAAATCGCGAGAACATCATGAAAAAGAATAATTTCCATGAGATTTCTCAAACCCCCCTAACCTCAAAAACCATGCAATCCATGGAATGCAAACTAAAAGTTATCCTGGAAAACACCTACGAGAATCCTTTCATTGAAGGGCTCAAATAAATCTTTCATTGAAAAATTTCTGGAAGCACTTCTAGAGAAGACTAAGGAAAGCATTCCTCCCAATGTCATGCATATGTTAAAAGAATGCCTTCTGGGTATGGAAGTGGAAGGGATGGAATTCAATACCTTCATTTCCGCTTTACTTTCTTTCGGAAGCACTTTTTTTGCTGGAATAGTCATGAACGGTTCTTTTCTATACCTTGTTATTTACAGTTATCGATTGTATTTGCTGAATATCATGCTGAATAAGTAACTATTAAAGTTTTAATAACGTAACTCTTGAGTATTTTGTGAACAATCGATTTCATTCCTTATAAAATTTTTATACTACGGGCTTTTTATGAAATATCATCTAAAGGACTAAACTATCAAAATGCGTATTTTATAGCGGCTTTAACCAAATTTTTTTAACCTGTAATTTGTACCACGTTTCGCCACCCTGGTACAATGCATTTCAAAAAATTTCAACAAAAAATCAATAACTTATTGATGTTTTTTATGTTCTCAGTTTATTTGCATATAACAACATATGAACTTATGTTTTTTGTGCAAATTTGTTGCTTATTTTAATAAATCTTCTTTAGTAAAGAATTAAATACAAAATGAAATGGAATAAAATGAAAAAATATAAATAAAATATAGCAGATTATTATTATCGATATGCGCCTTGGTACTTTCGCTCGTGGTTAATGTGTGCTGCTCCACCTTTTTCTTTTTCATCTCCTTCATCACTTTCTTTCTTCTCTCACAAATACATACACATATCAATATAAAAAATGCAGCTGAAGGTTCAATCTTTCGGATAGTATTGGTCTTTATGAGTTTGTTTAATTTCTTAGTGCTTTTATTTACATTTATAGGTTGTCTGGGACACTGAGGGCCCCATGGTACAGACTAAAGGTTAAAAATACAGAAAAATGTACTTTTTGAGGATCATAAGAGTTCTAATATAATTATTTTTTCATTGAAAAATGCCAAAATATTTGTATAAATTTATCTTTTTTCTCAATTCGTTTTACATCGTGTGAAAAATCAGAATTGACATGTAAAAACCATGATTAAAAATGACCTTCGGGAGAAATAAAAAGATTCAGTTAAATTTCATTGATATTAAAAGAAAAGTATGAGAAACGATCTATAAAGGTTACTCTAAAAAACTGCTGATTTCTTTTTTCTCCAAACAAAACGTTTCATTCTAAAGCTTCGCAATCTTAACATAAAAACACAAAAACACTTTGTTAAAACTTTGTTAAATAAAACAAAAACTCATAACGAGTTATTGTTGATTTCAATTTTTATTGTTTCTTTAATGGATTGAAAGAGGAATGCCAAATATCGTTGGTCTTATATTTATTTATTTTTAAATTCTTTTGAAAATGAAAAATATATTGACAAAAATAAACGTATTTTTCATTATAATTTGGATTTTTATTATACCTTCTATATTTAAGCATATATTGTAATTTCAATTTTTTAGCATATTTCAATTTAAAGGAAGTAAAATGTGTTTATCGACTTTATTATGTCAAATCTAAAGTGAATAGGTTTTGAAAAATGTTTGCATGCAAATATATTAATATTCTTGACGCTGGGATAGAATTAATTTCATGGACACCAACATTTTAAGCATTGATTTTTTTAAAGGATGTCAGGGCTTGCAACTGGAAGATTATATTGAAATTAAACATATTTTCTTTTTATTCTCCTCTCTGAAAATAACTTTGATAAAAACCTTGAAATAGCTTTCACAATCATATTTTCTAAATTAAGTAGTTTTCAACTTAAATCATTTGACAGAAAATTTAAGGCGGAATTAAAAACGACATGAACTTTTCCTTATAAAAATTCTATTCCTTATTTTATTTGTTAATCAATAAGTATGCACATATATATTTTAGGTGAACAAATATATTTTTTAATATAATCAATTTTGCATAAATCATGTTTGTACCAATAAATTTTTGCAAACAAAAACCCCAATGGAAAATCCTGCCTACGGGCCTGCTCCTAGTGTTCTACTTGTACTTATCCTTGTTTCATGAATAGTTTTTTTGTCTTGTTTTCTCGGTCTCACATTTTATGGTTTTTTGTAGCTTGTTGTATCTTATATCGAAGTGTTGTTTTTGTTATAACAATAAGATTAAAAGAGATAAGCTAGAAGAAGTAAAAGCAGCCTAGAAAAAGCCACAAGATGTTCCGAGTTAAACGTGTGTAACTCGGGCAGCTTCTTAAATTTGAACATGTACTTTTGTCATTTTTTTTCTTGTCACAGTTTTTTTTCGTCTATCTACTTAATGCCTGATCAAAATAAGTGGATAAGACAACTTTGACAAATGTTGCGGCTTAGAAGTTACAGTTAATAACGTACACAATTTATGTAATCCTCATGCTAGCTCCTGCTGTCTTTTGGAAAGCGAACTTGTGCATTGGTATGATTTATTAAGGCTGTTTTGTTTTTTGTTTTTGATAGGTGAGGAAGACAATTTAAATTATGTGCTCTTTTCTTAACCCTTCTGATTCATTGATTTTCATAAATAATGATCTTCGCTCAGCTGAAATAAAAAAGTTTAGAAATAACAAGCATTGAATCGATTGCTTTACAGCCCTATTCTGACAAATTAACAAATTGTTAACCAGTATTTTGAATATTTCTATGTGTTTGTTGTAGTTTTTTTATTTCAAAACAAAATTTGAAACTCAAAAATAAAAAATTTTGATTTTGAAAATTAAATTTGACACATATATATTAATAATAATATTTGTTTCTTTAAATGTCTCAGATAAAGACAGATAGAGTGTCTTCAACCTTAAAGCCAACTTATAGCAAGTTTAATAAGTATATGATGCCTTTTTGGAAATTGGTTCCCATTTTGGGTTCGCCATTTTAAATTTTCAGTTTTTGATTCAAAATTTTAAAATCAACCACAACGAAAACCTCCCTGTACTAAGTTTTAAGTTGATACTTTTTCTAAATCTTTACTAAGATTTCTACTTTTGCATATTAAATGATTAATAAATAATAATAATAATAATATTGGATGATCGGAGAATAAAAGCGCATGAGATGGCTGAGGCTGTAGGCATTTCAACTAAGTGCGCACATCACATGTTACATGGATATTTGGGTATGAAAAAGCTATCCACGCGATGAGTGCCGCGATCGCTTATACTTGACAATAAGCGTAGGCGTGTGACCACTTCAAAGGAATGTTTGGCGATGTTCAACCGCAATCCGAAGGACCTTTTGCGCTGTTTCATAACTACAGACAAAACATAGGTACCAAAGACCAAGGAACAGTCAAAGCAGTAGACTCCGGATGAACATGCTCCAAAGAGGGCAATGTGGCTCTGTCGGCCAACAAGGCCATGGCGACAGTTTTTTGGGACTCATTTTGGGACACGATCACCAGCGAATATTATTCACAGCTATAGGACACATTAAGCCCACAAAGGAATAAAAAATTTAAAAAAACACTGGACATACTGGACGTATTGATCTAAAAGGAGTAAAAGGATTTTAGTAATAAAACACTTTTTGCAAAAAAAATACCTTTTTTTCAAAAAGTTACTGACTTATCAAATTGCCCTCGTATTTTAACCCTTTACGACTGCTATTATGGGACTTTTTTAGCCGTTTGTAAGCCGTTTGAAAGAGACAAGGAAATCTCATAAAAGGATTTTGAGGGTTAACATTTTTTGCATAGGTGTTGCTAAATTTTACATTATATAAATATTTATACGGTTTTTTGTATATACATTATATGTTAGTAAAGTGCTAAATTTAGTGCTAGCTTAAAACCCTTATTATATATTACTCAGACGTAAACTGTTTTGGTCTCTTCTATCTGTGATAAACGCTTCTTAAGTATTGTAATTAACTATTAAAAACGCATTTCTACTGAACTTTTTTATATACATAAGTCAATTTCAGCTGTATTCGTGATTTATGGCGTTTTTGAATGACCCTCCTTCCATTTTCCTAATCACATTAAATCTTTTGGCTTAAAAAAAGCTTGTGACAAAGTCGCAACGGTGTCCGTATTCGCATATTTCTCCACTTAATGTTCGAATGTGCCGACAATACGGTTATTCATACGGTTTTCAGCAGTCAATCAGTCAACAGGATAAAGCAATAAAATTTTTTATTGCCTATAATAAATACAGTTTTGAATTGAACTTTTTGAAAATAACCCTTTATTATCGAGAAGGCAATACAGTACGAGAATGTTACAGTGTTGATGAACGTTATAAAATAAAATAACGTTGCGTTATACTGCCGTCCTAAGAAAGAAAGTCACAAACGCCAAAATTCCAAAATGTAGAAAAAGACAGATTTGGAACCGTGAATGAGTTTCTGATTTTTGTGTTAAGCTAATATAACCCGTTTTCAACTCCAAATAACTGAAAAAGTTAAGTAAAGTGGTCACTTCTAGTGTGTTTCTTAGAAAGATAAAAAATGTAAAGCTAAATATCTCAAAACTACTCAAATAAAGGAGATATGACTTTTTTAATTAGAAGGGTGGTATAGGAGTTACTCCTTTCATATTAAATGAAAGAATATTTTACAAAGGTTTTTCTATAAGTTTTTAGAAATCCAAGAGATGGTGCGCGTAGCATCAAAAATGCTTTGATTTCTGTGGACATCATTATTCATTAGATCATAATTTAGTTATATTCATCACATGTGGTAATTATTATTGTCGATTTTATGTATTGAAATAAATTTAAACGTGTTTTTCTCAAAACCTTAACTTTTTCTCGCCTAAAAATGAAACTCAAAAAGTAATGAATCGTCGACATGAAGTTTTGTACAGATATTTTTTGATTAATAGCCTTCATTTAACTAAAATATACATTAAAAATATTATGATGAAAATAAATTTTTTTTTACATTTTCTCATATTTGTTTTTCATTTTTTTTTTTTTGCTCTATTTAGGTTCATGCAAAGCGGTTAGATTAATTTTGATCAAAAAAATCAACTTAAGTGTCAAGCTCACCGGCTTTTAGGCTGCCCGCAGAGTAAACGCCGAAACAGGCAGGCAGGCAGGCGCAGGCAGTAACGTGCAAAGAAACGAGATAAAAATAACTTTTTTCTCGCTTCCTCACATAGTTTGTCTGCGCCTGTCGACATTTAATATTTTTAGTACAATCTGTGTTTCGAGATAGAACGACACAAAGTCCATGGCATATACCGAATCCTGTGCAAAAGTAATGTCATTGACAGTTATTTTGTAATTGAAAATAGGGGTTGCTTCGTTTTATACAGCACTGAATTTTGCACATAATTCTACAAAAAATCGCATTCTTGACACTTAATTTGTTAAGATAAAATGTTGTGAAAAATTAAGCAGAAGTTAAAGTTAAAACAGCTAAATATTCATTGAATTGAACAGAAAGTTGAAAAAAAAACACAGTAAAACAGTCTTATTGGAACAGAGTAGCCATGTTAATTTCTGAAAGAGGACATTGTGAGCACTAATTGTGCTAATAATGACTATCAGATGAAATAAAGAGTCACACTAAATATAAAATCTATCACCACGAATACGCATTCATAAAAACTTAATTGTAATACTTTAGATTTTATGTAGTAACTTATGGCAATATTCTAGTGTAGGAAATTGAAAAAAATTAAAATTACATTTTTTGATAGTCTATATATTCAAGAATATCTGCTTAAATGGATTTTCTGCTTAAACACGAATTATTTTAAAAGTTATAGACATTTTAGTGTTGCCAGTTAAACTGCCTGAAACTTAACTTAAAAACTTTAAACGCGTTTTTCTCGAAATTACTTTTTTCAACACCGTGTTGATGTCTCATGATATCTCAAGTTCTAACATACCAATCAACTTAAAATCTGGTGTGGGCCTTTTTAATATATTCCTCTATGGCCCGAACTAGGAATATGACAAATTTTTGTTTGTTAATATTTAAAAAAAAAAATATAGCTTTGAAAAAAAGTCCAAAAAATTACTGTTTTTTTTTAATTATTCGCAATTTCGCAAAAAATTACCATGTCTCTATATCCCTAGTTTAGGCTAACATTCTAACTAATTAACTAATTTACAATTTTTTTTCGGATGCCCAGAAAAATATAAATTGTTTATTGTTTTATTGGCCGTCAAAATAGGCCTGAAGTTCGGGCCTTTAAACTTATTTATAATGCCTTAAATGATGTTTTTATAAAACTTTATTTTTTATCTGTTTTCGTTTAAGTGAAATGAATAAGAAAGTTTTGTTGTTTGGAGATCTCATATATTTTTTTTTATAAACAATATTTTTTGTTAAAGAAATCATAAAGTTTCGTAAAAAGAGCAAACTTTATTCAAAATGCATACAATAAGAAAAAATTAGCAAAGCCATCAAAATCAAGGTATAAAATTATAGGATTGGGCGTGGATGTAGAAGCGAAAGTATTTTTTTGACACAAAATGTTATTAGGAAAAATGGTCTACGAAACGTTTTCTTTCAATAATGAACAATGGCATTCAAAAAGGTCAAAATTTTTCGGTCAGTGATGACATTGTAGTGCAGAATCGTAAACGAGATGTGAGAAAATCAGATTTGTATTATTAAGATCGATAGTTCCTTTTAACCGACTTCAAAAAGGAGGAGGTTCAAAAAGGAGGAGGTTCTAAAGTACTTGCCCGATTGCCACAATTTTTTGTCAACAGATAGAGATATCAGACGCGGTGCCCGTCTAAAAAAGTAGGGTATTTGACACAGGGGCGTGGCAATATAAGAAACACTTTGTGTATCGAATAACATTAACACTAGAGTACTGAAATTTAGTACAGGGGTTGGCACAATTATTAAAACTTATGTTCAAAAAAGTAGGCGTTGTTCGATAAAGGGCGTGGCAGTATTAGAAAAATGCTGTAACTCGAATAATATTGACAGTAGGGTACTGAAATTAGGTGCAGGGGTACGCAAAATTATGAAAAATTACTGTGAAGAAAATGGGCGTTGTTGGACAAAAGGGCGTGGCAATATAAGAAAAATACTATTTCTCAGTTAATATTGCCACTAGAGTACAGGAAATTGGTACAAGGGTTGGAACAATTATTACAAGTTACGGTCAGAAAAGTGGGCGTTGTTCGACAAAGTCGTGGCAATATTAGAAAAACGCCATAACTCGAATAATATTGACACTAGGATACTGAAATTAGGTACAAGGGTAGGCATAATTATGAACATTTACGGTCAAGAAAGTGGGCGTTACTGGACAAAAGGGCGTGGCAATATTAAAAAAAACTGTTTTTCAGTTAATGTTGACACTAGAGTACGAAAATTCATTACAAGAATGGGAAAATTGTTATCATAATCTCTAAAAAGGAAGAAATAAAAACTTTTTAACAAAAAAAAAAAAAAAACCAACTTCAAAACCACTACAAAGTTAAAAATAATTTTAAATTACTTCTCACATTAGTTCTTGGTCAAATTTGTTAATGTATTTATATATATTATTAAATTGGAAATTTTATTACTACACAGTAAAAAATTTGAGGGCATCTTTTTTATAACATTTGTGTTATATAAACTTTTTTATTCCAAATAATTTATAAATTTTATACCACTCAATATTATAAAAATAATAAAACAAATATAGTTTAAAAATTTTGTATGGATATCATGTGCAAATCAAAATATATTCTGGTTCGAAAGTAAAAAATTCACCGAAATCGGGAAATTTAAAAATATAGTAGTTTCGATTGGTCTGACGAGAAAAATGGTCCGAAAAAATTTCTAAGAATTGATGGTATAACTTTTAAAACATTTTTGGTTTGGATTTATATCCATACCAAATAGTATAAAATTTACCCTCATATTTTTTACTGTGTATAAATATTTTTCTATTTTGTATTATTATCAGAAATATACGCATTTCTCCATGAATATAAAACCTTTAAAGCCGGAGCGTATATTTTATAAAAGTCTGATTATATGAGCGCCGACTTTAAAGGTTTTATATTCATGGAGAAATGCATATATTTATGATAATAATACAAAATATAAAAATATTTATAGTAATAAGATTTCCAATTTAATAATTTATATAAATAAATTAACAAATTTGACCAAGAATTAATGTGAGAAGTAATTTAAAATTATTTTTATCTTTGTAGTGGTTTTGAAGTTAGTTGTTTTTTTTGTTAAAAAGTTTTTTTATTGTTAAGCCAAGAGTTTGACTTTATTTATTCGTGTAACTAAATCGTGTCTTCTAATGGGAAGTTTTGCAGTAAAGTGTATTTGTGCAAATTATAGACCTTTATGTTTGAACCAGGACAAAGTTTAATATATAATATAACAAATTTTTTATTAATTCTTAAATGGTTGCAAAAAAGGTAATTAATCCGTTCATTCAATTGTAGAATTGGTTGTAAAAATTAATAGTGGCATCATTTGATTTCGTTTATTTCTTTTTGTTTTTGTACTCTCCTCTCTTGTGTGTCTTAAGCAGCACACCTACTCCCATTGTCGCTTACTGTGTAACGTAGATGTCAACAGTGTTTTAGCGGTCATGTCCGAACAAATTTAATTTAGAATTGTATACAAGCGTTAGAGGCCTCGCAGTTGCATTGTATTTCAGAAATAATTAATAACGTCATGTTTTCATTTACCATTGGGGAAAAACAAAATTACTCGCACATACATATCGTTACCTTAATATAGAAAGGCCCTAACTCAATTTTTGCAACTTCACAGGAGAATGAAAAAAGTAAATAAAAAACAAAGTAATGTAGTTCCGAATTTTTTTAAACGCAGTTTTTTATTATAAACTACTAGTAATGTAATGCTGCAACAGTTTTTATTAATTTTTGTTTTCCCATAGAATTAAGTTAGATAGGGCTTTTTGTAAGTGAATTTCTTGAAATTAATTGTGAGATAGGGCTTTTTATTACTTGCAAGTTTGAAACCAAATGAATTGATAATTTCATTCTTAACATTTCTTAAAATAAAAAACAATTCAATTAGCGATAAAATGTAGTATAAATAAAATAAAAACAAAATACGTTTTCATGTTATAAGTTAAATTATTATAAAAATGATGGCAATCGGTAGGAATGAATTTCTTAAGATCTTGCAAGTGGTCCCATTTCTTTTTGGTGATTGCAATTTTTCCTTCATGTAGGCACCTGGGAGCAATGAATTCAACATTTTTCTTGGACCTCTGTGGAAGAAGTTCATATTCTCCGCTTATATCTGTTTTGAAGTACAACAACCCAGAGGAGTCATATGCTAAAGCGCGCAACATATTCACAGTAGGATCGCCACTGCTTCTGCCTATAGTTGAAAATAGCTAATTAATTTTACTTACATGTATGTTAATAAACTTGTTACCAGGTCGAATCGATGAGAATCGCTTTGGAATACTATCATAATCCAAGAAATAATCGTAACTCAAGTGATAGGCTTGTAGAGGAAATGGATTCTTTCGTGCCTGCGTGATGATCTGCACAAATTGAGAAGGCAAGTTTATTTGTTTTTTGGCCATTTTTCTTTCTATGAGAGAATGAGTTGCATCACATTCCATTTGCGTATGGCCACTTATCAAATATTTTTGCTCAATTGTTATTCCAGTTTTTTCACAGAAAGTCAGTAATGCATTGGATAACGTTACGTTTCTATTTTGATACAAACAGCCATCTGAGTACAAGATTATATGATGAACTTCTGGTGAATTTGTTAGGAAATTTTCGAAATGTTTAATGATGCACGTTGCAAAAACTGAAGCTACGAGATTTCCATCTGTTTCATCCCATACGTACTTGTACGATTCGTGTGTGGCAACGTTGTATAGAGTAAAGTTATGTACCTGCAATTTCATTTTATAATAGGAGGCACTTGCGTTCAGTTGGGGCATTAATTTCACGGCTTGCATATCCATGCAAAATACTGCACTTAGCCCGGACTCCGCATTTTTTACGTCGTTTTGCTTTTCTTCTCTCATTTTTTCTATATGATGTCTATGCTGTTCATAGTCTTCGCATGATAGGTTATGGGCCTTATATGAAACGCAAACATCACACTCATCTTTTTTTGGTTTGAATATAGATAAATTTAGATCTCTGAACACCTCAGCAAAAATGGGGTATGATACTTTTATATCTACGTTTTCTTTATTTAAATTGCATTCATCAGAATAAAGTCTGTAAACCTCCTGATAAGAGGAAAAACTCGTTTCTAGGTACAACTTTTTAGTTTGCTTTCTACAATAGTGTGACTCTAATTTTGGTAGCTTATCTAGCCATTTTTGTAGAAAGTCTCGTTTTTCCGCATTGCGCCGACCGGTTGTTGAGTTTCGTTTAGATTGGATGCGCAGATGTGAGACTTTTTCGGGACTGATTTGTGTTCCATAATTTCCGCTATTATAAATCCTATTACGTACCATCTTTTCCTTCAATCCCAATGTTGAAAGAAACATTTGTCGGCATACTTGTAAAGGACGTGAACTATGTCTCAAAAAATACAAAACTGACTTGGAACGTAATGAACTTTCCGAGCATTTTTTCTTTTGCTCCATAAAGCTTATAAGGCTGGTTACGTATAACCGCTTTTGGTCCCAGGACATCTCCCAAAACAAATTGAAAATTTCTTTTCGCATGTGCTCTGTGAAAACTGAACAATGTCTCAACGTGCTTTTTTTACAAAAACGTGACGAGCAACGTACTCCTAGTTGCCTTGCAGGCTTCTGGCAATCTCTTTTTTTCGATGAACTATTATATCGCTCACCTTTCATACGATTTATTCTATTTATATTTTGCTGCCATTCCGATTTGTTTGCTATATTTCTTCTTTTACAAGTACCATTATTAAGTATTTCCACATCAGTGTTAGACCTTTCGCTCATTTTGTAGATGTCACTAAAACTTTCACTAACACTTACGCACTATGTACTTTTAAAGACAAACACAAACTGACTGAAGCAAATTTAAAAAAATTCAAATTAAAAAATTGAACTCCTACCATGTATGAGTATGACATACTACGCAGTGAGTTAGGGCTTTTTTTAAGAAATTATTGAAATGAGTAAGGGCCTTTTTTAAATGCTTTTTTTTGTAATTTTCAATTTTAGCGTACACATTTTTTTATCAAAGGTGTGTTAGAGGGTGGTCTACTGAAATCTGCAAAAAAATCGATTTTGAAAAAAATGAGTTAGGGCCTTTCTATATTAAGGTAACGATATATTTAATTTAATTTACAGTTTTTCCGTGCTCGATTTTTATGGAAAAAAGTAGTAAGTTTTTTCTTACGGACTGGATTCACTTTTAAGTAATTTTGAAAAAGCAAAAATTTATCTTTGATTTCTTATCAATTTGTTTATGAAAAATATGCTTTACTTGAGAGCTGGAGACCATTTACAGTTTTTCCGTGCTCGATTTTTATGGAAAAAAGTAGTAAGTTTTTTCTTACGGACTGGATTCACTTTTAAGTAATTTTGAAAAAGCAAAAATTTATCTTTGATTTCTTATCAATTTGTTTATGAAAAAAAATGCTTTACTTGAGAGCTGGAGACCATTTAATTTCTTATAAACGCCTAACTAAAGAATCTTCTGTGAAACGAAAATTATATGGAAAATCTTTTTTTTAAACTGTTGGTCAATTTAAAGACAAAAAGTGCAATCGGCTGCTATTGTAAATACGAATGCAGAAATAAATAAAAGAAATACGTGCGACGTTATTCTGAAGCAGAATTTGCTTCTGATTAACAAATAGTCTATGCTTTAATGACGTTTTTAAGTAATGTTTGTAAGAATTCGTTTAAATACTGTAATGTAATAAAAGAAAATAATCTATAAATGTATAACTATACATAATTAATGTAAAATGTATAATGCTTTTGTTTCTTCAAATAATACAAAGCTGTTCAATATCTAAAAAGTATACTTTAAGTATATGAATGTAAAATTATTATTATATAAATAAATTATTCAAAGACAAGGAAGTTTTCTCGCAATAATACTCAGTGAATTTACTCCGAGCTATGTTAAAAAATAAATAGGGCAATTCGCAGTCTTATGTCTTTTACATTGAAAATTTGTACAATTGTAAAAATTTCCCATTAATTGTGAAAGGTCTTTTTTATTAACTTTGCAAACAATTGTTAACAAACATTTTAAAATTATAATTTTGCTTAAGAAATTCTATGTCAAAAAAAAGTGGTGCGGTCGGGGGACCGCGGAGTTTTCTTCAACTCTGAATGTAATTTGAAATTAACAGCCTTATTCTGGCAAATTAACAAATTGTTAACCAGTATTTTGAATGTTTCTATGTGTTTGTTGTAATTTTTTTATTGCAAAACGAAATTTGATGATAAAAAAATGTTGATAAAAATTGTCAACTGCTTTTCAGTTATTGACAACTTGATTAAAAAAATCCTGTTTTTTGAGCTTTAAATTTTGTATTGAAAACAACAACCACATAAAAATATTTAAAATACTGGTTAACAATTTGTTAATTTCCCAGAATAGGGCTGTAAATATGAATATTTTTATTATTTTGTATTTAAAATAATTTTTTCAAGTCATTTAATGTAAATGAAGAAGTTATATGTAATATTTTAAGAAAAAAAGATTTAATTATTGAAAATTAAGATATAAAATTATTATGAGAGATGAAAATAAGTAGATAGCGTTGCCAGTGATGTTAGTTTCATGACACAACAAAGCGTTAATTGGACTATGCAAAACTGGTTCGAATTATTCGGTGTTTCAGTTTTATTTTTTATACCGTCCCGGGTTTATTAAAAATCGCAAATTTCGAATAATTCGAAAACCGGGTTTTTTGGCTCGAATAGTCAAGAAATGTATAATTCTGCAATATAAAATTGTCTTTAAACCACTTTTTTTTATTGCATTTGAGCGACCCTGTCTATTTTCTGCTTTCGTTTTGACATTTCACCAAAGTTGCTAACATTTCGTATCTCTGGTTTTATTTAATTTTGTTAAAATAGCATTTTCAAGCGGCTGGCGTATTTAATGTAAGAAGCATGATTTTTATCTAATATTGCATTCTTTTTCAAAAAATTCAAGCTCTCAAAAAATT
The DNA here is from genome assembly GCA_963920525.1 of Dichetophora obliterata. Taxonomy (NCBI): domain Eukaryota; kingdom Metazoa; phylum Arthropoda; class Insecta; order Diptera; family Sciomyzidae; genus Dichetophora; species Dichetophora obliterata. The sequence continues at coordinate 87,721,633 of OY986439.1, read as the reverse complement.
TTTGAAAGGAAATTATTGAAGACTTTAAGCTTTTTGAAAGATTTAAAAATAATTAAAAAATTAGATAATTTGTTTAACACATTGTTGACAATATGTCCCACATCTACTATAAATGAACGTGTTTCTATTTTATAAAAAGTAAAGCCAAAAACCGCCTAAAGGCTAAACACTTAATTTGTATTTTATTTTTAAGGTATTATTGTAAAACAAATCATTCAGTGCAAATTATCTCCATAATTTGAATAACATAAGTACCTTTATTTATTTTTTAAAATTGAATTTTTATTTTTGTTATTTAAAAACTGCAAAGATATATCATGTGTTAGTAAAAAAGTAAATTTGTTTAATTTAAAAAACTGGTTTTCCCAGTTTTCTAATCGAATAATTCGAAAACCGCTTTTGTACAAATTGTACTATTCGAGACCGGTTTTTTTATAATGTCATACCCTATCGTTAAGCATTTAACATTTTTCATGTTCTTCGAATGCAACTTAAATTAATTAGAAAGTTGGATTGAAAACTAGACTTACTTAAGAGTATAAAATAGCAAACACATTTAATGATACTCCCTAGTGTCAAAAAGCTTATTGAAATTCTTACATCAGATTCGAAGTCGGCGACCAGCGCATCTACAAAGAGTATTAAACAAAAAACACATTTTTAAAGTCCACGTGTCAAAAAATTTTGATATTCTAACATCAGATTCGAAATCAGCGACCAGCGCATCTGCAAAGAGTATAAGGCATTAAAATAAATTTTTAGCGTTAACCCTAGTGTCAAAAACTTTTTGAAATTCTTAAATCATGTTTAAAATCAACAACCCCTTACATATACAACGCCAGTACATATAAAAAGGGTGTAAAACCAAAAAACCCATTTTAGGGTCCACCCTAATGCCAAAAAATTTTTCATATTTTGACATCAGGTTCAAAATCTGCGACTCCTTATACTGCTAGCCCATATACAAAGAGTATAAAGCAAAAAGACACATTTTTATTGTCCACCCTAGTGCAAAAAATATTTTTTTAAAATTCTAGCATCAGATTCGAAATCAGCGATCAGCGTATCTACAGCGCGTATACAACAAAAAACATATATTTAGGGTCCATCCTAGTAGCAAAAAACTTTTTTAAATTCTTATACCAAGTTCGAAATCAGCGACAATGCACAAAAAGTATAAAATTAAAAAAAAAACACATTTTAGGGTTCACCCTAGTGTCAAAAAACTTTTTGTAATTCTAGCATTAGAATAAACTGTATTACACACAATTTCTGCAGTTTCCTTTTTTAGAACTTAAATGCAATAAAGATTCTCACGTATGATTTAAAACAAACTCATAAATAAAAATAACAAATGCGTTTTAACGAAATTTCTACGTTTCAGAAACACAGACACACAGAGAGAGCGAGAGAGAAAGAGAGAGTTGTGCACTCGCCTACTCTCTCAATACTCGCACGCACACAGCGCACTCGCCTGCTACTTTCCCAGCAGTCTCGGACATCGTCGAAGAATTGTTCTTTGATGATTTCTTAAAGAAACTTGCTGCATAAGACTTGCAGAATATTCTTTCACGTGTCTGTCTTGTATTCGTCAATAACAGACTTGCTGAATATTCTTCAATTCATCTGCTGTAGGTTCGTCAATAATAAAAAACAAAAATAATAAAGCAACAACGAAAACTATTTATATATATATATATTTATATAGAGAGCACATCTATGGATGGAAAAACCCATGCAAATTTTATCATACTTTCCGAAAAGTCAGAAATAAAATGCAGAAACGTGATCAAAAGCAAAAGGTACTGGAAGAGCAAAGCCAGTGCAGTTGAATTTTCATTTTGTATGTTTGTATGTATATGTACGTACATACGTTTGTATGTACTATAAAGTTAATTTAAATGAATTTTTTTAATGATTTGTAACAAAACTTAATGCTTAAACTAAACGAATTGTTTCTTGTGAAATTTATTCAAATTTTCTAATAAAATTACTATTAAAACTAATATTTATTTAATATTTACGACGATATGTATGTGCATTTGTATGTACTATTAAGTTAATTACAGTGAATTCTTTTGTATGATTTTAAACTGAACTTATTGTTTAAACTAAACAACTTCTTTCTTGTGGAATGTATTCAAAATTTCCTATTATAAAATTACTATGACAATTAATTGTTTTTGTATGTTCTTTATCTTATTTATTTAAAGTTATTAATCTGAACTTCTTGTTTAAAAAGCAATTCTTGTAAAAACTATTTCAATTTCTTTAATCTTTTTCGTTTTGATTACAGATGCAATTCCTGAATAAAATTCGGTAACAAAACGTGAAGGAAATTTCCTAAACATTTCGGTCTTCACTTTCATCATCAAAGAAATTTCATCAATTTTCTCAATGTTTTCGTGAACGAAATTTCTTACATGTTTCGGTCTTCACTTCATTAACGAAATTTCATAAAATTTCTCAATATTTTCGTACACGAAATTTTGTTAACATTTCTGTCTTTACTTCGTTTACGAAAAATCATCAACTTTCTCAATGTTTTCATAAACGAAATTTCTTTAAATTTTACAATATTTTCGTGAACGAAATTTCCTAAACATTTCGGTATTCACTTCGTTAACGAAAATTCATCAATTTTCTCAATGTTTTCATACGCGAAAGTTCTTAAACATTTCGGTCTTATCTTCATTAACGAAATTTCATCAACTTTCTTTCTCTTTTCACTAACGAAACTTACACAACGTTCTGCGTTGCGTTCTTGCACGAATTTGGAACATTTAAATGAGATTTTCGTCAGTGAAATGTATGGCTGAATGACCATGTTTCGTCAATGAATCGGAAAATTCACGCATGATTCTATTACGAGTTCTTTAAGAACGGAACTACTGGGTTGTAGTCTGCTCGATACTCGCACGCATACACTTTCGGTTTCTACAAAATCACACCAACCGCAAGCTGCGTAACGGGGCGTCTCGACAGGCAATAATTTATTGCTTTCCATATGTCAATTGGCAATTATTGCTAATCGAGACCACTCAATTGTCATGGTTGGCAATTCATGGCGAGCAATATTGCTTTCCATGTATTGCCAAGCAATGAGCTGTACCCACCGGGAAAATGAGAATTTATTCTTAAAAAAATCGGGAATTGAATGGATTCTCGTGCTTGCATTTTAGAATGTATTCCAAAGAATATATAATTTTAAAGCAAAACCTATAAATTAGAATCCATTAACAAAAATTTTACTGATACGTTTTTATTGCTGCAGGAATCGATTATGATGTCTATAATAATATATAATAAAGTAAATGTTGTTAGATTCCTTTCTTGCTTTTATGGTAAGTGGAAAAAGAATTAATTCTGAAACAAATTCTGCTATAAGCGAAAAAAGAATCAATCTGTTATGATTTATATTTTCTGTTTGTTGTTGTTATTTTTGTTTTTTTCAGATATTTTTGAAAAACGGTTTTCTATTGCTTTCCTTTCACGTGTTTCTTAAAAATTTTACTTTCTGTTTCATTTGTCAGCGTTGAAGGAACAAACTGCTTCAGAAGACCCGAAAATTTTAATAATGTATTGTTTGGTAAGTTATGAAAAACCATCGCTCTTTACTTGTTTAAATCATTTTTTAATATTTTTTTTTTAAATGCAGAGTGCCTTTGCACGGAAGGGTAAACCAGGAATAGTCCCAAAAAGATATCAAGGAAGATATACGCAAGTCAAAATCTATATACTATAAGGAAATTTGAAGCAAAACGGAAGGAACAGCCTACATCATAAACATCAATATTTTTGCATTAAATGTGGTATTATTATAATTGTTTGGTCGTCTATCTAAATATTATTTATTCTTTCTAAAAACATAATAATTATCTGTATTAATATGAATTATTCTAATGTAATTTTTTATTAATTATTTAAAAAAGAATAAAAGATTTTTCAATTCTGTCATACAAACCTATGCATTATGGAATTCATTCATGTATATCTATTCCAAAAGGGCTTCTTAGCGATTCATACTTTTCTCATAATCGAAAAATGCATACTTTTTTCATTTAAAAGTATCCATGATATAAGCGAATAATAGAATCGATTTCAGCAGTGTTTCAAGTGGAAGGCAGAAACTTTTTTGTAGGACATCACTATGTTAAAAATAATCAATTCTAGAATCAATAATTGGAAAAGTGAATTGATTCTTTTTTCATAAACAATTGATTCTTTTTTCCCGGTGGGTATTTTTTCTTGTTTGACAGCCATTGTTCATTTTTCTCCAAAATTTTAAATGTGTATATCTATAAAAATCAAGTAGCGTGCAGAATAAATTTATAAAATAATAAATTTATATAATAAATGATAAAATTATATGTTGATTTCGTAACATGACAAAACCCACCCTTGAAATATTGCCATTGCTTGCAATGGAATTTGACAGATGGTAAGCAATGGATTATTGCCTGTCGAGATGCCGGGTAAAGGAACTTCGCTCGAAAAATATTTATGGCAAAATTAATACGATTTTTTATTTGTCTGTCTTTCATATCAGTTTTTTCGCCTTAACTTTTTTTAATTTACAGCTGTAAGTTTGCAATTCAGTATTGCGAACGTATAAGAGCACCCATACCCAGCAGTCAGCAATTGTAATGAAATCGAGTGTGAAATAAGATCTATTTTTCTTTGAAAATTCGGGAATGATATCATTACTAATTTTAGAATAAGCATTTTCATTCAAGCTTTCTGAAAATTTCCTAGAAATTGTTCAGTCTGTGAACATTTTGTTTTGTTTCGACCTGAGACCGGAAGATGCCCCTGAGTTTAGAAGCGAAGGTGTAATGCTGCCAAACGTTTATGAGTGCTTTCAGTTAGCCAAAGCCTGAATTTGCTTTGTATTTACACCTGATTGACGCACAGAGGGGTATTGAGTTGGTTTTTTTGACTTAAAACTAAAAAAATCAAATGGAAGTCAAAAAAATCAAATGGAACTTTTTTGGATACCAGTTTTGAGTTAATAAAATTCTGCGATACTACGTTTCACTGCAAAAAACAACATTTGTTTGACGACATATTCAAAGAATTTGGAAAGTGTTGATAGTTTTGAAATTGGCCTTTAGTTAGCTATGTTATTTTTGTTGCCAGATTTGAAAATAAGAGTAATTCAAGGGAGCGAAAGCAGTTTTTAAAAATAAAAGCGGAAAACCCATAAATATCGGATTTCATGGAGTATTTAAGATTACGAATACCATTCGAAACCTCAATATCAGCTGCATATAAAGATCCCAAATCAATGGAATGAAAAAATTAACAATCATATTCCCCAGCGTAGTCAGTGATTGGCTAAAGTTGTTTAGAAAATACTCGTCAATTGGCCAGAATTTGAATTTTTATTCATTCAAAAAATGGAATTAGGAATATTAGATGTCTTCCTTTGAGAATTGAATCGGTTATTTCAAAAACCTCATAAGTCACACAATTATAGTTTTTCAGGTATCAATAAAAACTATTTCATGTACAAACAAACGAGTTTTAAAGGACTTCTTATGCTTAATTTAGTATTTGAGTTATAAAAAATTTAAATATCGAATAACCTCCTCAGTTTATTAATAATAATAATGAAAAAGCCTGAAAAACTGTTCTTGACCTTTGTTCTATGAGCAAGAAATATGATTAGTGGCATATAATTTAACCAAAACAATCGTAGTAATCATATTTTTTATTGCTTATTATTGGCGATTGCACTTAAAAATGGACTTATTTACATTTCACATGCATTAATTTGTCATGTTTTAATATCTCTTGGCATATTTCTTATCTTATCTTCAGTTTTCAGTTCTTTAACTGTAAATGTTGATCTGGATTTCGAAACTAAATTAAAATATACTTCTTGGACGTAAATACGATATTTTGCGTTTTTTCACAGTGGCATTCTCGCACTTTAACAACGATTTCACACGCAAAAGAACTAAATCTGTAAAGTTTCATATAAACTTCATACAAAATGTACTGTTTTTTCCTGTAATTGTGCAACAGGAGAGCCAAAACTGAACATTTTCCTAATAAAAGTACACATTTTACTGTGTTTATGAAAGCATCTTCTGATTCATTCCTGTGCACATTTTTGTGTATTAAATTTTAAATGTTACTGTGCTCAAACGTAATTTTACCGTTTGCGCAAATGTGTACAATACTAACCTACCGTCGTCGCTTTTAATGTGTTGACCATGCAATTTTGTTTTAATAAAATATTAATAAGAGACTCATTAGATTCATTTCTTTTTAAAGTAACATTCAAATATATTACCACATTTATTTTTGAAATGCTCCTTTTACTTTTTTTAATGAAATAAAACAATTATTTAATTGAAATTTTTTTTATTTTATATAAACATTAAAAATACATTTTATAAATTATAGGGAAAGTCTTTTGCCCCAAAAATTTTTCTATTTCAAGCGCCTTAGCATTTATTTATAACATAACTATTTTCATTGCATTGTTTTACCATATACGTTACACCATGGATTTTTTCTAACTCATAACCTCTAAGAGTTTTTTGTTCGGGACCAACACGGTAAGCTTGGTAGTGTGGATTAAAATAATGTATTTTTATTTCGTTTACAATTATTTTATTAAATTAAATTATTTTATTTCTTAAAACTTTACTTCAAAGATAACTGTGCTTTACTTAACGAATTTGACGCGAAAATAAAATGAAGGCAAACTAAACGCTTAAGAATAGGGTAGTCATTGCAGGTTGCAGCAGTTGTCATTTAAAAGTACTGTGTGAGTAGTACTCACTACTCAAGCAAAAATAAAAGGAAACAATGTACTTTTTACTGTGCACACAAAAAGTTTTTAAAGGAACTTTTGCTTTCACATTTTAGTTTAGTTTAGTTTAGTTTATTGTAGTTTATTTCATAAAGTCTTTAGATACAGAAATCTTTACAGACTAGGATTCAAATAATATATAAAAAAATAAGTTATATAGTTACAGGTATAAGTAAAATGGTATAAGAAATAATAATAAGCTTATGTTAAAGAATATTATTAATTAAGTTTTTAAAAACATGTTTGGGAACATATAAATCAATTTAATGTGAAATACATAATTCATTAAAAAGAGTCAAAGCTCTCATAATTGGCTCATTTAAGGCATAATTAGTTCTACAATATTTTAAATAAAACAGTTTTGAATTTCTTAAATATCTTAGCGGAATATTGAAAGAAATAAGCTCTAAAAGAGAATTGCAGTCAATAATGCCAGAAACTATATCATGTATGAACAACAGCGATGAAATCTTTCGTCTTGAGTCAAGAGATTTAAGTCCTAGAAGCAACAGGCGCGTACTATAAGGTGGCAATCATGAAAATTTATTGATCGCAGTACAAATCTGGTAAAGTTCTTTTGTATTTTTTCAAGTCTGAAAGCGGTAGAAGCATAAAATGGAGACCAAATAATGGAAGCATACTAAAGTCTAGATCTTACAAAAGCATTAAATAACATACTTAAGGCATGTGGATCGGAAAACTCACTACTATTTCTACGTATAAATGCCAGCAAAGAGTAAGCCTTAGGAATGAGAAAATTTACATGGTCAATAAATGTAAATTTCGCATCAAAAATAACACCCAGATCGCGATAAGTATCAGCGGATTGGATTATTGAATTATATAAAAAGTAGGAACTGCTCAATGTATTGAGAGTGAGTTTAGAGAAAGTAACATGATAACATTTACCGAAGTTTAACGTTAGACCATTAGTTTGACTCCAAGTTAAAACTCTAGAAATATCCGCTTGTAGTTCAATAACATCTGTAGAGCACGAAATTTTCTGAAAAAGTTTTAGGTCATCCGCATACAGTAAAAAACGAGATTTTAAAATGCATTTGGAAATATCATTGATAAAAAGTATAAAAAACAAGGGTCCAAGGATACTACCCTGCGGAACGCCTGAAGAAGCTATAAATTGAGAGGATTTAACATTATTAATACTGACAAAACATATCCTTTCTTGCAAATAAGACTTAATCCAAGCCAAAAATGAGGAATGAAATCCCATTTTTGATAATTTTAAGAGCAACAGTTTATGAGATACTCTTTCAAATGCTTTTGCGAAGTCGGTATAGATCACGTCGACTTGATGACCCATCCCAAACGCGGATACACAGTACTCAGAGAAAAGGATTAAATTTGACACTGTTGACCGACCAGCAATTAAGCCATGTTGTTCCGGACATATATAACGTTTGATCAAGAAACTTAGTTTAACTTTTATGACGCTTTCGAAAATTTTCGAGGCATTAGATAATTTAGAGATTGGCCTATAGTTAGCAACATTGCTTTTATTTCCGGACTTAAAAATGGGGGTTATAGAGGAAATTTTCCAGAACTTAATGAAATTACCTTCAGATAGTGACTTATTAAAGATGTCACAAAGTGGGACCGCTAAAGCATGTGAACATTTTACATGATTCTTTCATACTCTGGATGGCCTCAAGTACGTCGTTAACGGACACAGAAAAAGTACCTATATCTGTAAAAGCATCAACAGATTCCACGGCATTTCCAATATAATTATTATCATCAACGACAAAGTTTGACTCGAAAAATCGGCAAACATATTTACAGTGTCTGGTAAGTTAGTTGAACACTGATCATTAAAAAACACTGAAGAAGGAATTTGCGATCTCCCTCTTTTGGACTGTATAAAATTCCAAATTTGATAAGTGGTGCATATGGAATACTTTACTATTTTCAACCTCAAAAAATAATACTTACAACGTTATTTTGCGGTGTGATTTCATTAAAATGAATAAAGTATTGGGTTCATTTGTAGTTTTTCTTGTAAATAAAGTAATATCTACGGACTATTTTTTCCGTGCAAGCAAAAACCACTTAAGTTACTTGACTTATGTTGTTTTAGCAATAAACGAAGATTACGAGGTATTGCTTAAAAAGGAAGGAGTAAACAGAAGTGTGTGGGTTTTATCAAGATTATGGGTCTACCTTTAAGGAAGCGTTTGCAATAAAAAACTATGTGCGACAAAAAAAGCTGACCAATTGGTCGGCCTTTGTAGTATAGTGGAGAGTGCGCTATACTAACAACTCAGAGGTCCCTGGTTCGAATCCAGGCTAGGGCATTGTTCTTTTAACTTTCTTTGTTCTTATCTACATTTAAGAATTATGGAAAACTAAAAAAAAAATCTTCAACTAAATTGTGAAAAATGTGGAATTAAAAGGACAGGTTCTTTGATCTCTCAAAAAAAAAGCTCCAAAATGCTTTAGAGTTTGATATAATATTTGAGTCAATTCTTAGAATATATTGCTTGAAAAGATAATAATTAAGAAAATTAAATTCTCTCATAAAATGACTATATTTATTTATTACGCCAAACTCTGCTGAGAAATAAGACTTAAGATTACGCCACAGAGGAGTAGGTTGAATCTAGTTGTTGTAGTTAAGTTGAATTTGGCGGTACTCGTACTTGCGTTTCCTCTCAATTTTGATGCAATTTTCTATCAAAATTTATAATTAGTAGAGTGTAATATAATTTTTATGGCGATAACTACTTTTGCTCTATTATTTACGAGTTCTAAACTGTGAACTACCCGAATTACAAAAAACAAAACTAACTGTTAACGTTATTAAATCCTCTAACTCGTACCAACACAGTTACTTATATATTAATGTACAAGTATTTGTCATAGTGAGGGCGTGCAGAGTTTAAGCAGGGTAAACACACAACTCCGACTCTAAAGCTCTTTCTTCCTCTAGCATAAAATATGAACCCAGAGGAATGAAGTCACCTTACGTAGCACCATGGTTTTAAAATTGTTACTAGGTTTTTTAGTACCTATATTTTTATGTTTATGACACGCTTTTATGTTTCTTTCATTTGCTTTTGTTTGTGTTTGTTTTTCCTTTTTTTTGTTTTGATATGCTTCTTCTTAATGCTGCCGTTTCTCTCATTTAGTGTTGACAGGTGAGTTTATTTGTTTTCTCACTCATTCATATGCTTGCTATCTCATTTCAGCAGAATTTAAATGTGTTGCTGTTGGAAAGTGTTACCATTTTATACCTCGTAACTTTTTGCAGCATTTACGAGTTTGTTTTTTTTTCTTGTCCATTCTATTGTCTAATTTACTTTCATTCGTTCTTTTTTATTTCTTTTTTATTTTTTGTCTTATAGTCTCTTTGCGTGCTGTATAGAAATCCGATTGATTTGCAAACATATTTTAAACATATGCTGCGCTTATTGCAAAATAAAAATGAAAATGAATTTGAATTTTTTTTTAATTTTTTTTATAACTTTTATTTATAAATTTTACATTACATTTTCTTTTCGTTTTAATGCACATGGCCAATATTTTTATGTTCTTCGTTTTCGGTCCTTTGGGTCTTTGCTATTTGGGGTGGTTATTTTCGTGTTGTTTTGTCTTTTTATTACGTCGTTATTTTTTTCTTTGTCACTCACGTGCTGACATAGTTTTATTTCTTGTGGCTGTTTTTAGTTGTTTCCCCAATTTGTTTTTTTGTTATTTTTATTTGCTGTTATTACCAATTTCGCTCCAATTTTGACCTGAATTGTTTGGTGTCGGATTTAATTTAAAACTGATGTGCTCGATTTAACAAAAACAATTGGATTATGTCAGATAGAGTTTGCCGTTTTATGTGTCGCATGAAACGACAGTAAAGTTAACAAGTTGCAACAATTTTTATTTTTTGAGCACAAAAATAAAAAGAGCACACTTTGATGACTTTCAGAAAGTAGCAGCATTTATTTTGGCTGCTATAACCTACGACATGTTTGTAATTCTTTATCTGTCTAAACAGAGAAGCAGTAAAGTAACTAAAACTAAATGCGCCATACTTTTTCTCCATATAAACTTAATGGGTCTACACGTTTTTATATATAAATTGAAGAGACGAAACTTAACTAACAGCCCTATTCTGGCAGCTTAACTAAGCTCACCACATTAACAAAATAGTTAATATTAACAAATTGTTAAGGTTTCGTATTCTGCTGCAAATTTAAAAGCTCTTTTCCTTACAATTTTGTTAATAACAGAAAGAGTCTTAACAACGAATGAAATGTATGTGCTTAGATAGAAAATTGTTGTGAAAATAATAAAAAAATACAAATTATAATATAATATTGAGTTTAAATACATTAATCTGAAAAATGGAAGAAATTTTTACTTATTTTAAGTGTTGATAATGAAATCTTTCAGTAGCCGTGGCAAATTTTTCAAGCGCTTGCAAAGTCACAAGCTGCACTCGAAGCATCTGCTTATATAGTGCATCTCTTCTTTAAATAGGAATATCGATTTTCACCATGCGTGGTGAACTTTAAAAGCTTTTTAAGCTTTTATGTTGTTAATGATTTTTAAGAATACCAACATTTACATAACATAACAATCAGCTTAACAAGAGCTCCTTAACTATTTCTTGTTAAGCTAACAACCAGAATAGGGCTGTAAATCATGTGAATAGAACAAGAATCTCATAATTGAGCTCAGAACTTGCTTGTAAACAATTTTGGGTATAAAGCCACCACACAATGCGATTTTTTTTTTCAATTTTCGAAGAATAAAAGTCAAAGATACTTTCCGTTGAATTTGACCACAATGAGATTTTATTCTGAAGGTATTATATTTATTTGGCCAGGTCGAAAATACAAATTTTAATATCGAAAATACACACTCGGTCTTAAATATTCCTTGGTTTATTATAGTATCCTACACGAAGAGATTTCGCGATGTGTTAGCTATTAGGCTAGCTGGAATTTTTGATGGTAAATTTTTTTGTTTCTATGAATTGTCAAAAACAAAAAATTCCAAAAATAAAGCTTCGAAAATGATTACTATCAGTATAAAAAGTTTGGTAAATTTTTTATTATTTGGCTGATCATTTGGTCCGAAAGATAGTGCTATTTTGAAAAGATTTAATTTTTTGCAAAAGTATTCAGTAGCAATATTAAAAAAAAAGTAAAAGCAGTATCCCTCTGTCCGTCCTCAATAAGAAAACTTTGTTCCAAAACGTACAAGTTAGCTCCAGATTAGAAGGCAGACGATTTAATAACTTTTTCAACGGTGGCTAAACGACGACAATCGAAAAATAAATGGCGTAATTCGGGCGATTGAAGTCGAAATTACATCGAAATGTATTTTTCAAAAAAAACTCACGAAAAAATCCCGAACTAGCAGATTTATTAATAATAACTGATAATAATAATTTTTTGATAATAAATTTTCGAGATTTTTTGTTTTTGAAAATTCACAGAAACAAGAAACTTAACAATAAAAAAATTCCAGCTATTCTAACGGCAACTTGAAATAAATTTTGTGTGAACAAGTCTTATATTCTTAGACTTCCTCTTTCAAAATGTCATGATTAGACTGCGGATTTTTATGCAGAAAATGATTTTTCTTAAAATAGATGTTTTAACGGTTCTTACCTATATATTCCTATATGGTATACAGTTTACTAGAGCTTTTTGAATATTAAAGTTATAAGCAAGTTATATGCAAGTAATATGCAAACAATATGCAAAGAATATGCAAAAAACGTTCAACTTGAAAAAAGTCTAAAATTTCAATTTTCATTGTAATCAAGACAATTTTAAGGTACTTTTTTAATATCAAACAATAGTTGCATTATTTTTTCCCTTACTCGTGTGTTTTTAAAGAGTGTGGGTAATATTTTCAATTTACTTTTTTAGAAATATACTAAACTAGCAGGCCACTGATATGCAAGAAGAGAGTGAATATTTTTAAACAGTTGCGCACACTAACAAATGAGAGCAAAAAAAAAACAATACTATTTAAAAACGTACATTTGTTAAATTGTGATATTAATAAGAATCGGCTCTTTCAGCGACAAAATTAAAAATTTATGTTGTATAGACCAATAATTATAAAATTCTTTGATATTTTAATCCAATTTTTTCATGTATTTCCATTTTTTGAATTCTCATTGTGAAGAAGTAATATTAAAAAATAGTATTACAAGAGTATTACAAAACAAAATAATCAAATACTACTTACAAAATCTTAATTTGCAATGCAATTAAAAACGGCATCTTTGTGAACAAGTAAACTATAGCAAAAGTTGTATGCACTTATCTTGTCGATAAGCAATAACAGCTTAACTCTTTCAATACTGACGGGACACATGTGTCCCATTAAGAATTTTTATATACCCAGTAGTTCCAGTCTTGAAGAAATCTCAAATGAATCATATACGATTTTTCTTGATCCTTGACGAAACATGCTGATTTGGCCATAAATTTCATTGACGCAAATTTCATATAAATGTTTCAAATTCGTGCAAGACGCAATGCAGAAACGTCGGGATTTATCATGCACGAGTCCAATATTGAAATATTGAGGAAGTTTCGTTAGCAAAAAGTAGACTGCAATATAAAGAAAATTCGTCAGGGAATTAAAATCGAAACTGTTATAACATTAGTCAAGGAATATTATACCGAAACGTTGAAGAAGTTTCGTTAAGAAAACATAGCGGAATTTTGCCGAAATTTCACTAACGAATGATATATGAAACGTTGGGACTTGTCGTGCACGAAAACAATATCGAAATGTTGAGGAAGTTTCGTTGACGAAAAATAGAAAAAATTTAGAGTAAATTTCGTAAGCGAATTGACGACCGAAAATGTTCTGCACGACCATGTTCTGCATTCCTTTTTCGAGTGGAAGTGAAATTGAATAAAAATTTAATTCGCTATTTAGTGCTCTAAATATCACTTATTTTCGTTTTAATTTATTAATCTATTTATTTAATTTATTAATATTATTAATAGTATTGACAAAAAAAATTATCTTTAGACCACCACCAAATAACGAATAAAATTTTTATTCAATTTCATTTCCACTCGAAAGTGGAATGCAGGACATTCCAGCGAAACATTAAAGAATTCCATCAACAAGACTCCTCAACATTTCGTATATGAACACAAAAATTCAACGTTAAGAAATTTATGTCCTGTGTTATGATAACATGTTGGCTTCTTTTCAAGATTATTTATTAAAATTCATACCATAAAATAGTTCATAGAAAATTAAAGTTTTATTTATAAAATATTTGAAAAAAATTAATTTGAATTTTAATTTCAGCTAAATAAAAATAAAGATATAAAACATTTGTACTGAAAAAACTATTTAATAAAACAAAAACAAAACTGTATTATATACATAGATATGGTAAAAACTAGATATTATTGAGATATTATCCAGCTAAATAAAAATAAAGTTATTAAAAATAGTTGTACTGTAAAACTTTTAGCGTCTAGCGTCTACAAGAGCCTCCCACAAAGCTGTACCCGCTAGCCCAAAAACTTATACAAAATTGATGGGTGGTCAACCTTACAACTTTCTTATATAAAAAAGTCGTTAAAGTTTTGATCGTTGTGGTACCGAAATTTTATTAGCCCTCGATATTGGTACAATATCGGAATTTCATTCATCGTCTATATAGTTTCGATATCGAAATTTTCCTTTATATCGATATCGTTAACAATAGGTTGTTTTGTATCGAAAGTAGTTATTTCTTGATATCAGAACAACATCGTTTCAAAAATATTGATAAAAATCAAAATTTTTACGATACAAATGATGCAAATCATCATTTTTATGTTATATCGAAACGCCATCATTTAGTTTTCTGATTTCAGACAAACTTAAAAAAAAAGTATTCTTACTTTTTATTGTATGTCTTAGTCTTTGTCTTAGTCTTTGTTGATTTCAATGACTTTTTTCTTCAAAAATATTTTGAAATTTGTATTTTAATATTGCTTTAGGACAGATATAATAAAATATATCTTAGATAAAGTTTTGCATAGTTTTTATTCTAAAATTTTTGCGTTTTTGGAAAAAATACAATATAAACACGCAAGGAAATGAGATTTCATAATGTGACATGTAAACAGCTTTATTTGTTTTTATTTGTCCACATTATGATTTATTAATAAAGATATCTTAGATATATGATAAGACTGAACAAAAATTCTTTATATTCTTTTTTCAAATTTATCACTTTTCCTTTAGCTAATTTTGTTCACTCGCTTTGTCACTGTGCGTCATTTCTACATCGCACTCGCTAACGACTTTATTGCACTGCATTGCAATCATCCATAAAATTGGCATATCGTAAGCATTCGTTACCTTATCGCATCGTATGTATTTGATTATCGCGTAAAATGCAAATAAAATTTTATCGCATCGTATACAACACGCGCGCAACGTAAAAAAAACATTATATTAAGCATGTTAAAGTATGCGATCTCATGATGATGATGATTGTGTGGAGCGTGGTATGATTGAAAAGTTTTTGCTTTAACTATGTATAATGGGTGAAAATAAACGATACATGAAAAAATTCTAGAGTTACTTTAATGGCAGTCGGTGGTATTTTTCCTTTTACACACGAATAACTCTTAACTGTGATTGCTGCAAAAATTATGTTTTGTATAACTCATATGTTTTAATTAAAAATCAAGGGAATGATGAAGCATTTTAATGAGAACCCACTGTAAATTAGGATGGCGAATAACATCGCATGTGGTTTATGCTATATAAGAATGGTTATGGCACAAGGGTCAACGTCGTTAGCGTGAATGTTGAAAATGAGTCATATGCATAAAGAACCCTCCACCAATTATGATTAATAAAAAAAAAAAACAAAACAAAACGTATGTGCTCGATGTGCTTTATGATATTTTGCATTGATTATATTTTTATCTAGGTGCAGACTTATTAATGTGATGCTTGCTCCGTCATTAATTTTTCTTCAAAAATTGCATATTTTGCTATTGAGTTGAACCATATTGTATTGTAGGTAGTGTCTATAAATCGATGTCCTAATTGTAAATATTAAATACTTAACACAATATTCTTAAAATTTTAAAAATTAATTTTTCTGGACATTTCATAAAATGTTTTGTAAAGATTAAACACATTTGTAACTCTCCAAGTTTGTGCAAAAATGTGAAATCAGTATATCTGTCACATTTCTCATGAAATCTAGTAACTGATTTAATATCATTCGTTGCTCTTTTTGGCTTTCATGTACCTGGTCTAAGATTTCAAGGTATATTTTATGAACCATTTCATTGAGTAAATTATTGTGTAAACCAATTTGAGTAAACCAATCACTCGGGTCTTTAAACTGGCAACTTAGAGTGGAGAGATAAAGTTTTAAATAGATATTTCTATTATAGATTATGGAAATAGATTAGGTTTTAGTAAGAGTGTCCTTAAGAACTAATTGGTTTGATATTTTAACAGTATATATATATATATATTATATAATAAATCTATAGAATTATCTTAATTCGTATCAAATTGTTTAAGTACACTAGAGATGTTTACTAATTCGTCGTCAGTGAGAGATAAAGTTCTATTTGCTAAAAAAGTAAATAAAAATACAATATAAAATATATATGTAATTCAAAAAGAAAAAACTTATAAGAAAAAACTATGTGTTTGATTGCATCTACTTACATTGAAGAAAACGTAATCAGGTTTGTCTTTTGAAAATTGTTTTATATTTTTATGGTTATAAAATCAAAATTCATACAACTACAACACTCAAATTAAATACACCACACACTTCAGATATTCCTTCAATGAGAATATTTTGTAAAATATTTCCTGCAATGAGATGATTTTGGTTTTTCTTTCGTAACTTTTATTTCACATGTCCAATTTTAAAAATATTTTCGAACTATTTTAGTTTTTTGAAAGTTTCTCTTTATATTCCCTATACAGAAAGTTTCTCTATAAATAGGGCCTTTGGGGGCCCCCACCCCGTTAAAAAATGATTATATATGGGGCAATCCATTCCAAATCACCGAGTTTTTGACCCTACCTTCTTAGATTTTGCTCAATGTTTGATTTCTTTGAGTACCTAATAAAAGCAACTTGCACACTAATTTTTAGACTTTTATTCCAAGTCGTTATTATTAGAGCAAGTTAATTTTTTTTCAATATATCATAGTCGCGGATAATATTCTTCAGAAAATTCTAAGCAACTTTTTTCATGAAACTCTTAGTTTAAAATCTATTTCGAGCGTCCAGTTTTTCAAAAGAAGGTTGTAATTGGTGTTTTGCAGCAATATGTAGTTATGGAATCTCAAATGCGGCTTGGCAGTTGATATTTGTTGGCTATTTAAAGTCATCGACGAGTAGCCTGATGATGAAAGTTGGGAAAATCTGTACACCGCAGAAAAAGATAAATTTCTTTTACTGCTGTGCACTAGCTTATCCCGGAGCTTCAGTATGTGAAGGTTCGTTTTTGAGCAACTGAAAAAAACCACAAGCCTCGAAAGCCCATGTGATTCTATACATACAAAAAAAAATCTGCACGCGATTAAAACATTCCACTAGATACGGCTTATATCTAACAAGAAAAAGAACACCTCAGGTACACATCACATTCCCGACCAAACCTTGCAGCGCAACATTTTTTTTACATGGCTTCCTGAGCCCACCCGGTCCTTGACTTTTACAAGATGTTACCAAAAGCCCCGATATTCCTGCAACAGCAACTAAAAGATTTTAGACCATTATTTTTATTTTTAACAAACCATTATTTAATTTAATTAGAAAAATCAAAACGAATGCATCTTAAGACTAAACATCATCTTACAAAAAAAAAAAATATATATATGAAATTTCTATGTAAGAGCTTAAACAGCTATTTACATCAAAAGGGTTCATTGACCTAAGATCATGAAATATATTCGCAACAATATGTTTCATTTGCATGTGTTTCTATAGTGCTTACGATACTACGCAAAATTATTGGTAGAAAATTATATCAAAATAAATTGTAATCTTTTTAAGGTTTATAAATACTTTTTTAATTATAATTATGCATATATATATTTTACGTTTACAGCTACACTATTTTGATTTAAAAAGAACGGATCTTATTATTTAGATTTAATTAAGTTTAAAGAGAAAAACAAAATCATATTGAAATATTTTTATTTTAAATTAATTAACAAGAGATGTTCACTAACATTTTTTTTGAGGCTATTTTTGTTAAAGATCAATGAGAACCGGCTGTTAGTGAACTCTTCTGTTGCAGAGCAACAAACAAAACCCATTACTTCTCAAACTTCAGTTTAAAGTTCTCATCATAGCACTTTTAGTGTGAACGCTTCTTTTCCTCTAAGTTATACTTAACCAAGAATGATAGAATAAGAGATTACGCTTTGCGCAGGTCCGTTACTTCTGCTAATCGAGTTTGACAACCAGCTGTTCAGTTGACTATGTCACAATATTTTATTTCTTTGAGAAACGTACTGCGATCGGTTGTGATTTATTTAATTGTGTATATATCGAAGTATATTTGCGAGTTTTTAACTTAAAATTTAAAAAATGAAGTGAGCAGCTGCTAATTGTGGTAACAGTAGTAGACAAATATTTTTCAGAAACCTGATGTTTGCAATATATACAAAAATTAAACCAAGAAATTGTAGAAAACGCACACAAACGAAAACAAAAATGCAAAAATATATTAACTTAACAAAATTTGTTTCATTATTTAAAAACTTGGAACTATCATTTATTTGTACTTTCAATTCACAGTTATATTAATGGAAATAAAATATCTGGGAATGTTTAGACTACATCAATTAAACTCTTAATAAACATTTTTATAAAATCCAAGTCGAAAAAAAATTGCTCACTTAAGTTGGTTTCTCAGAAAAAAATTTTTTTGACTAAGCTGCTTGCTGGCTGTAATAAAATAATAGTAAAAATAATGTTTGCAATGAGTACTAAATAAATTTTCCTTCCTCTCGTTCCAATAAATTGCTTCTTACTTCTTTTATTTTAATAATACAAACTAAAATGTATACAATTTCCATTTCTGTGTAGAAATTGTATGCAAAGTGTACGCTCTCCAAAACAGCATTGATATTATGACGTACATGCGCAGAACGACAATTTTGTTGCACTCATTTTTTTGTCTTCGGCGCAATCTTTGTATTCTATCATTCTTGATACTTAACGCAGTGCAACAACAACACATGTTCATTCGACTCGCGTCATTTCATCACCGATGTCGTGAAGCGCGACTAGCCAACGGTAATTGTGTTTTGTGGTCCATCCGCTGATGGACTGACACAATTAAAGTACAGTTTTCAATAGAATCAAAAAGATTCGTAATTTGTGATGGCGTTATAAATCTACGATTTGGCCAAATAGTTTCCTCTTCAGTGAGGATTCTTTTTGAGCTAGGGAAGCCTAGCTTTCGGAGTAACTTTAAATAAAATAAAAACAACACATGTTTAAACAAACTAATAATTGGCAACAACAATTATGCTCACGTTTTTTTTTACAATGCTGCTCGCTGAGGCCTCCTCGACGCAATGCTGCAATTTTAATGCACCATGTTGCTGCTTTAAATTGTATTATTTGGAAGCATTATTTGATAAATTTAGAGAAGTCGTAAAATTAAATGTTTTTTTTTCACATATTTGGGAATCTATTTTTTCCGATTTAACACAAAAAAAAAAAGGTGAAGCTCTTCTCACTGTTTAGAATCACATATCTTTTGTTCCTCTTTTTTTTGTCCGTTTTGATTGTATACAAAAAAATGCAAGCACTTATCTGTGTTAACTCTTAGTTTTTACATTAGTTTTAATTGAACTTATGCGAAATTAAAATATATATATTTTTTTTATATCAATTTCGTGAGATTTTGTTTTCTGTTTTTTTTCTTTCTTTTTAATAGAGTAAGCTTAAGGGTTTTTTCTTGTTCCTTGTGTTATATTTCTTTTAATATATTTTTTTCTTTTAAGCAATCTCAAGCCTGTTTACCACGCCACTCCAAACTGATCGTGTTGGAGCTTCTTTCGTGCTGATCTTCGTTTCTCCTGACTTTTTTTTTGAGAAATGCTTGATAAGAGATTTTTAATGATTAGGCGTTGATCTTAATCACACACCAGAAGAGGTAGAGTTTTCCAACCAGAAGAGGTGTCCAAAGTAAGAGAAGCTGGGTTTTACCATATTTGTAACAAAGTCAACTCCTTACTTTGAAAACTAAACAACAAAAACAAAAAAAAAAATAAAAGAAAATGCATAAAATTTTTAGCTTTTTGAATATGTACAGCTCGAGGAGAATAGCAATGCCTCTTATTGTTCGCTGAAATTTTTAAGGCTGTGATATACCTTATATTTGTATTTTTCGGTCAGTAAAAGGATTTAAGATGTTGTAATAACTTATTGATTTTAGTTTCTAGATTTTTATTTCTGTATAAAGTTTTTGATGATTATGTTACTCGTTCAATAGCAAAACCAAAAAGGAAGTTAAAAATTTGTCTTCTCTTTGTTCTTACGGCTTAGAAATAAATTCCATTTTTGGCGTGGACTGAACCACTGAACTATTTATGTTCTACAATGTAGAGCGTTCGAAAACTATTAAATATTGCAAGTAATATTTTTTTTTGATGCAATTATTGCAGCAAGAAGCAATATTACGTAAAATAAAAAATTTTAAAATTGAATTCTTTGATATGAACCTAGTACAATGTAAAAAAAATTGGCAAAACCATACACAAAACCTGTACTAGGGTAAACATTTTGGGTTTTTCGGAAGGAAATCTTTAACGAATTGTCTTATTTACAAAAATTCAAAAATATGTATTTTCACATTTGATCAAAGCTATAAAATAAAAAATACCTCTACACTGACAGAAATAACGAATATCAAAACTATTCACGCCCGTGCATAAATTTAATTTATATACTTACGTGGAAAAATAAAATATTTTCTCCACAACACATTGTTTTGCTTATTTGAATTTAAGTTGAATTTTTTTTTCTGATTTCGTCTTTCACTTTCAAACGAAGTTAATAAGAAATTTAAAAAAGCTTAAATGAAACGCGTGCATAATTTAAATAAAAAACGTATTCAAATTAATTTTAAATATTTACGTATATGTTTCATGCTAATGCATTATTGGTTCAAAAACAACCACGTTTTTTGATAAATTAAATAAGTCTTTGCATAAATCTAATACTTTTTTCTATTAGTGTATATATTAAAAATCGATGTGTGTATATTTGTTCCATATGGACTATTAAATGGCTGGACTGATTTTGATAAAATTTTCAGGCAATCTTTAATTACCCGGTGATTCTGTGAAGCTTGGTAAATTTATTTTAATCGCCAGAGGTCGCTGTAGTACAAATATTTTACAAAAACCCATAAACTTGGTGATTTGGCAGGGAATGCCTATGTATTAATATTATTTAAATATTATTTTTTTTTTTAAAAAGATTAATATTTGATGAAACATTATAAAAACTGTATTTCTAGATTTGGAAAACGCATCTATTATAACTGAAAAGTTGAATTTTCTTGCCATATCCGAATTAATGTTCAGCTTGGATTTGGTCCCATGGTCTAACGGTGATAATTTTTTGCCCTTTTAAGAACACTAAAATATCGTTCAGCTGAGGCGACCAATATCTACTGGCAAGCTGAGAAAAATCCCCAACGCCATGGCATCATTTGGAAACACCCCAGAAGCTCAAGATGCATGGCCTAGGGCTCGAGCACCCTTTTCTCCCTCTGATAGGGCTTGTGTATACACATCAGTAAAAATTCAGTTTAAATAGAATAATGTCATTCTATAAACTTAAAAATTTGGTCTTTTTATCGACATTCCTTCATCGCATCCCTTAAAAAAAACCCAGCAGTTAATAATGAAATGGTTTTGATTAGGGTGGGTAAAGCAATCAAAATGCGCTCCCGCTCTTTTGAGTTATCTTTGCTATGAGTTCATCATTTTACAACATTCAAAAGGGCATGTCACACTTAGCGGACACGGACAAATTTGTTGTTGTTTTCGCGGGTAAAATAAAAAACTGGAAATTGAGAGAGCTTCTTTTACCCGTGAAAACAACAACAAATTTGTCCATGTCCGCTAAGTGTGACATGTACCAAAGCGTATGCGGATAAAATATTCACTCATGTTTGAACTCCTCAACTGCTTTCTTCGTTAGTGAGTTTGTATGCTGAGAAATTTTAAAAGAGCGACGTCGTGTTGATCAGAGATGTTAAGTTTTCATCTCTCGTGAATTTTGAAATGATAAACTCATTGAATCGCTCGCTTTCATTTGATGCGAAACTTAAGTTAAACACTTCGCACATAATAAATTGACTGGATTTAAATCAATAATATTAAGTATTTTTCTTAATAATATATGTAATTAAAAACACTTAAAAAGTCATTATGAAATTCTAAGAAACTGAGACAAATAAACAAAAAAGGAACATTTTAAAAATTTATTAAGTACTTCAATGTTTCATTAAATAACTCAAAAAAAGTTAAGTTCATCACAAAATACGTATTTATTTTTTATTAAAAAAAATCACTTGTTGAGTCAATAAATGAGCGAACGCAAAAAAAAAACAATGAAATGAATCTATCTTTGTAAAAACTCGTGAGCGAGAAACAATAGAGTTCAATAACAATAAAGTTCAGCTACTACAGATAGCAATTGAGAAAAAAATTTAACACCATTGGTACAAAATGCTCAAAACGAGCAATGTTGGAAAAATTTTCCTACCAATAAAGTAGTTGGGCTTAAGGATATTACAAAATGTTAAAACTAACCATGCATTAATGTACTTAGATCTAACTACATAATACTTTTTAGACTACTTTTGAGTTGACCTTTCGACAACTTAACATCAAAAAAGCTACAGTTGTTAACAAAGGTACTCATGCGATTTAATGGAGCAGTTAACATATAATTTGTTCAACTAAATTTTTAAATAAACCAAGTTATTAGCGTTTCTTCTGCTTCTACGTTTAGTGTTAAAATTTTTAAGGGAAAGAAGTTCTGGAGAACCGAATACACCAGTTATGAGTTGGAGAACCATACTTGAATACACCATACTTGACTTGCATACTCTAAGTGAGGACGCACAATTGAATAATACAGCGTGTAGTTTTTATAAAGCTATCGAACTCTTTGGCCCAGCATTTTATAAAACCAAGCATAGGAGATGCTTTTTTTTACAAATTCCATCAATATGCATGCTAAGCGACAACTTAAAATCCATGCATACTTCAAGGTCTTTGAATGTAGTTACACGACTTTAAGCAGTATCTTTTATTGTGTAATCAAAAATTAAATTGTTCACTTTTTCGCGAAAAGGTCATAGTTTGTATTTATCAGGATTTAAAAACATATTATGTTTAGAACACCAAACCTTCAAAGGATTTCAAGTCTAACAGGAGTCGGTCTGAATTGTCTCTAGAATCATTTATTCTGTATATTTTCATATCATCTGCATAATAAGCAAATGAGAGTGCTTGATGATATGAACAACATCATTAATTGCCAAAATAAACAGAAGTGGACCCAGGCGGCTTTCCTGAGGGACACTTGATTCTGCAGTAAATTCAGAAGACAACACTCCTCCATCAAATACGATTTGATCCATCTTATAAAATATTGCGGAACTTCCATTAATTTCAGTTTAAATAAAATAAAATTATGTGGTAATATATCATCAGCATTGCTGAAGTCAGTGTAAATACAAGAATCGATAGATTTCAAGCAGAATGTAGTGAAGTCAAGGATATCAGACACAGTCACAAAATCATGCTGACAAGTTGTCATGACATGCCCACAGTGAATTTTCAGTCGATTGTACACTATTCGCTCAAAAAGTTTCGAAATTGAAGACAATTCAGTGATAGGCCTATAATTATTACCGTCATTTCTGCTACCTTTTTGTAAATAGGACTAATAAATGATTTTTTATAATAAATTAATAACAAAGAAAAGGTGTTGTTCAACTCAGTTTTCTTGACGAGCACAAACTACGAATGAATACTATGAAAGAGCGAAGGAAAAGCTTTGATTGCTATGAATATTTAACATAAGAACGCTCTAGTTTTTTCTTCTCGAATGAGGAAAGGATGAGGAGTGCAATTTTTCTCTTCCATTGAGAGTTTTTGCGAACCCTGGTTTGGACTCACACAATGACAGTGCAATAGAATCTGACAGTGTGATTCAATAGATTTCCTTAAACAACTGTTTAACGCTTGTTTAGTTACACATTGTTTAACGCTTTCACAGCCTTTACTTAACCTTGCTTAAATTGTTTTCCATAAGGAATTTTTATTCATTGCGTAACTAAGCATGGTTCGTGTCTAAAAACAGCGAAATCTTTTACAATAACCTTTAACGATTAAAAAAATGCAACAGAAAATAAAGAACTTTTACATACAGGGTCTGTTTCCGCACTCGATTCAAGTAACTTAAAGTTGCTTGGAAGCGTTATTTTACAAATTTTTGAGGATCGAGAGAGAAGAATAACACGCAAAATGTTACTCTCTATTCTATTACTATAATTCAGGGTTGATATTTTTGGTACAATTGTACTTTTTTGGTACAATTTTTTATTTTTCCTACTTTCCTACTACCAAAGCGTTTTCGAAACATTTTATTTCACTCTATAATAAACACAGAATTTAAAACTCTTAGTAAGCAAACGATTTAAAAGAATTAAAAAATGTATCTAGTTCTGAATTTCGTTACTCTGTAAAATAAATAAAAAATAACTTTAAAGAGTCAATTTTCTCCAATTTATATAAAATTGCTTAGGGATTCTTTCAATTTCTCATTCAACAGCAAGTGTTAAAAGAATATTTTATTTTCAAAGTTTAATAAAAACAAATTACAGAAATAGACTGCAGATTGCAACAATTTATTTAATTTAATTTAAGCAAATTTGTTTTTTAAAATCTAGTGAACTAAATGCCACAATATTGATATCAGAAGTAATATATCATATCAAATAATTTCTAAACTTTGATTATAAATATTACAAGACCACTTGTGTTCCTTTTTGTGATTATAAGAAACCTTGTGAATGTAAACTTAAATTTAAATAAAAAGTAGTTAGAAATTATTTTCGATTAGGTGAAATTTTAGATACCTCCACAGTATATTCTTAGTTATGCATGGTTTTAAAGTTTGATGACGTCACTTCATATAGATTACTGCCGTGGTGTTCATCTAATTTGTTGAAAACTCAAATGCGGAACACTTTAAGGATATGGAAGATAATGTGTTAAATATGCTGCTAATACACACATTCTTGTGGAATTTATAAAAGTTATGCTGCTTTGATGACGTCGCGTTGTATGGGAGATTGGTCGAGTTTTTATCAATTTTGCCACAATAAAACTCATAGCGAATTTTAATATTCTTAGCATATGCTCATAATTTTTATTTATTAAATTAATTTTTGCGAAATTTTTAAAAGACAACCGTTTTCATATAGTTACTTTGCTTAGGACGTAGGAGTGGTTTTCATACTTTTTTAATAAATTTTAAATATATGGTGTATATTTGAGACCAAAGCTAATGTGCAAACTTTCGAGCCATTACATTAGTTTTTTTGGGATTTTCAGAGATTTTACCATTTGTTAAAGACACTTTGTATGGGAGGTGGTTGCGCTGTTTTTTTCGATTTTAAAAATTTTCATCGTATTTTGAATTTTTGCGGCCAAAGTTTATGGGCAAATTTTTAATAATGACAGTAATTTTTGTATCATTTTTAGA